>JAUPFR010000004.1:45777125-46207125 GCA_036925125.1 Oreortyx pictus | reverse complement strand
TCTATCCCTCCCACAAATCACGAGATCATGCCTGGCGGAAGTGTAAATATCACGTGTGTTGCAGTGGGGTCACCAATGCCATATGTGAAATGGATGCTGGGAGCAGAAGATTTGACACCTGAGGATGATATGCCAATAGGAAGGAATGTCCTTGAGCTTAATGATGTCAGGCAATCTGCAAACTATACTTGTGTTGCTATGTCTACCCTTGGTGTTATAGAAGCAATTGCACAGATAACTGTCAAAGGTATATCCGAAGCACACACTTGGGAAATAGTTTTGTCTTTCCTTTATTTCATTGTCCATATTCTGAGCAAATAAATTCTACTGGAAGAAACTAAGAAATCTCCCACCAGTTGATGACATAAGACAAAAAATACCAATACTGAGAATTTAATTGCAGCATTCCATTATCCTCCCATGTCTAGCTCTCAGCCTTCATTTAAAGCAAATAAAAGACTTAATAATCTTGCATATATTTGTCAGCAGTACAAACAGTTGTCAACAGTTAGAAGACAGTCATCTGATTTTGAAAGTTGCTGGGTGTTCAACTCTCTTGTTCATTAACTGGATGTCAGAAGCTCCAGAATTATTTGAAAATTAAACTGTAATGGTCCACTGACTATCTATAAGATACTTCTTCTACATATGATTAAGGGATATTTCTAAAAAGTCAGTATCGTGGTTTTATAATAATAAGCCTTTTACTACTGAACTGGAATTTTTTCTGATAAATTTTTGGACGAAATCATAATTGTCAGAATCTTGCTCTGAATGAATAACATTTTCTCTCCATTACAATACTACTGCTTTTTTATGTTTTTATTTTTAAATCTGCTAATGTAATAATTAATGTCTGCTGTTAAATACTGCTAACTTAAATTTCTGGTATTCATCTTCAGCCTTACCTAAACCTCCTGGGACACCTGTGGTGACAGAAAGCACAGCAACAAGCATAACGTTGACTTGGGACTCTGGAAATCCTGAGCCAGTTTCTTACTACATAATCCAACACAAGCCCAAGAACTCTGAGGAGCCATATAAAGAAATTGATGGTGTTGCCACAACACGCTATAGTGTGGCTGGTCTAAGCCCATATTCTGAGTATGAATTCCGAGTAGTTGCTGTAAATAACATTGGGCGAGGGCCACCCAGTGAGCCTGTGTCAACAAGGACTTCAGAGCAAGCCCCTTCAAGTGCACCACGCAATGTACAGGCCCGTATGTTGAGCTCTACCACTATCTTGGTACAGTGGGAAGAACCTGAGGAACCAAATGGACAAATTCAAGGGTATAGAGTTTATTATACTATGGACCCTACTCAACATGTCAATAGCTGGCTTAAACACAATGTGGCTGACAGCCATATCACTACTATTGGGAATCTTGTGCCCCAGAAAACATACTCCGTGAAGGTTCTTGCTTTTACTTCTGTGGGGGATGGACCTCTTTCCAGTGACATTCAAGTCATCACACAAACAGGAGGTAAGGAAGTGGTGAACAAAATTTGAGGGGAATGGGAGGGAGCAAAATTTACATAGTTCTTTCAGGGCAGCTCTTTTGGATAACAGTTTCTCAATTCCACAGTGCAAGTTATCATTGATGAGACAAAATTATTTCCTTACACTTTCATACATTTCACTTCATTTTTCATCAGTCTCAAGAAGTTTAATTCAAGTTTTTAACACTCTCAGGGAGATTTTCATCACAGAGGGAGCCAAATGTTACAGCTTCTATTTTGCAGTGCTTTGTGAGCCAGCACTGTCTGTCATGTTCTTCAACAGCTTTCTTGACAATGATACCGTGTTTTGTTTAAGTAGCACATATCTCCCTTATGCATTATCATTCTATTGAATGTTTCTTTTGGAAACAAAAAAATGTATGTGCATATCCAAATTCTTGGTAATGTTCTGAAAACACATGAAACAAGAAAACATTTAAACCAAACTAAAAAACACCCTTCTGTAAGAACATGCAGGCAGTTCTTTACAGTTTTATATTTATATTTTATAAAGACAAATCCAGCCTATCTCTATAAAGAGCACCCCACAAGATCGCCATTTCCTTGTTTTATGCATGAAGTTAGAATGTTTGGGTTCTGCACAGTAGTTTCAGATTAATGAATTTGTTTTATTAGTAAAAATACAAACAAGCATAGTGAATAATATTGACAGGAAATTTTGTGAGTTCAGAAGTGAGAAGTTGTGGTCTGGTGGACCTACACTGCAAAGGATGTTTTACTGTAGCAATAAGAAATCAAAGCTGCCTTTGTCTAGCAGCTCAGAGAAACTTGTATTAAGTATTACTGTAGGTCACCTAGAAATATTAAATGATACTCCTTGGATTTTTATTATTAGGATGCTTCCTGTTGAATAATTGTAGCATTCCTCAAATTCTTAAAAAACTTTCATCTAAATATAACTGAAGGCAGTTTTTATGTTTGTATGCTAGTCTGTTCATTCAAAATAGACATCAGTATGCACTTAATAAGGAAAAGAAATTGAACACTTTTTTAAAGTGCTGTGTTATGCAAAGGCCTAGGTAATTTTGACTTCTGTAATTTTTTTAAAGTACTAGATTTTATACTGACACTTGACTTTTTGGAATCCACATACAAAAGAAAATTAAGAGGGTTCAGTGACTTTCTTGTCTACAGTCTCATTTAAATTTGTAAGTTTTCTTATGTAAGCCAGTTTGTCAGTGTCCTCAGAGAAATAGGTTGAAGCAATTTAAATAATGAATTGGACTAACCAAGTTGCATTAGTTAC
Source organism: Oreortyx pictus (assembly GCA_036925125.1). Taxonomy (NCBI): domain Eukaryota; kingdom Metazoa; phylum Chordata; class Aves; order Galliformes; family Odontophoridae; genus Oreortyx; species Oreortyx pictus. Next base: position 46,204,358 of record JAUPFR010000004.1, on the reverse strand, counting down.
TCAGGTTTTTTCAGAAAAGTTTTTTATCTTAAAGCATTAAAGAAACTTGCCATTAAGCATGCCCATTTGTTTCTGATTTTTGTTGTAATCTGAAGAAGTTACGACAATGTTAAGAGTGCAGGAAAAAGACTCAACTCACATTTTCAGGTTTGTAACAGAGTTGACATGACATTGTTTACGAGGCAATAAAAATCAAAACTAAACTAAAAATGCTGAACATATGCAACACTTTTAAGCACTGATATTTTACTTGAAAGCAAATTTGTAGTCTTAAGAGATAAATATATAAGGAAATGTAGTGCAGAGTCCTAGTTCCGTGTATCTTTAAAAAATATGATTCATCCATTTATTGAGAAAGAAATCTCCTTTCCCAGAATTGTTGTAATTTAAATCTAAATATAATTGCTTTAATCTCTCAGGCTGAATGTTATCCACATAAATGTATATGTGCCAGATAAATTATTTATGTATCATGAACAGTGGAAATAAATTTAATAGAACCATTTGTAAAAACACCAGTGGGATGGTGACAGGGAATGGATTGTTTTATTTTTCCTTTTCTGAATCAAATATTTGTGGATAAATATGTAACTTAGTAGTTATGCTTATTTTGGGAGGGATCAGCATGTGTACACACACACACACACAAAAAAAATCTGATTGATAATTGTGACATGCAGCCTCTTCTATCTTAGTTTCCTTCAAAACTTTCCTCACGTGTGTTTGAATTTGAGTATTTTGCGTTTAAAAAATTTTGTCTTAAAAAGCCTACTCATGAGAATCTTTTGTTTGTTAGTAGGGCAGAATGGCTCTTTGAAAGGACTCTGTGAGTGGCTTCTCACTTCACTGATCAGTAGAAACTCTATTGAAACAGAAAACCGGATTTCTAAGTAAAATATGGCTAGGAACATGAACTTTGAGGGGGAAGAGAGGGAAGTATTTATCATAGAATCAAACATTAAAATAAATAAATATTACAAACTTTTTATTTTCAACTTGATGTTTAAATATTTCTGAAAGAAAAGCCCAGCCTTTTTGACTAGCTATTTTCAACAACATTCTCTTCTGCATAAAAAGGCACCATTTTAAGAAATAATCGGAAAACAGCTGTAAAGCTAAGCTTTTTGCATAAGGGAAGCTCAGTATCAAAATCTACACTGAACAGTGTCCTTATTGTGTGTTAAGTATATGCATAGAAAGAATACAATGAAGATGGAATCAGCACCATTTCTATATTTAGTCAAATTGAATTACAATCAATAAATTTTAGGATAAAGGATTTTCTGTATACGTTTTAGTATGATATTTCTTTATTTTTATTCTTTATTTTTACTTCATCTGAAAACAAAACTTGTGTTGGTATGTCTCAATTTCTTTGCCCAGCCCACAGTTCCTGTGCATCTCATCATATTTCCTTTCCTTACTAAAAGTGATCGTGTACTTTATGAGCAATGTACATTATCTTCCATGTAACAGAAAAACCTCAGGCTTTAAATTAGTTCACAGAACCACAGAAGACCCTGAGTTGAAAAGGGACAGTGAGAATCAAGTAGTCCAGCTCCTGACCCCACAGAGGACTTCCTAATATTAAGCTATATTCCTAAGAATATTGTCCAAATGAGTCTTGAAATCTGCCATGTTGGATGCCATGAACAGTGACCTGGGAAGCCTGTTTCAGTGTCCAACTGCTATCTCAGTAAAGAACATTTTTCTAATATCTATCCTGAACCTTCCCTAATTTAGCTTCATGTGGTTCCCTTTAAATCTGCCGCATGCCACCAAAGGGAACAGACAAGGCCCTCTCTGCTTCCCCTCACGAGGAAGATGTGAAGCACAGTAAGGTCACCTCTCAGTCTCCTCTAAGCTTCCCTTAAGTTGTCTGGTTTTTTGTTTTGTTTTGTTTTGTTTTTTTGTTTTCAACATGCAAAAGGAGATAACTACTGAAAGAATTAGGAGAATCCTGTTTTTTATTCTGTTTCACAGATTAGATAGAAAGATGGAAGAGTCAGAGATAGTTTATCTCTATTTCTCCAATAATCTACTACCTAATAAAGACAGAAAAAATATTCTAGATAATGCATGTATACCCCTAAATATATTCTTATGAAAACAAGAAGATTGCAGAATAAAACACATTGTTAACTGTAAACGAAAGATTGTAGATGGAAGATAGCAATTGTAACTGTCACGGAAAATGAAGTTTTTGAACACACGGAAAAGAAAAGGAATGAGAAAAACAGAAACTTAGTTTAAGGAAAATGAATTAATGGTTCAGATCTATGTTGTAACAACCTTGCTACTTCGCCAGAATTTTCAATTTCTTTCATGAACATTAAAATATTCATGAACATGAATATTAAGAAGTATGCTCACAACATAGTAAAGCTGTGGTCTTTAACATACATTTAGAGAGCACAATGACCTCAAAGCAGAAAAGTCAGTGTTGAGACAGTACTCATACAAAAAGATCCCATCCTGTGATTGGAGCATGCTTGTCACTAATATGTAAAGTTACATTTAATCTGTGTAATTAAAAACATTTTAAAAATAATAAGTCTACTTAGATTTTCCAGTTTCCATACGAGTTCCTTCAGCTGACCTTAGTTCCAGTGTGCCACTGAAGATATTTTTGAGCAGATATGTATTATAGCATGAATACTTGAGTTTTTATTCCACTTTTCTGTCTTCTTTTTTTTTTTTTTTAATTGAGTATTAGGTTCCCTAGAAGAGTTTATTTGTTTAAGTTTTTGTTACCTTTGTATTCTGCTCCAGTCTGAGCCTCTTGCATCTCATCTTGCCTCTCACCCTATTGCCACACACCATGTGCAGAGCCTGGATGCATCTCCTCAGTCTCTTTCTGATGATGATGGAGCTGCTGCTGGGTGCCCCTTGAAGTTGCCTCTTCTCCCAGCTGAATAAGCCACAGTCCCACAGCCTCCCCATTCTGTGGGTTCATTGAACTTAGCCATATTTACAGAAATCTTTCCTCTGCTGGAGGCCCAAAATCAGGTGCATTAGCCAGATAGAATCAGACGAGTTTGAGCAGAGGAGGTAGGCCCTTCTATCCACTGTTTGTCAGGGCTGTATTCTGCTCACACCAACTTGTAAAATTCTGCCTCATGTTGCTGCCCAGCTGCATGACTGGCCACTGCTCAGCATGTAGGTCCCAAAGCTGTCTTCTAGAAGTGTCCCAGAGTTTCCCATCAGCCCTAGTCTTAATCCCTGAGAGAGCTCTGCTTTCCCAGGGCTCAGCCTAAATATTGCTGAATTTCACATGGTTCCATCACCCACTTCCTGCTCATTTTCTAGCTCCCTCTTAAGAGCAGGATGCCCCGTGAGTGCACTGAGTGTATCCCTCCCCATCTCAATTCAAACTTGGCACTTATGCCCTCCTTCTTCTCACAATTGTTAATGGAAATGTAAAGCATAAGAAGAATAGCATGACGCATACAATGTGATGCTGCTGTTTGAAGTTTTGTGGCCTTTTATGAGACAAAAGTGATGTTGCTCAGTTACTTTAAAAAAATAATTATTTCCCTTTATTTTGGCGCTCACTGAAATTGAACATTTTTCATCACAAGTCAGTTTACCAGATTTTTTCTGCCAGATGAAGCAAGCAAAATGCTTCTGGCCAGCTACCCACTCGAGCTTCATGCAATACACTTGGTAAAGACCCATGGCAAATTGACACTTGGAGATAGCTGCTGGAGTTTACATTTTGTCATCAAGTTTTGACAAGCCTGTGGTGGAACGTCACATCTAGTTTAAATCATTTTCAATGGGAGCCAAATCTGCAACTATTATCTGCATCGATCTGGTTGAAACTCAGGAGAGCTGTGAAACTGAAAAAGTTCAATGCTCGCCTAAGAACTGTATTTACAAACTTATAGCGCAGCATAGCAATGCTGTAGATTTGTCAAGTGGAAGTGTGAGTGAGTTTGTGTGAGTGTTAAGTGTATCCCATGGGGGATAGGAAAGGTGATGGAAAAGTTTGTTCTGGAAGCCATCTCCAGGCAATTAGAAGAGTAGAGAGATATCAGGAGTAGTCAGAATGGGTTTGCCAGGCGTAGGTCATGCTTGACCAACCTAGTAGCCTTCTGTGATTTCATCACTGGCTGAGTAGATGGGGGGAGAGCTGTTGATGTAGTCTACCTTGACATCAGCAAGGCATTTGACACTGTCTCGCACAGCATCCTTCTAACAAAGTGGAGGAAGTCTGGAATTGATGAGTGGACGGTGAGGTGGGTTGAGATCTGGCAGAGCTCAGAGGGCTGTGATCAGTGGTGCAGAGCCCAGTTGGACTCCTCTTCTTCTCTTCTCTTCTCTTCTCTTCTCTTCTCTTCTCTTCTCTTCTCTTCTCTTCTCTTCTCTTCTCTTCTCTTCTCTTCTCTTCTCTTCTCTTCTCTTCTCTTCTCTTCTCTTCTCTTCTCTTCTCTTCTCTTCTCTTCTCTTCTCTTCTCTTCTCTTCTCTTCTCTTCTCTTCTCTTTTCTCTTCTTTCTCTTTTCTCTTATCTCTTTCTCTGCAGTGTGTGGTGATAGGACGAGGGGAAATGGCCACAAACCGAAGTATAGGAAGTTCCACACAAATGTACATAGGAACTTCTTCACAGTGAAAGTGACAGAGCACAGCAACAGGCTGCCCAGAGAGGTGGTGGAGTCTCCTCTGGGATACTCAAGAATTGCCTGGATGCCTACCTCTGCAACATGGTCTAGACAGCTGCTTTGGTAGGGGGGTTGAACTTGATGATCTCTAGAGGTCCCTTCCAACTCCAACAATTCTGTGATTCTGTGATATTTACTGAAATTGTACTTTTTACTACATTGGAATTCCACAGGGCTCCATTTTAGGGCTGATTCTCTTCAGTGTTTATGTAAATTACTTGGATGCAGAACTTGAAGTGAGTTTGCAGATGACACTAAATTATGAGGAGATGTTTTACTCCCATAAAGGTAGAAGGATGGGCAATCAGCAATTGCGTATAATTTAACAGGAGCAAGTAGCAGTTCCCATGCCTTGAACAAGGCAGCTCTGGGTATATGTACAGACTACAGGACAAGAGACTGGAGAGCAGCCCTGTAGGAAGGTATCTCGGGGTTCTGTTTGGTGGTAAATTGAATATGAGCCACCAGTTTGTTTGGGCAGCCAGAAGTACCAGCCATATCCAGGAGCTCCTCAGGCAAAGCCCTACTAAGTGGTTGAGGGAAGAGATCATCCCACTCTGTACTGTGTTGGTGAAACCACAGCTTGAGTACTATGTGCAATTCTGTGTGCCACAATATAAGAAAGACTATTAGGGAGTTTCCAGAGAAGGGTTATGAGGATGATGAAGAGTCCAGAGGGCAAGATGTATGTAACTTGGTTTGCCGAAGTCACTTGGTTTGTTCAGCCTGGAGGAGACTCTCAGCCTCATGTTGGCATTCTGCTTCCTCACAACAGGAACAGAGTAGCAACACTGTTCTCTGCACTCTTGTGATAGCGTAAGGACTAGACAATGACATGAATCTGCATCAAGTTTAGGTCGTTTAATAGGAGAAAATTCTTCACTGAAAGGCTGGTCAGACACTGAAACTAGTTTCCTGGGGAAATAATCACGGCATCAAACCTGCCAGAGTTCAAGATATATTTAGAAAATGCGCTCAGATGTTTGGTTTGATTTTTCAATTGTTTTTTTCAGGGCCAGGAGTTGGACTTACATCAGTGTCATTTCCAATTCAAAATGTTCTGTATTTCTTTAATTCCCTGACTCTATGATATTAATTAATACATATAATATTTTTTAAATTTTTAAATTAATTAATATATATATTAATTAATATATTCTTAAAAACAAAGCCTTTCTGGATTTTGTGGCAGCCAGGAAATACTCTCTTTTTACAAGAAATAAGTTCTAGAGAAATTACAGATTACTCCTGTGCATCTTTCTTTCTGAGAAGACACTCTTCTGCTTACTCTCACTCATTCCTTCAGAAACAGGCAACATAATTCTACACTTTCTTTCTCTATTTTGTTATTTTTCTGGGAAAAAAAAAAGTCATTGGTAGGGTATCACAAGTTTTACACAGCCTTGGCTGTACACTTTATTTGTACACTTTATTTCTTTGTTTAAAGATTATATAGCAAACCTGTACTAGCATACACAAGGATTCTGTTTTTTACAGAATTACATTCTGTAGAAGTCTGGGGAAGATAATTATAATCACAAGTTATTTTTACCATTTGCTCAATGGTATTTTTAAGTCTCTCACTGTACTATAGAAGTGTACTTATAATATTATAATAAAATCCTACCCTGAAAAGTGGTAGTAGGACAATTATTATCATATCATACTTGTCTTACCTGCTCCTGCTAAGAATCTCATCTGATACTTCTTCTTTTAAAATGAGGGCATGCCACATTTTATTCTTGAAAAGGTAGATATGCTGTGGAAGACTGTTTCATGCATTAACAACATCAGTATTAACTGAAACTAATGTTTTAGAAGTTGTATGCCAAAATGATTATAAATATTCAAATGGCATTATATATTTTACTGTCTTTTCCTAGTTGGTGTTTTTTTGGCAGATCTGCAGCAACAAATAAGGGAGGTAATTTCTGTGACAGTTGCACAGGACTTAAAACCTGAACATATTCTTGACTTGTAGAATCAAAGTTGTAATTTTGTTCTTGCAATTAAAATGTCACTAGAAATTGAGTTATATTGATAAAAATACCACTCATTACAAGCATGCAAATGTGTCACTTAAAAAGGACACTACTGAAGATCTTTTCAGTAAATTATAATTTCTTTGGATTGTAAAAACATTCAGTATACTTAAAGAGCAATATTTATTCAGCATCTCAGTTATGTGTGAGTTAACACCTGTAATGATTTCAGTAACGTTTTCTTGACTGTTCTATCCCATCTTCTAAAATATCAACATTTCCCATATCTGCCTTTTTTGTACGCACAGATATGTTTTTCTTCTTATACATATTATGTATATTTGCCATTTTGTACATGGGTAAAATTGATAATATTCAATACTAAGCTTCAGTTCACTGTGCATTATTTGAACTGTGAAACATTTGTTTGAAATCCACAACATTTTGTAATGAACAAGTTAATAGTTCTTTCTCTGAGTTCAGATTAATTTATTACTATATGAGTTCAGTACATTCAATCATAATATTGTGTGAAACACTCATATAACAATTTAAAGATTTTGAACAGTATGTATTTAAGTAGATACAAGTAAGAACAACTGAAAAAACAACAAGAACCACAGCAGTTGCCAACACTGTTAACTCTTTTTCTCTAGTCCCTGGTCAACCATTAAACTTCAAGGCAGAACCTGAGTCTGAAACAAGCATATTACTTTCCTGGACACCTCCACGTTCCGATACTATTTCCAGCTATGAACTGGTTTACAAAGATGGGGAGCATGGGGAGGAGGTAAGTAAAAATATTGTGCATCTTTTATATTCGTGTTAAGAAGTTTAACATAAAATCCCAAATGGTTGGCCTATTTTTATCTCTAGATAGTATCTGTTTTTCTTTGTCATCATGTAAGATACTTTCAAAGATTGTTTAAGTAAACTTTGTGAACAAAATATGTTTTCCTTCTATAGATGTATAGCTACTAGAGAATTTTTCTAAACCATTATTTTATAAAGAATTTTGAGTGCCTTGGTGCTGTAGATACTATAGTCTGTAGAATAAACTGTTCTTCTAATATCAGAACTATGTGATAGTGCCAGGTGTTCCAAGCAAAAGAAAGATCATGTCATTCTCAGAAGGTAGTACGACAATGTCAGCTGCACTGATTTCTTCTATATCATCACCTCACTGCTGATTCTTCAGCTGAGCTTATGTTTGCAACAGTTCCACATATAAAAAACAAACAAATAAATGTGAGCATAGGCATTTCTAGAGGGGGGCCAGATGCATATTTAGCCTCCAGATAAGATTCAGACACTTCTTTAGATGTCCTCTTTAGAAGAATTACCCTTTAGAAGAATTTTCTTCATAAGAGTTTGAACACAAATTTAAAAACTGGTTATCCTCAAATCAAAGATTTCTGTAATGACAAATCCCTGAACTTCATTGTCATACAAGGTTTTGCTGCTGTATTATTGAATTGTAAGTCTTTTGTGCTTTGGATTGTCAAACAATATTTCTATCTCAGAGTTTAATCTGTTAAGCTATCTGCTTTAAAAAAAAAAAAGTTCAATTTTTAAAAGCACTACACTCTTTTTGTTCTCTTTTAATTTTTTTTTGTTCTGATACTTTTTTTTTTCCTGAATATGAAAGAAGGGGATAGACACTAGTAGGATCTGTTATGGCAGGACAAGAGGGAATAGTTTCAAACTCAAAGAGGTTAGATTTTGTTTGGATATAAGAAAAAAAAAAATTACACTAATCATTGTGAGACCCTGAAACAGGTTTGCCCAAAGAGGTGGTTGTTGCCCCATCCCTGGAGACACTCAAGGTCAAGTTGTACAGAGCTCTGAGCGCCTGATCTTGCTGTAGATGTCCCTGTTCATGGCAGGGGAGTTGGACGAGATGACCTTTAAAGGACCCCTTCAATTCAAATGATTCTATGATTCTATGAATATTAATTATGTTAGACATTTGACTCTCTTATTACTTCCTTTTAGCAACGGGTTTCCACTGAACCTACCACATCTTATCGTCTCCAAGGCCTGAAACCAAACAGCTTGTACTTATTTCGTCTAGCAGCACGTTCTCCACAGGGATTGGGTGCTTCAACAGCAGAAATCTCAGCAAGAACCATGCAGTCAAGTAGGTGTCATTCCTTGCTAAGTCTATCCTGTTATATTTGTCAAAGGTGTGCATCTAGGTAGCTCAGTGAGACTGTAAGGGAAGAAAATGGAATGATAAAAAATATAGCATACCTGGTTCCTAATACAGAAGAAGAATGCTTAAAATGCTGTGTGATTTGAAGCTTATGATATGTGTGATTTTTCAATAATTTTAGAAAAAGACTAAATACTTAAGGAAAGACTGTCAAAGGATACAATACTATGCTGTCATAATTACCTTTGTTTTCATGTTATAATTGGAATAGTGGGACAGTGTTTTAGCATGCAATAAGTATAGATAATAGGTATAGATTAGAAACAGTTCTCCAATCATAAAAATCCACATAGCTATTCGAAGTGTATGTTTCCTGTGATACTAGGCTGCTTCTGTGACGTGTCCTTGTAGTTGTGGGGTGTTGCTGACTCTATCAAAAATTTCTTTATAACTTTTACTGTATCTACTCTTTCTGAGTTTAAATTAGTTATTTCTTATCTGGGCTTTTTTTAGTATTCATTCATCATTTACACCAGTAGAAATCCTTTTTTCTGACTGGGTACTTATGAAAAAAAATGTCAGTGGGGTCTGTACAAACGTAATGCAAAACTTTGGAAATATACATGCATTTTTCCACGTTAAAATTAATACTTAACTAAAACAATGAGGTACACAGGAATGATATCTGGAAGTGCTAGTTTTTTTTTGTCTATGCTTCTGGTACACATGCTTCTATGACATTTTTTTTCTAATTTGCACTCTGTGACAGATGTTACTGCATCATCATTATTTGTTAGTGCTATATATTGGTAATAATTATTGTAACAGGAGATGTAGTGCTTTATATCTTAAGTTTAACCAAAGGTAAATGTTATTCTGAAGTATTTCTAAGACATTTTGAATAAACTTACCGAACTATTACATAGCATGAAAATAATTTTAGAGTTAGGGGCAAACCTGTTTTGACTTCAATAATCCAATAACAATAATTTATTGCAGAAAAGGGTATTTCTTTATTCCTGCAGTCAGGCTACTTAGAATTTTCATTCTCTCTAATGGGTGAAGGATATGTAAACTGTGCTTGGGGATTAAACATTTAAAGATCAAGGATGCAAGTTTTACATATAAACACATTGCTGTTTTTCCCTTCTGAAATATGACATTACAGAGTTATGACTGAAAAAGACCTTATGGTTTTAGATGCTAATAAAAGTTGATTGATTTCAGTAGTATATAAACAGACCCTTGTTATTTCCTGAAAAGATTTAAACATGTTTAAACATTGTATATTCTAAGGATGAATACATGCTTGAATAAAACTGTTTATACAGGTAGTCTACAGATTATCGTGAGTTACATAAGAGCAGTATTTTACATTTTGTAGAATGGCAAGGATTAAAAATTGATAACCTTCCATGAGTTCATTAGCAGTATTCACCAGAATACTCAATTGTCATTCATTTTTGTTTCAAAAAAAAAAAAAATGTTAGATGAATTTATTTTCACAATAAAACCCTAAAGGAACATTTTGCTTCTATTTTAGTTCCTTTAAAAATCCATGGCAGAAATGGATGAATATGTTTTCAGTACTTGATAACTAAATTAGAGTAAATTAAAAAAGAAAGAAAGAACAAGATACAATAATTCTCTAATTCCTTTTTGCCTCTCTATCCACATCCTTTAGTTAGTTGAAATGCTGATATATTCCCTCCTGTTTTTCCTTCAGAAGAACAGAGTATCATACTGAGTGAAAAGCCATTGATCCTGGCAAAGGAACTGTAGGGAACTGAAATATACATCTGTAAGTGTGATAGGTCACAGCAGGGTCCTAAGCTTTCTATGTTTCTCTAATTTTATTTGATGTGCCTGGCATAAATACCAAAAGTCCATTTGTTTCTCTTTTCCCTTTAGAAATGGGAACAAAATGGTAGAGAAAAAGACAAATAAATTTATAAATAAATGATTTATACAGATTTCACATACAAAATCTATATTTTCCTTCAAAAAAGAAGATGGAAATATAGAAGTCCATGTCTGCCAAAGATTTTAAACTGGTACTCTGCGTGATCTTAGTAACTATGTGCACTCTTTGATAATGTGAAGTGCATTTAAGAGCAGGAAGGTATACAGAGCTTTCAGTATTTGAATTATCTTAATGAAAACAGTGGAATGACATGCATGATTAAATACGCTGGATAAGGTGATTATGCTAACAAAATCCTTTCAGTATGAAGCAGTAAAGGTGAGCACTTTTGCTCCAGATTGTTGGTGATGGTGAAAAGATGAGAAATAATGTCCAAGTCTTTCACCTTTCTGGGGCTCTCAAGGTTGTGAACTCTCTTTTTAAAATGAATAACTGCTTTCTTTATACAATGTTTGGGTCTAGAAAACTGTTTTTCCTATAGAATAACCTATATTACTGGTAGGACTTACTCTTTGCTAGCAAAGGTGTGTCCAAGAGAAGTTAAAAAAAATAATGCTTACAGCTGATCTATGGTAAGTAAAAGTTAAAGTCAGAATCAGCAAGCCTGACACTTTTTCCTGGTAGGTAAATCTTTGACTAAGACTATTTAATCTTCTTTTGAATGCATGTTTCTAGTATACTTTACATTGAAATGTTATCTGTGGTTAACTTGTGCCAGGCAGACTCAGTGAGTAAAAAAATAATTAAATAAATTTGAATCATTTGTTTATGAGAATGGGGAGGCTACAAAACTGTTTGAAGTAATTTCTAGCAATTATTGCAAGTTGAGCTACATTCTGTAAGACGCTAAAATGAAAAGAAAACCCACTTAAAGGCAATACATCCAAAATTTGTAAATAAATATACAAAATGCATCATTTAAAATATTACAACTTGTACTAATTGCATCAATTATAAGGATAGGTCAGTAGCCATAGAAGTGTGACGGTTTTGTTTTATTTCAAGAAGAATGTTAATACAGGTAGGTAATATTATTTTGAGGTTTCGTTGTCATATATTTCCCCTACATGCTTTTTCGCTGTTTAGTTAGTCTATTCATTTTTAGTTTCTTCATGTTAATAAGCCAAGGTACACATGATTACCTGATGTTTTGCTTTTTAAGTTTCTACTTTTTTTTTCTGTTTAGTTTTTATTTTCATTTTGTTGTCTTTTATTTATTTTTATTTTTTCTTTTGTTCATTTTTTTCAATCACTCCTATCCTTTCACTCAAATCCTCCTTTAACCCACTACTGAAACTAGAGCCATCAGCTCCTCCTCAAGACATTAGTTGCACAAGCCCCAGCTCCACTAGCATTTTGGTAAGTTGGAAACCTCCACCAGTGGAAAACCAGAACGGCATTATCACTGCATACTCCATCAAGTACATTGAGATTGATGGAGAAGATGTGAAACCCCATGAAATTTTGGGAATTTCCTCGGACAGTACCCAATACCTTTTGGAACAGCTGGAAAAATGGACTGAGTACCGGATCTCTGTGACTGCCCACACTGATGTTGGACCTGGCCCAGAGAGCTTAGCTGTATTGATTCGGACAGATGAAGATGGTATGTTGCCTCCTCTACATCAGTTTGCACCTCTCTCCATCTGCTGTATTTTATATAATCTAACAGTATTTTTTGCTGCTTTTTCTTCAAATCACAGATATTATCACAATTTGAGGGGTTAATTTTTAATCAAAGACTTGTGCTTTCTACTTCATTTATATACATGATTTTTTTGCTTTTTAAAAGAAAACACCTTTTTGTCAATGGAGTGACTCTACTGCCCATTTGAGCCCCTGCGTATTCATCGTTCTCCTCTTTCAACGTTAAAATAACATAGGGAAAGATCTTCCTACCTTTTCTTTGATTTTACTGATTTTATTTTTTAAAACTTTCAAAGTTTTCTTCATGTATTTTTAACTGATTTCTTGTTCTGTCTTGTAAATTTGACTTTTAATTTCTTTTTTTTTTTAGGTTTTTTCTTTTTAACATTTTTTCCTTTTTTTTTTTTTTTTTGTTGTCTTTGTTGTTTTCTTTTTGACCTTGGAAAGCTGATGCTCTACACATTTTATTTTCTTCTATGCTTAAAAATGACAGAAGACAGCTTTATTAACAGTCCCCTTTTTAAACTACTGAAAAAAAGGAAAAAAAAAAAGGAAAAAAAGCCAGCAAACAAAGAACTTGTCAAACAAATATAAGGGAAACTTTTTTGGAAATCTTTTGTGTTTTTCTTATTATTATTTCAATGACTACAATACTTCTTTGTACTGTAATGCTTTGACTCTCAAAGCATCTTCCTTGGCTTTTGTGCATTTTTACATGTTTTTCTATTTCTCTAATACTCTTTTTTCTTCCATTTTTTTTTGCATCAGTCATGTTTTTTGATCTTTTCAATGAAAGGTAAAGCAGATTGGTTGAGCATTTACATTTGTTGAACCATTTGTATTCTTCAGAGGAAATATAGTGAGTTTGCCCTTAAAAAAAAACTAATAAAGACAGTATTCATGGGTGGGACAGGTCCCTGTAATTTTCTTTTATCCAATGATGTTGTTCCAGTTCCTAGTGGTCCTCCTCGCAAAGTCGAGGTAGAGGCTGTCAACTCTACTGCTGTTAAAGTCTCATGGCGCTCACCTGTACCCAATAAGCAGCATGGTCAGATCCGAGGATACCAGGTCCACTATGTAAGAATGGAAAATGGAGAGCCAAAGGGTCAGCCCATGCTGAAGGACATCATGCTGGCTGATGCACAGGTAACTAGAATATTCCATAATTTAAGCGTCAAAATGAATACTTCAAATTTTCTAAACAGCTCTTTAAATATTTCCATATTTCTTTCCATATTTCATTCTACAAACTACCTTTTTTTCATCTGTGACTAACAAATGCTTTCCAAAATATTTACATTTAAAGATTATTGGACTAAATGTAGTCACCCTTTTGTATAGGCATACACCAGAAAGTTATGCCATTCTGCTGGCTCCCAATAGCCTTGAGACTTTGTCCTGCAGCTATGTTTAAGGCTGTAAGGTAACAGAAGTACCAGGCCACAGCCAATGCAACAAAATATGCACTGATTCACCTATCCAGTATCTATTTGCTTATTTAAATGGAACTGGAGCCAAATGAGGGACCCGTGATTGCCCATTATTACCATGTTGCTATCATAATTGTGTATCTACCTTATCACACAGTTCACAGGAAATTAATTTATTTTTGTGACTTTAGAAAGCAGTGTGGTATTTATGTTTGTCATTATTCATATCAATAGGTTTGATATATGAGATTGCATATTTGTTTTATATATTATGAGACATGATGAAAGCACAAGCCTGATAACATTAAGCTTAGAAAACTTCAGAAATAGGGTCTTACTGATTGTTAGTCCTCTGCTGAACAGAAAATTCCCAAAGCTATGAGGCTATGCTGAAACTATTACATCTCTTGCAACTAGATTAATTTAAGGACTGCAGATCCTAAAATATGAAGGAATTTAGCATAAAGTTGAAGAGGGAAATCCTACTCTTACAGTTGAATAAATACATTTGTCTTTTTGTTGTTGATGATGTTGTTGTTGTTTTTCTATTTTCTTGTAGGCTTCTTTCTAAATTTCAGCTCCGTAGAACCACTTTAAGATCAGGTCTTCTACGCACTTCATTTTGCTGTCAAGACAATTCTTAAAGTATTATCTCAGTTCCCAAGAGCCATTATTAATAATTTGCTTCCCTGTCCATCAATTCATATGTGCTTATTTATTTATTTTCCAAAACATAGTGTTCTTGCAAATTAAATTCGGTTAAGAGAAGTATGAAAAAGAGTTTGAGAGTAGGAAGAAAAAAGGGAGTGGATTCTGAAAAAGAAGCCATTCTCTGCTTTAGTTGTCTCCTTGCTCAGATTATCAGATTTAACTTAAAATCATTTTAAATGCTGGTATGTTAGAAGGGGAATCTAGGTGTGATTGAAGCCTTTTTTCCTTTTATCCAAATTTGGCTTTGAACTGACATTGGGTAACTCTAGTTAGTCACCTCCATTCTCCTCCCAGTACTCCTCCCTTCATTTATTTTTATGATACATGATCAGGGCCTGTACAGAGTGCAAATACTGTGGCTGTATATGACCTTGGTCTGGTTAGGTTTTAAGACTGAAAAATCATGGCATCATGCTATTAATAAGGTATTGAATTAATTTGGGGAAAATAAAGCATACAGCCTGTTAACATGATTAAATAAACCACATAGAATTTAATCTTGTCTCAGTGGCTTTTGCTAATACAATCCATCATAAAATATTAATATGTGGTACAAGAAGAGTCATTAATTTTTCTGTCTTTCAAGGAAAGAGAAGTAGATTTTTTTTTGAGGGGAGCAGATGTGGAATTAAAAATGCCTGGCCTGATTTCGTTAACCACATTCTACATGAGTCTACACAATGAACTCAAATTCTACAGAATTTTTCCAGACATCTTTCTTAACTGTTGTGCTATTAAGAAGAAAATATTAACTCAACCAGGCTATATATTCTTTTCACTTCTTTTGTTTTTCTTTCCAATGTCCTTTACTCTCAGTGGGAATATGATGATACTACTGAACATGTGAGTAGTTTTTGACTGGCCAGAATAAGTGAATGTTAGTTTCTGTTTGTTTGGGGGTTTTTTGTTCATTTTTTTTTTCTTGTTTGCTTGTGGCCACCTTTTATTTTTCTGATTTTTTTCTTTTGTTTGTCATGTGTACAGATGCATGTACCAACATCCACATTTTTTTCCTGTATGGTGCTTCTTTTTTCCCCTCCCCAGGGAGGGGATTTTTTGTTGTTTGTTTTGGGGATTAGCATGATCTTGAAATCCACATAAATGGTTTCTATTTTCTTCTTTTTATGGCTGTTACTAACCTCGCTTTATAATTTTCTCCTTAAAAGAAAGTGCTAGAAAAACAAAACCAGAATGATTTGGAATTGCAAATGAATAGTTTGAAAGTTTTTCTGTATCGCTTTGAAGTATAACATTGTTTTTGTGTAGCTGAAGGTTGAAGTTAGTTGCACTTCATTTTGGATGATTCAGTAACTTTATTGTGTATGCCAGTATTAATGTCAAAAGCTCTGCATAGTTTATGCCCGTATAGTGCATTTTTGTATCCAAGTTACACTTCTAACTGACAGCACTATACACAGTCTGTTACACCATGAAGTACTGTGTGCTGTAGATGAGGAGGATAGGTTCGTCACTGTTTAAAAATGTTGGTTTTTTTTACAATTTAATTTTCCTAATACCAGTTTGAGAGTCCCTCTGAAAGAAGAAAAACATATGTTAACAATTTTGGACTTTAGGCTCAGTTCCATTCTGAGATCGATTCTAAGGATTTTGGGGGTGGATTGGTGTGTTTGTTGTTGCTGCTGCTCTTTTATTCTATTGTTTGCTTGTTTTAAATGCACTTTTATTTTGTTGGAGTGACTTTTTGCCCACTCCTTCTGAACATTAGCTTGCTATTTCTGCATTGCTAGTAAAGGATGGAGAATAAAATGCCAAGTTCTAACCACATCTGTTCTGAGCTCATACCTAGTATCTGGAAAAATTCATATTCTGTGGTTTGTTTGATCCATATTTTTTTATATTAAGTTTTGTGGTTGGCACATACATATGCCATCTCTCTGACAGCAGTGAAATTTAGCTTTAATCCATTCAGCAGTGAAAATGCACAGGAGTAGTCTAGTGGTTATAAGCTTGAATAAGATGAGTAAAGAATTTAGAATCTTTCAGTTACTTGTAAATACTGTCCTTTTGTATTTATATATGAAATTATTTATATTGTGAGTATCAAGCCTCAATTTCCTTTGCATGCTGTTATAACATTGATCTCAGTTGGCTGGCCTTGAATTCACCATTGTGTGTGTGTGTGTGTGTGTGCGTGCATGTATGTACTAGCTGAAAAATCATTTATTTTATGGCTGCTTTTTGTTATTTGTCCTATTTAGTCTCTGATCACATTTTAATGGTGTTTCAGTTAGCTCTTCTAGACTTTAAAACTGAGTTGTTTCTGAAGTCCTTTGAGATCTTTGGATATAAATTCCAACTAGTAACATAGATGGAAAATGAAGTGTTATGAGACAAAAGAGGCTTTCTTGTTTAGCTGTACCACAATGACATTAGAAATGTGGATACAAATGCAATGTACTTATTTTGTAGGCATTTTATAACCATGTCAGTAATGTCCTATATTTGGCTGAGTTAAAATGAGTTTTGTTTGCACATTGCACACACTTCACATTATCAGTAAGATTCCTCAGGCAATGTATTTCATAAGGGCTAAATCACTGTCCACACCATTTAGACTCTGACCTTGTGCCTTAAACTACCTGAAGCATTCTGTTTCAAATGCTGCTTTAATTGCTTAAGAAAGTAGAGCATTGCACTATTTTACACAGAACAGTCTGTTGGTGTTCTCAAACACTTGCTTGTATTTCCAGTAGCACCAAAGTGTCTGTGCTGTGTGTGTTACACAGAGATTGTCTTAAAGATTCAGTACTGTCTTAGAAAACAATCAATTTTTAATACATTTTTCATGTTTTATTTCATCTTAGGAAATGATAATTTCTGGACTTCAGCCTGAAACTGCATACTCCTTCACTGTGACAGCCTACACCACAAAAGGTGATGGAGCACGCAGCAAGCCCAAACTTGTATCTACTACTGGTGCAGGTAATACCATGTACTCATAAATCCCTGAAAAAATCCTTATTCTTGCCTTTTTTCACTATTTTGATCTGGATGTTTCCTACGGTGTAGAAAGCATTCATAGAACATTCTTCTTAAACTCCTCCTTCCCTAATTTTTGTGATCTGGAAATAACGATGTATACTTCCCAATTACATATGAACTTAATTTAAGAAAAGTAGCGCTTGATCCAGAATTGTTTTTAAAGTTCAGTTTTGAATATACATGAACACAATTAAATTGTTGATGACTTAGTTAGCTTATAGACCTAAGTATAGACTTTGCAAATCTGCTAGTAGAACTTGAAACTTCTATGTATTTTGTCGTCATGGATTATTCATGGTTCTTTCTTCTAAGTTCTTTGATATCTCTTTAGAAAATCAAGCAAATCTTGATCCATAAAACCCTAAGTGACTGTAGAGAAACCAATAATCAAATATATCTTTAAATGTCAGACATATTACACTGTCCTTACCATTTGCTTCACCTTATGGACAAGCAATCCTTGTTCCTGGTTTCTGAAGTAAAATGTAGTTACCATTTTTCTCCTTCCTATCTTCCTGCCTTCTAGTTTATATTAGCATCTTCACCTTACTATTACAAATTGCTGTGGTTGATCTCACATTGTACTTCTAATTCAAACATAATTATTTGAAAAATGAAATATTACATTCAATCAATACCAAGAATTTCTAGCTCGCATGCAGTAAGAATTCATCACA
This sequence comes from Oreortyx pictus, assembly GCA_036925125.1. Lineage (NCBI taxonomy): Eukaryota > Metazoa > Chordata > Aves > Galliformes > Odontophoridae > Oreortyx > Oreortyx pictus. The sequence continues at coordinate 46,186,167 of JAUPFR010000004.1, read as the reverse complement.
CCGAAGACACTAATACACTAATACCAGGACTCATAGTCTTGAAGTAAAATCTCCTTTTTGAGTTTCCATTTGGTTTTCACTTTTTTCCTAAAAAATATATATTTAAATATTAAAATAAAACAAGTGATGGGTCTAACTTTCACATCTAGTTTTAAAAGTATAAATCACGTACAGATGTATGAAAATGAATTAGATTATATCCATAAAATATTGCATATATGAAAGGTGAGTATGTGTCTAAATGTTTACTGGACAAGCTTACTATTCCAGAGTAATGAATTATAAGCAATTATTCAGATAAAAAATAACTGTTCAGCTTTGCCTGATAAGTGATATATAATTTTCATTTTAAGATAGGAAAAAGTCACCAAATATAAATGTCTACATTATGATAACTGCAGTTGTTAGTGAAATTAAGAGTGCTGTTAATATTTTCATTGAAAGGTGTGTTTTTGTCTTGTATTCATTTTCCTATCCTGGTATTAAAAATTGAATGGAAATAAAAATATAATCGAATGTTTCCAACTCAAAGTATCAAGAAATCTAAAATTACTAGTGAAAATTTGATAATATTTACAAAATACTTGACAACAAAGACCACTTACTAATCAGTGATATCACAGTTTTTTCTGGAGAATTTTTTCAAACTTTAAATTTTTGAGTCTCATAATACAGCTGCTTGTCTGTTATTTGAAATTTCCTCTCCATGCTGGACAACACTCTTGAAACAGAGAATTCATTCTAAGGTTAATCCATGCATAGCAGATCTTAAAAAGAAAAGTGTTTCAGAAACATCAGTGTTCCTACCTTTCATCCCTGTTTTTTATTTTTTGGGTTTGTTTTTTTGTTTATTTGATTGTTTGTTTGTTTTTGCTTTTGTGTGTGTGTATGTCAAAGAGGTAAAAATAGTTGTGAAGACAGCTGGCATATTGTATAGCAGCTAACGGAAATAAGCTGCTATGATGGTTTATAAAAGGCAGCTTGAATATGCCAGTAATAGCAATACCATGTCATCACATTGAGCTGATGTAATAACAGTAATATAGATGGATGGGAATGACTGTGATTGGGAGGCAACTTGCTACATAGTTATGAAGGTTTACTTCAGTAAGTCTGAGAATATATTTTTCATTAATCTTAATTTCATTTGAATCTTTAGTAATTTCAGGGATTGCAATCAAGAAATTTCAAGACGGGAATTTCATGACTTTAATACATATGACTGTACAGAATCCTTCAGTTTGTCTCACAAGACTGATATTCACAAGTGATAGTAGTTAAAGAAGGTACTAACTAGATGTTATCAAGAAATAAAAAATAAATAATAATAAGAGATCAGAACACTTTCTTTCTTGATCACAGAATAATTTCATTTGGATGGAACCTTAAAGAATATATATTTCTAGCCTTCTGCCCTGGACAGGGACACCTTCCCCCAGGTCTGTTCAGACTCCCATTCAACCTGGTCTTGAATGTTTACAGTAATGAGGAATCTACAGATTGTCAAGACAACTTGTTCCAGTCCTCCCACCACCAGAGTGAAGAGCATCTTTCTTATATCTAATCTAAATCTACCCTCCGCATTGTCCTACTGTTATATAGCCATGAAAGAAACCTTCTCCTGCTTTCTTGTAGGCCCCCTTTAGCTATTGAAGGACTGCTCTAAGTCCTGCCTTCTTTTCACCAGGCTGAACAATCCCAACTCTCTGCCTGCTCCAGCCATCCAGTCTTCTTCATGGCCCTCCTCTGGGCTTGTTTCAACAAAATCATGTCATTCTTACAGTTCTGTCTATCAATTCTATGCCAAAAATCATATACTTCTCAGAATTATACAGGCTTCCTATTAAAATTTTAAAAAATATGTACCTGTTATTTACTACTTTAATCACAGTGTACATTTTAATGTTCTTCTGATCAGTAAGAAGTATGAATTTCCTTTTCTGTATATACCATCAAAGTTAAAAGTAGCATTAACTGTGATATCCACCTATGTATCACCTCAATAAATCACAAAACTTTCAGCAGTATTTCTTTCAGAAAGCTGGAGTATTCTATTTGTGTGGACTCTTTTTCATACTGCAATGGTTTCAGAAGTATTTCTACTGCAGAAATTAATATTGCTCGTTAAAGTCTGTTATAACATTTTATTTGTTCCAGAAAGGCTTATAATGAAAGAACACAGAAGTGGACAAAGTTTTAGGTGACAGAAGAGATGAATTTCTAGGAGTGTATCTGCAGGTGGATTTGGCATATAAAAGAAAGGATATTTGGAAAATTTGTATAAAAACTAACTATAATTCAAATTCAAGTGGAAGCAATGTCAGGACTTACTAACAGGCGTAATGAAATAATATTTTTACTCAAGCTAAAACATGTCATTCTTCTATCCTTGTTCCTAATTCATTTTGGAATGGTAGTCAAAGTTCTAACAGTAAGAATCTGATTTGCTGAGTGCCAGAGAACTGAAAATAACTTAAAAAAATTATTGGAATGTTTAATGTGGGAACCAGAACTTGCAGTGCAACAATTACGTTCACAAGAGAATGCTGCAAATGTTCTTCTTCTACTAATTAGTCATCATAGAACACTACTATAATGGTAGTACTACCCAAAAAAAGCTTCATCTCTTTCCCTGCCAGGTACTGCCATGTAATGAACAAGAAATATCTGAATACTGATGAATTTGCTCCATTATCAAATATTTAACTGTAATAGAAACATGATTTTGAAATAGAAATATTTCATTAATGCATAAATATGAAAGAAAATAAAAATAATTGAATTTTAAAAAATAAACAATGGAACACAAACAGTAAATAAAAGAAGGCGATATCAGGACCTCAAAAAATAAAGACCGTACAAGATGTATGATAACGTTTCACACATTAGCAAAGAGCAAATTTGGTCCTCTAGACTGAGTGTGCTCACTTTACTAATGGACTGAACCACTGTGTCAACAGTTCAACTTCCTCAGTTAAGGATTTGAACCTATTTGATCTGCAGGCATAAAAGATCTTCCAGTACAGTTGCTATTTTGCAGTAGAAACACAGTTCATGGGCACAAAAAAATGCCTTTCTTCCTACAGCATTTTACCTTTTAGTGGCAAAAATTATGTTAGACAGATTTACAGACTTTTAATTCCTCCATTATTATTACTACTGGTACAGGAATGACAGAAATGGACCTTGGATGAAATTATTGCTTATTGCTATACTGTTTTATTTTTTAAACCAGTACAGAGCCATTCTTAAGATGTCTGTTTGAAGTTTTATTTCTTGATTGATATTTCTAACTCCTGTACCTCTGAATATCCTCTCTATATATAAAGGAAAACTGTAGTATTTAGATGATAAATGAAGTGTACAAAGAACAATAGATGGCTTTATTATCATAGTTCACTATGACTCAGTAATGCAAGAGGCACACATTATTTCTTTCAAAGGGTAGCTATTTGTGAAGCAAAGAGTTAGGGAAGATTATCCATATTCCTGTTAAAAATAGCCTCAATAATTTTATGTGCAATTCTGTTTGTATTTTTCATCTTTAAATAACCTTCTGCTACAGTTCCAGGCAAACCTCGACTCGTGATTAGCCACACACAGATGAATACAGCTCTAATTCAGTGGCATCCTCCTGTGGACACCTTTGGCCCACTGCAGGGTTACCGCCTGAAATTTGGTCGCAAGGATGTGGATACATTTACAACCATGGAGTTCTCAGAAAAGGAAGATCACTTCACAGCTACAGACATTCACAAAGGAGCTTCTTATGTCTTCAAGCTCTCAGCTAGAAATAAAGTGGGCTTTGGGGAAGAGATGGTTAAAGAGATTTCTGTTCCAGAAGAAGTGCCCAGTGGATTTCCCCAAAATCTCCACTCAGAAAGCTCTACTTCTACATCAGTTCAATTGACTTGGCAGATGCCACTCTTGGCAGAGAGAAATGGCATTATCACCAAATACACCATCTTGTACAGAGATATCAATGTTGCTTACCAGCCAGTTGAACTCCCTGTTGTTCCTGCTGATACCACTATGACACTTTCTGGCTTAAAACCAGATACCACATATGATGTAAAAGTACGTGCCCACACAAGCAAAGGGCCTGGTCCATATAGTCCAAGTGTCCAGTTCAGGACACTACCCGTGGATCAAGGTAGGATTTGTCTGCTTATGGCGTTGACCTTTAAAGGAGTCTTTGGATATCAGTGTTTTTGAAGCTGTAAATAAAACTGACCGGCCCATTCATAAAAATAGGTTCAACAAACACAAAAGGTAAAGTATATAAATCTTAATATGTTTTGGATGCCTTAGAATTCAGTTGTCCTTGCCAAACAAGTTCTGGCTAACATCTTCACAATTTTTACAGGTAAGGAGAATGTACATGTTGGCTTGTCATTAGATAAGAGTGAGAATGACTTAGAATGTAATATTTAGATTTGTGCAAACAGGTAGGAGAACCAAATTAATTTTGTTTCTTTGACCCAAATGGAAAACTAATACTTTGAAAGAGCTGTGGAAATATGACAAAATCTGAACAAGATACTGTTTATATACAAAATTTCCTTTTTTTCCAGCAGTGTTTGCAAAGAATTTTCATGTTAAAGCAGTAATGAAGACTTCAGTTTTACTGTCTTGGGAGATTCCAGAAAACTACAACTCAGCTTTGCCTTTCAAAGTAAGTTGCTTTTTACTTGATAGAACAAAAATAAGGAAATTAGAGTATAACATTCAAATACTTAAGTACCTCATTGAATATGTATATATATATATATATATTGTTGTTGTTGTTATCACATTTAAGAAAATAAACTAATAAACTACGCTGATTGAAGCTGTTAAATTAAGTCCTTTGTTTTTATAAGCTTCTTGTGCCATTATTTTCAAGTCAAGTGGATGATGCTTGTTATGCATAATGTGAATATCTTGCTAATTTGTAATTCACTGAAACATGTATGCTAGACTGAACAATGAAAACAGAACAATTTTCTCTTTACTCTTTTCAGTAATGACTATAACTGAATTCCTTCTGACTTTTCATCTCTAATTTAGAATAACATTTTTGAACTCTTTTACTCCACTAACTACAACATTAACCAAGATAAATAGAATAAATCCATATCTTAGTGGCCTTTCACCACTTCTGTGACTACTCATGACTTGTCATCTCAGGCAGTGACCTGTAAACAGTAGTACTTTATGAACTAAAAGGTCTAAAACTAAAATCTTTCTGAATATGGAGTATGACTGAAATAAAGCAAGGTACTTTAAGAGAAGTGTACCTTGATATAAATAGTGAGTTCATGCAAAGCTAATGAATTTGAATAAGTGAAACTGGACTTCAGATGTGCTTACTCTACATCAAAATAGTATTTGTTTTTTTTCCTGCATAAAACAAAGCATTTAACTTACGTAGTGAATTTAGTAATATCTTACAATTTGAGTGCTAATAACTGTCATTTTAAATTAATAGCTAGGATAATTCCTCAATAAATTGTGATGGTATCAGTTGCCTTCCCATAGTAACAAACACCACATTGGATTTGTACATTGACTTAGATCCTTTATGATGATGGAAAAATGGTGATGGAGGTTGATGGACGTGCTACTCAAAAACTGATCACTAACTTGAAGCCAGAGACATCGTATTCATTTGTGCTGACAAACAGAGGGAACAGTGCTGGAGGTCTTCAGCACAGAGTGACAGCAAAGACTGCACCAGATGTGCTTCGCACCAAGCCAGTCTTCATTGGAAAAACCAACTTAGATGGCATGATAACTGTGGAACTTCCAGAAGTACCATCAAATGAAAACATAAAGTGAGTTACTTGATGGCACTGATAATTCTTGCTGTTCTGCTAATAAAAACTATACATGTACTAGTTCACTAGGATTTTATTCCTCCTAAGAATGCAGAGTACATACTGCACTCTGCAGAAGTGTTTGGGCTAACAATGAATATCAGTTTATCACTCAGATGAGTATGTAGTAAGTTCTGGTTGGCAAAAAATATAAAAAAAATCTAATGTTTCTAGTTGTTTCTTGGATAACTTTTTCTTTTCTTCATTAATTTCTGATAGTTAAGAAAGCAGAAGTGTTTTGAAAAGTGTATCATCACGTGAAGAATGGATAATCTATCAGTGTAAAATTGTCCTCGTGCAGCAACATGAAGTACTACATCTCATTCCAGAATTATATGGAATTTTGAGAGGATATTAATTCAGTTATTTCAAGTGAATTAACTGTGAAATTATGTTTCTTGTTTTTTTTTTTCTTTTTTTTTTTTAATGACAAAAATTTCAGATCCTCTACTCCGAGTTTAAATAACAAACCAAGAATCAAGCAAACAAACAAACAGCAAACAAGAAAACAGCAGATGTGGCTGAAAGATTAGACAGAATTTGGTAGAGGTTAGTTCCATTTGGGGAAAAAAGATGCTGGGAGATTTAGCAGAATTGGACTTAAGAGCTGAATGAACCATGTCAGCAGGGATTTGAAAGGATAGACAATAAAGATTTGGCAAAAAAAATATGAAACATGGTACAATTGGTGAGTGCTGCTGCTCTTGTTGGTCTGTGAAGTTCCCATCTGTAATGTAAAGGAAATGGGGAAGAAAATGAGCAAATCATTAAAAATTGCTGGGGATTCCACTTGCATTCTTTCTAGTGCATTCTAACTGGCAGCTCCTCAGAAAGTTGCTCTCCCTTTTCATTACTGTCTGAGAATTTTGAGGCAAGTGAAGTCCTGAAATGAATGACTTTGAGACAGTAAAAGAATGAAAACCTGAAAAATGTAGTCATTAGTATTAAATTGAGTAAGGTTTGGTCAGTAACAAATGCAGCTAAGGAAGACTGAGTCAGAAAAGATTTATGAGGCAGGGCATTCACTGTGGAAAAACATGCAGGGTTGTTGATCAGACAATAGAAGGAGGTAGTGGAAAGAGACAGTACTCTTTCTTGTATGTAATGCTTAAAAAAAAAAATAAGTGATGGCTACAAAGAAACATTAAATCAATGGAGTTCAACTAACAGTTGTACAAAAATGTAACTCTACTATTATTATTAAATTATATCATATTTTTATTGGTTTCTAATAATATGCAATATAGCTTGATGTAGAAAAGCAGTAGCAACTAAATACTGAAAGGAAAATTCTATCATGTTAAGACTTGCTAGAATAGATAAAATTACAGTGATTTTATAAGGTAAAAACAACTTTGTTTTGTTTTGTTTTGTTTTTAAAAGCACTCATTATAACTATTGCACAATTGTTCCTTTTCCATTATATGCTGATGGCTGTATCTATCCTACACTGAGAATCTTTCAATGGTGCTAATTACATTGAAGATGAAACAGTTAGTTATTTGCCCGTAATGGATTATAGGTAAATAGTAATGATTATAGGTAGTAGTAATGATTATAGTAATGATTAGAGTAGTAATGATTAGAATAGTAATGATTAGAGTAAAATAGTAATTGAGAATAGCGTTTTAAGAGCCCTTGTAATTTATGAAAGAGTATAGAAGTAATTTTGGTTATCTTAGTGTTTGATGATGATACAGAGTAGAAACTTAAGCTGAGTTCACAACATGCTTATCAGATTGATCTCATGCTGGAAACATATCAAATGAAAAGTGTTTTCAATATTTCTGAGGTATTTTGGCTAAATCAAAGCAATTTTTATTCAAAGCATGTTTTTCTGAATCTTCCATGTTTGCAAAGTCTTGAATTTTATGGAATATGTTGGCCTTTAAAATACTGACTAGTTCTAGCAAACCCCATGTTTCTCTCTTTGCCCTCAATCTAACAAAATAATAAAAAATACAATAGCACACTCAAACACTCAAACAAAACATTATAAAGCAAATAATATCTTTTGTAAGAGATGCTGTGTTTTCTATAGTTAGCTAGAAATAGCTGTACTTCACTGTCCTTCACAGCAATATGTATGTATGTGAATTGCTTCATTTTTCTGCTTACTGTTGAGATACTCGTGCTTTCAGCTTTAAAATATTCTGTATGTACTGAATGTCTTAGTGGATGAGCAAAGTTATGAGTGGGAGACATGCATGAAGAAATAGTGAATGAGTGTGAAAGTAACATTAGCATGCTGGATGTTCCTTGACTGATAAAAATGTATGAACACTCAGCTTAAAATAAATAAATAAATAAATAAATAAATAAATAATAAGAAAAAGGTGGGGAAAAAAAAAAGGTAAGCAAGGGATTGCTATCATTTTCATCAGGCACATCTTCAACATCTGAAAGACATATAAGGACCAATTCTCAATTGTTATTTTATATGAATTCTTATGAATTTGAAAAGGGAATGGTACATAGACCATAGATACTATATACATGAGTAAGTCTGCTTTTGCAAGGATTTGTTCCCTTAACAAAGAAGCAAATTGTCCTAAGCATAGGCTTTAGCAAGATAAGAGAGTATACCCTAGATTTCATTAAAACTAAAGAAAATGAAGAGAGGGAAATTTGATATTCAGGTTAAAATTATGCAGTAAGACCACTGATGAGTAAAATTCTCCATTTGATGTTTGAAACTATTTCGTGTTTCTTGGTAGAGGAGAAGTTAGCATAGTAGAGGAAGGCTCATTTGCCTGATTACTTGAATGAATTGATGTTGGAAATGGATTTTTTAATGAGGTAACTAATTTGAATAAAGCATTGTAAGGATCCATGGCTAATTGTAACAGTTCAGCTACCATGCAGTTAAAATAATTCAAGATGTTAATATGAATAGATACTACTTTGGAAATACTTCAAAGGAAATATTTGATCATATCAAGGGAGTTTTACAATTCCCCCAAGGTATCTTTTATTTTACTGCATTTACATTACAGCTGACCAATTGGACTACTTCCTTCCTCTGATTTTGGCATGAATTAAGAGAAAAGGCTAGTTAGATGCCTATATTTTTAAATTCTGAAATACTAGATTTATCTTTAATCTTCTGGTTTCTAGCCTTGGTTTAGCAATGTGTACATGTAGAAATTCCATAGATTAGGGTTTGTTAAGACAGTCTGGTTTTTGTGTTTGTTTGGTTTGTTTTGTTTTGTTTTTCCAGAAAATAGCAAGTTCAGTCTTACTACTTTCACATCCCTAGGCATTTCACAGTTTTCACTCCTACCTACTGTAGTTTTATATCTAATCCTAATATATGTTTGGGAAAAATATTTGTCTGGATGTACAGATGGTTATTATGAAGCAGTGAATGCATCTTACTGCAGATATTTCTATATTATTTCATAAAACTATCAACAAAAAATGTGTAACATTTAAGGAAAAACATGAAAAACATGATTTGTTTAGTATGTGTACTCAGATTTAAAATTTGAGCTCAAACAGCCTTACTAATTAATAAGAACGTAATTGATAAAGATTAATTTTAATTCCTACTGAAAATATATGATACAGATTGTATTTAAATCATGACAATACACCAAGAGAAACGTTACAGACTTGTGGTATACATTTCTTGTTTATAGTACTTTCTGTTACAGCTTTGCATTTCCACAAATAAATTTCTCAAACTTCTTAGCATTAGTAAGTGTTAGGAACTTAAGCATTTAGAACAGCATCTAAACATACAGATTTTTGTTGATTTTGTTTTAGAGGAAATTGCTTTAGTTAAGAAGAGATCATTAAAACGAACCAGTGCTACGCACTGATATGAGACAAAGACAGTTCATAGAGTTGCTTTAGAATGAGCTAGTTTTTGATTAATTGTATGTCAAGTCCTTTTCTTTAGACTCCCACATTAACTACTAATAAATAAATAAATGGATGGGGGTAGGAAGCAGGAAAAGAAAACACTAAAATTATTTTCCATAATAGAGATCAAGAGAAACCTTGTTACTGGGAACAGCTTTCCTTCTCTGAGTTGAAGAATGCTTGTATGTTTGAATGTTAGAACATTTATTATACCACTGGATTTCATGCTGTTGTGATTCGACTGTTTCTTTAGTCACATTAATAAGAAATTTTTGGTGGTGAAATGGGCAGGAGTGGAGGAAGGAGTGCAGAGGAAGCAGAAGATTTTCAGAAAAACTTTTGAGTGGAAAACTGAGAATATACAGATCCTACATGCAAAGAGAACATACACCTATGACTATGAAAAGAACACTTAATTAGAAAAAACTGATAATTATTGATACTCAAAAGAAATTTATGTAAATGTGTGAATTTATGATATGTTCTGTTTTCTGTTATGTTAACATTATGTTACCAATTTTTACATGAATGTGGGAAAAAATGGGGTAGCGTTTCACTTCAGAGGTTTGAATTCTTTTACTTTCGTGACTTTGTTTATTTCCACATTAATGGTGGTAAGGCATAAGTGCCCCATGGGTTTTGTGTTTCAAACAAACTATTAAACTGCAATCAGATATAAAGGCATATTAGAATTAAATTTGCCTGTACGTATTTGCATATTCAAATTAAAAGTCAGGTAATTAGTACCACATTTGCTAAATATTTTGTACAGAATTTGTTTTCAACATGTGAATCTTTACAAATTTATTTGGAAGGTTGGAGTCTTTCTCTGTGTGTGACAGACAGCTGTTATGAGCCTCTCTGAACAAACATAATCCATCCATTTATTTCTCGTATTCTTTAGCTTCACTTTTGTCCCACACTTTCTTTTACAGAGGTTATTACATAGTTATTGTGCCTTTGAAGAGATCTCGTGGAAAATTTATCAAACCATGGGAAAGTCCAGATGAAATGGAACTAGATGAGGTACTGCATATTTTCGTTGTCTTTCTCTCCTTATTGAGGAAATACTCTTATTAGTGATATGCTATTAATTTACCAGTTTAAGAACTTTGGGTTGCAAGAATATTTTATATTTGAATTAGCCTGTGGGGATTGAAACAAAGTTCAAGTTACTCAAATTAGAAGACATTATAAACATTAACTTGCAATAAAGAACACAAAGTGTCTGTTCTTTGTTTTGATTAATATTTTATTCTTTTCCTATTGTGAAGTGTAATGTAAAAGTGCAGAAGGTGAAATGAGTTGTCTGAGAAAGCTTAATCACCAACAATATGAACTCTAATAAAGGTCTGGTTCATTAGTGGAGTGTTTGCTAAGCCTATAACAAATGCTAAATCACATTTTGCACTGCAGTTTAACATTTGACCTTCTTCTGGTGCATTTACCTGATTCTCACATACTGTAAGGATGGTGATGAGAAAGTTTTCACTCTATTCTCCATTCTACTGGCAGAGTGTGCTCAGAAAAAAACAAAAACAAACAAACAAACAAAAAAAAAACCAGTTGGAAAATACAATGTTTTGTCATCATTTGATACTACAGATGACATTTCTTTGAAGGAAGGAAATCTTTTCACCTCTGTTACAAGCCCAGTAATACAAGAAATCTATCATATTATCGGTAAGATAAATAATCCAGCAAGTCTGGTGTCAGGATCCAGGTCAGTCTTCTGATATACTTACTGGTAATATGGTACAGTCTAACTTGTATTATTCCAAACTGATGAATTGAAGCTATTATTTATGGTTGTAAAGCTCTTCTCAGAGTTGTATATGAAAGCCAGTTACGAAAGTGTTAATGTTACTACAGCTATATCTAGCTAGTATTTTAGGTCCCATTTACGTGCCATGGTAACTTGTGCACATGGTTTCTAGTTTAATGATATTCTGATTCTTTCCTGTTTTTCCTTTATCTTTTGGTAGATTCAGGACTTTAGTGTTACAGAGTTGCTTCACTATGTACGTAGTCAGGAATTCAGGGAGAAAAAGGAGTTTTGGAAGAAGGGTCAGGCAACTGAAGAGGACTACAGAGCTGTTGTCAAATTGTACAGGGAGAAAATTAGAAGATCCAAAGTCCATGTGGAACTCAATTTGGCTAGAGTAGTAAAAGATGATTAAAAATGCTTTGATAAATACATCAGTAACAAAAGGAGAAATAAGGAGTCTCCATCTTTCATTAAATGTGAGGGGGAAACACTGTGATGAACAATGAGGATTAGACTGAGGGAAGTTTTCCTCAGAAAAATTTTCCTCAGTCTTTCATAGAAAGAACAGTTGTTCTCAGTATACCCAGACCCTTAATTTGTAAGATGGTGACAGGAAGCAACATGAAGAAACATGAAGCCCTTAAATTCAGTGAGAAATTGTGACTCCTTCCTGTTCTGAATGTTCACAAGTCTATAGGACCAGGTGGAATTCCTCTAAGGGTACTGAAGAAGCTGTCAGAAGGACTCAGCAGGCCTCTTTCAGTAATTTATCAGCATGCCTGACTAACCAGGGGAGTCCTATTTGTCTGGAGATTGATTAATGTCTTGCCCATCTGCAAGAAGTTCAGAAAGGAAAATTAAGGAAATTACAGTCCTGTCAGTCTGACCTGACTACCAGAGAAGATCATGGAGCACATCATCTTGAGTTCCATCTCATGACACATACAAAACAATAGAAGCAGACAGCATGGGTTTCTGAAACTAAAATCCTTTCTGACTAATATCACTTACAGCAACAAGATAAGTCACTTGGAAGATGAGACAAAGACTGTGGATGTTGTTCCTCTCACTTGTAGTCTCCCACAATATTTTCTTGGAGAAACTGTCTGCTTTTGCTTTGAATAAATGTACAATTCACTGGGTGAAGAACTGGCTGGGTCTCAGAGTTCATTTCATTTGGTGGCCACTCACCATTGGTATTCCCACACAGCTCATCAAAGGGCCACCTTTTTGTTTTCTTTTTTTTTTTTTTTTATAACATTTTTATCCATGATCTAAATGAGAGAATTGTGTGCATCCTCAAGTTCACAGGTGGCACTAGGTTTGGCTCGACTGTCATTCTTCTTGAGGACATACTTCTGCAGCAGTACTGGCTTGGGGAAGAATGACTGAGAAGCTGACTGTTAGAAAAGGACCTGGGTGTGCTTGCTGGGCCGTAGTTGATAGAACATGAGCCAGCAAAGTGTCCATGCGTACACAAGGACAAACAGCGTTTTTGTTTGAGCCACCAGCAGGGTCAGTGGAATGATAGGCCCTTTATATCTGACACTGGTGAGACCAAATTTCAAATACAGTGTTCACTATGAGAAGCCAATTGATTTGCTTAGAAGTGCAAAGAAGGGAATCGTAGAATTATAGAATCAGGTTGGAAAGAACCTACAAGATCATCTAATCCAACCATCCACCCATTACCATTGCTACCACAGGCTACTAAACCATTTCCTGTAGCTCCTCATCCAGACACCTCTTGAACACTATCAGGAATGGTGACTCCATCACCTCCCTGGGCAGGCCATTCCAGAGCCTGACCGCTCTGAGAGAAAAAGCTTTTCCTTATGTCCAGTCTAAACCTGCTCTGGTACAACTTGTCACCATTTCCTCAGATCTTGTTTGTTGCCTGGGAGAAGAGGCCAAGCACCTCCTCATCACAGCCTCCCTTCAGGAAGTTGTAGAGTGCAATGAAGTCTCCCCCAAGCCTCCTCCGAACTAAAGAATCCCAGCTTCCTTGTGCTCCAGACCCTACACCAGTTTCATCACCCTTCTCTGGACACGTTCCAGGGCCTCAATGTCTTTCTTTTAGTGAGGGGAAAAGGTGGCAGAGGATTGGAAAATAATTGTCATGAGAAATGTCTGAGCTATCTGGGACATCATTGCTCCCTACATTTTTCTGAAATATATTAATGGTGAGAATAGTAAGGGTCTCTTATCAGGCAACAACTGATAATATTTGGTAAATTACTGGTAGTTGCAGAAACTCTCCTAACATTCAGTTAGGAGAGTTCTTCACAGTGATTCTATATTGTAACAGAGTTCCTGGAGTATCACAGAATGATCATAGATTGGCTTGGCCAGCAAATGACCTTACAGATCATCTGGTTCTAAAGCCCCTGCTCAGGACTCCATCCAACCTGGCCTTAAATTCTTTCTGGAATGGAGCATCAGCAACTTTTCTGGGCGATCTTTTTCAGCACATTATCACCATCTGAGTGAAAGATTTCCCACTAATATCTAAAGTCTTCTCTATTTTGATCTAAAGACATTCCTTCTTGTTCTATTTCCATGTTCCCATGTTAAAAAAAAAAAAAGAGAGAAAAAAAAGAAAAAAAATCTGCTTCCTGATTACTAGCTTCTTTCAAGTACTGGATACCACAATAACCTTACTGGTCCTTCCCCAGACCTGCTCCAATAGCTCCATGTCTTTTCTGTGCCCCAGATGGGACCTCATGATCACAGAGTAGAGAGGGGCAATCACCTCCCTCTGCCTGCTGGCTAGCCCTATTTTGATGCATCCCAGGATGCAGTTGGCCTTTCAGGCCTCAGGCAGTCACTGCTGGCTCACGTCCAGACAGCTTGTCCACCAGAACCCACAAATCCTTTTCCACAGGACTTCTCTTAATGAGTTATTATCCCAGTCTAGACATGTATCTGGGATTGCCTTGACCCAGGTGCAAAAACTCAGACTTGTTGGATCTCATTAGGTTCACGTAGGCAAACTCTTAAGCTTGTCAAGTCCCTCTGGATAGAATCCCTTCCTTCTCCTGTATCAACTGTATCACTCAGCTTAGTATCATCAGCAAACTTGCTGATGGCACTCTTAATCCCACTATGAAAGTCACTGATAAGGATGTTAAAAAGCACTGATCTCAGCATGGAACCCTGGAATACATAACTCATCATTAGTCTCAATCTGAAAATAGAGCCATTGTATGGTCAGAGCCAGAGAGTTGTGGTTAACCAATTATTTATCCAATGAATAATCAGCTCTTAAAATCCATGTATCTCCAATTTAGAGATAAGGATGCGATGTGAACCACAACAAAAGCCTTGCAGAAATATAAGGAGAGAACATTTGTTGCCCTTCCTTTATCCACTGATACTATCACTCCATCATAAACAGACACCAGAATGGTCAGGCACAAGCTACCATTGGCTAAGCTGTGTTGTCTGTCTTAAATCACTCCCTTAACTTGTATGTGCCTTAATATTATCTTATAGGATGATCTGCTCCATGATCTTCCCAAGCACAGAGGTAAAGCTTGCCGATCTCTTCCTACTTACGTTTCTTAAAAGTGAGAGTTATGTTTCCCTTTTTTTAGTCACTGGAGACTTCAACTAACTGCTATGATTCTATGATTTTCCAAACATGATAGACAATTTACTGGCAACCACAACACCCTTTCCTTTAGGATCCTGGGATGTATATTTTCCTGTCCCATAGACTTGTATGTACTTAGTCTCATGAGGCAGTCTCTGTCTGGCCTGTAATGGAAGGGACTTTTCTCTCCCTGCACCTGTCTAGAGTCTCAGAGACATGAAAATCATAAAATGGTTTGAGTTGGAAGGGACCTCTGAGATCCCAAATCCCTTGCTATAGGCAAAGACACCTACCACCAGGCCAGGTTGCTCAAGGCCCCATCCAGCCTAGGTGTTGCTGTAAGAGACAAACAGAGTTATGAAGTGAATGTTAAGAAGGGACTTGCTAGAAAAGATCAAGGCTTACTCAAAATTGACATGGTGTGTCACAAATACCAACCAAAACATGACGATCAGAGTGTATTTTGAAACTGAATGATTTTTGCCAATCACACAAAGCTCACCTTCTTTTGAGTACCTCAGCCTTCTTCATATCTGCTGTAACCAGTTCTCCTTTATCATTTACTAGTGGGGACGCACTCTCTTTTGTCTGTCTCATCTGACAAATTTACCTGTAGAATCCTGTCTTATTTATCTTATTACTCAACAAGTTCAGTTCCACCTGTACACCTTGGCTTTCCTGAACTCATCTGCACACATTCAGACAATATCCTTGTATTCTTCCCAATCCACACATCACTGCTTACACTGCCTATACATGACCCTGTTTTCCTCAGTTTAACTAGCTGGTCTTTTCTCAGCCGTGACATCTTCCTGCCTTTTCTCTTTGTTTTCTTCTACTAGGAAACAAAGAGCCCTTGTGCTCTCATTAAGTTCTCTGGAAGGCATCTTTAAGGAGCTGTCAGAGGACAGCTTCCCATGGAATCATGGCCTACCAACATTTCTTCAGTCACATTCAGGTGGACTGGTTGTTCATGGTGATTCTCTTCTCATCCTGGGTGATCGCTGATTTCAGGATCCTCTTTGCCCTGCTGCTTCATTTGTAGAACACACCTGCACTGGATGTGATCATCTCAAAGAATGACTAAAACAAATAATGGTTCAGATTGGAAGAGACCTTAAAGATCATCTACCCTAATCCCTCTGCCATGGCAGGGACACCTTTGGCCAGCCCAGGCTACTCAAACATCTTGAGTCTTCCAGGCATAAGTTATCTACCAGTTGTCTGTCTAGCCTGGTCCACTGTCTTTCCTATCCTTGGAGATAATTAAGAGCTATGTGTACCTGATGTTGTCTGAGATGATTTAGTAATGGGATTTAGTAGGTTGGGTTGATGGCTGGATTTGATCATCTTAAAGGTCTTTTCAAACCTAGATGTTTCTGATTCAGTACACCCATTGTGATGTGATGACCCTCTGCAAGCAATGACTCTCTTCCCATTGAACAGATGCATATTACTTTCAGTGCTTACACCAAAATATAAAGGAAGTAAATGTCTCAGAAACTATCACCACTGTAGTAACCTTTCTAAAATATAACACACATCTTTCATCAACAATGATAGATGTGTCCCTTTCCTGATTAGAACAGTCTAAGAAGAAAATCTATAGCAATAAGAGGAATTTAATCAGAAGATGAAAAACCAGCGTTGTTTGAAGGAAAGCATTTTTGTTGCTGTTGACTGTTTCAATGAAGCATGTGATACCTCTTGACAGGTTTCATTTATGTGATCATCCAATCTGATTCAAATGCAGTGCTATCTTACTTTGATCCATTAACATCTTCCCTTTAAAACAGTTGGACTGTAAATGACTTCAGTTCATGATTATAGTCCTCAGTGTCTTCAAATACAATTTAAGAGTAAAAGTCTGCTGAGAAAATACTGGAATAATAGAAAACTGATTTAATATCGCCACCCACTTCTAACATCCAAAGACTATAGTCATATTCAGTACCATTAACAAATCAAAGGATAGATACCAGGTGACATTGAACTTTTTGGCAATTAAATTCTATGGATCTATGTTGCCGATTCTTGTAGCAAAGGGTCATTTTAATCATCCTGTGAGTTGTGGTGCATTAATCTGTATAATAGTTTGATAAATAGCATTTATTAATTCAGAAATATTTGGGTCAGGAAGGGTTGTTTCCCACTTTAACTGATATAATTGAGACCACATTGTAGAATTAATGGTGGGAGAAATAAGATATGCATTGACTGGAAAATGAAATTTATTTCTGATAAAGAATGAAAGCCCTTGATATATCTTTTATAATCACACCAATACATATAGTGCTATTCTGTGGGCAAAATAAAAATTATAATATTATATAAATTATATGCTTGCATTTCATGCTCCCTCATCCAGTTTCTGTTACTTAAAAAACTGTTTCTTTTTCCTACTTTAGAAAGTATGGAATATATGTACAGTCTGTTAGTGATAGTACTAGAGGGAATGCCTTTAAAGTTTAAGAAGGTAGAATTAGGTTAGCTGTTTAGAAGAAATTTTTTACTCAGAGAATGGTGAAACACGGGAACAGGCTGTCCAGAGATGTTGTGGATGCTCCATCTCTGGAGGCATTCAAGGCCAGATTGGATGGGGTTCTGGGCAGCCTGATCTAGAGACTGGCAACCCTTTCAATGGTGGGGGGGTGGAAGCTGTGAAACTTGGTGATCTTCATGGTTTCCTCCAATCTGTTATATGAAAGCTGGAAGCCTATTATATGAAAGCAGTTGCCCAGTAAATAAATTAAGAGCAACAACATCAAACCATAATCACAACTCTTTGAGGAAGTAGTTCTAATGGTTAACTGAAGACACTTATGCATTGCTTTTTTAGTACAATCTCAGATACACAGCTAGTGTCAGAAAAAAAAATCAAATAGATCTTCCAACAATGTACATTCCAAATGCTTTGCTTAGATTACCTGAAGAAAAGTATTAACTGGAAATACAATTCTGGAATTTTAACTCCATTACATAACTACCTTTTCAAAAAGCTTCCCAACCTTATTACATATACCTAATCTTCATTTTTTCTTTAGTCTCCTTCTTTAAATAAATTGAGATGCAGAATCTTAAAAAACATAAAATATCATGTATCTGAATATTACATATCTAAAAATAGTAGCTGAGGCAGTTCTTTTTATAAACTTAGAATTTCCCCTTATTTCTCTTTCAAATAGACGTCATGAAAATGAATGAAATTTAACAAAATATTATGTTTTGCACCATGTATTACAGAGCAGAATTGCTTTACATTTGTAAGCAATAAAATCTAAATAAAAGCCTGCATGCTAAGTCTTAAATCAATTTAATAATTTCTGTGAAGTCTTGATATAAAGAACCACAGGGGATATATGTGCAAGTAATGATACTTGGCAGCAACCTCATCTATATATGAAATATGAATGAGGCCAGAAGTTCACTTGAGGTCTATTCAGTCATGTGTAATTGATGTCACGGATGAATTTTTTACCTACAAACAAACACCAAAGTTTAGCTGGACATAGGTGATGAATAAGAATTTTGAGATTTTTTTTTTTTTTAAGATGCCTGTTTAACACATTTTGGTTAATACAAGCCAATTAAATTCTATCAGACACAGTCAAAACTTCTAATAATTTCAAACACTGCAGTTTTCAAACTACTTCAGCATTGTTGTCTGCCAAATAAATGAATTTTATATTACTAATTCAAATGTAAGCCATGCTAAAGATCGAACATTCTACTTCCTTTTATGATTTAATCTACTTTTGATTGCAGTAGTATGCACAGTATTTCAAAATTTTTTTATGAGTAATTTCAAAATCCAAACCATAAGTATGTTGTGACCTAGAAACATAAGACAAATAATGTGTTTGAAGTACCCACACAAATATCCTTAAATTCTAGTGGATACAGTAAGAGAAAATGAAAATATGAGTTGTTGCCTTCAGGTATGACTTAAGCCATACACATCTCCTCCTACTCATAGTTCCTGGCTTCAAGTTAGAACAAGGTCTGCTCTGAAAGTAATGTCTCCTGTTTTATTATATTGGCTCACAATGTCAGACATGGTATGGCAATTTGAGGTTGAATCTTCCCACAAATATTCTGTAACATTTTCTTGCCATGTGGAATTAAGAAAAAGTGAAGTCTTTTGAATTCATCAGTGCATGCTGAAGATTTATGGAGGCCAAACAGTGGATGTCAGCACCATGAGATGGTGGGTTGAGCATTTCATCTGTGGTGACAGCAATGTGAAAGACCAGCCACATTACAGACAACTGTAGATTTCTGTGAGCACATCATGTAAACTTTTGTTCACTGTTGGCAAAAAATGTATAGGCAATTGTGATGACTGCACTGAAAAACAGTGTTTTGTAGCTGAGAATTTGCTCTCTCACAGTGTTATTGTGCACTTTGTATCTGTTGCAGTTTCCATAGAAACAAATAGACATTATGTTCAGAACAGCCTGCATACAAGTATCACGCTGTTGCTTTCTGAATATATACCCATCTGTTTCAGGAGACCCAAGCGTAGTTAGTGCACAGCCATCTTTCTAAAAGATGGCTTTGTACAAATACATTATTGTATTAAGGGCTTTTCAGTGCACTTTGATTGGACTCTGCCTCGTGTTCTGCCATTAGTAACATTACTTATGATATAAGAAATTAGCAACAGATGAAAGAAACATTCTGTAAAGCAACTGCGTGGAATCCTTCTTAATATTACCATATTACACTTTTCTTCAGATGTTGTTTTTATACCATGAAAACTTTTCTCTAGCTGCTCATAAAGCTCTTTGTGAGGAGAAAGATGGACTGCTGACTCCAATAGAGTCCTCCAGTGATTGAGATGATTTCTAATGTCAAATTTTGGCAATTTTTTTGTTGCTCAGGAGATCCATTCCAGTGTATTATTCCAGTTTTTTAGCTGGAACAAGGGAGTTAGTGCAGTTAAATGAATGCAAAAACTCTACAAGAGAACAGACTCAGTATTAGAGCTGAGCTGGAAAGCAGATAACTGTACATTGTTATCTACGTACCCTAAATTATCAAGTTAAGACAGATCACATGCATTGTCATAATTTCATGTTGCCAGATTGGATCCACCCCACTGTAAGCCTGTCCACCTGACCTGAGTATTGGGGAAGGTCATGGAGAAGATTACTTTGAATTCAATCATGTGGCATGGGAGGACAAGTAGGGGATCAGGCCAAGACAGCATGGGTTTGTGAAAGCCAGGCTCTGCTTAAACATCTGGATCTCTTATAACCAAGTGAAACACCTAAGGGATGAGAGAAAGATTGTGGATTTAATTTATCTAGATTTTAGTGAAGCCTTTGACTCTGTCTCCCACAGTATTCTCCTGGAGAAGTTGTAGTCTGTGACTTGGACATCTGTACTTGTGGGTAAAAAATCTGGTTGGATAGCCAAGACCAGAGAGTGGTGGTAGACAGAATTAAATATGGCTAATGACTGGTCAAAATTAATGTTCCCCTGAGGCAATTCCTATTTTATTTTTATTGATGACCTGGATACGCTTTCAGTAAGCTTGCAGATGGCACCAAGTTGGCAGGAAGTGTTGATCGGCTGGGGGTAGGAATGCCTGACAGGTGGATTTAGAGAGTCTGAATCAAAGAGGTGAAGCGGATGGGATGAACTTCAACAAGACCTGCACTTTAGTCACAACGACCCCATGCTACAATATATACTTGAGAGAATGTCTAGCATGATAAACAGAGTAGAGGATCTGTGGGTGTTAATTGACAGTCAGCTGAACATAACCCAGTAGTGCCCCTAAGTAGCTAAGAAGGCCAATAGCATTCTGGCTTTTATCAGCAAATGAGTAGTCAGCTGGAGATGAGAGGTGATTTTTCCTCTGTATTAGGCACTATTGAGGCCTCACCTTGAGTACTATGGTCAGCTTTGGACTGCTCACTGCAAGTAAAACGTTGAGGCTCTGGAGCGCATCCAGAGATGGGCAACAAAGCTCGTCTAGAGCATATGTCTTATGAAGAGCAGTGAGGGAACTGGGATTGTTTAATGTGGAGAAGAGGATGCTCAGGGGAGTCCTTATTGCTCTCTACAGCCAGAAAGGAGGTTGTGGCAATGACAAGAGGTTCTTGAGTTGTGCCACAGGAGGTTCATGTTAGATATTAGGAGAAATTTGCTCTGAGAAATAGTGGTGAAGCATTGGAAGTGCCTGCCCAGAAGTCACTATCTCTGGAGATTTTCAAGAAAATTATAGATGTGGCTCTGAGGGTCATGATTTAGTGGGCATGGTGGTGATGGATTGGTGGTTGGACTAGATGGTCTTTGAGGTCTTTTCCAGCCTTAATGATTCTGTGACTCTATAAGTCTATGTTTGGATCTAAGGTCGTTTCCATGTCTATCTACAGCTCATGTTTGAAACATGCACTCCAATGAGAAGGAGTATTGAAGTAATCAGGAGAGTAAATAGATTATTTTATCTGCATCATATTTTTTAATATGATAGTTGCAAGACACAGCACTCAAGTAGGGAAGGGAAGGAGGAAGCTAGTTAACTAGGAGCATGAGACTGAAGAGGTAATAGAGGTCTTCCCTGACAAAGAGTATAACTTCATTGAACATATATAGTGGAAATTCCATTTTAATCTCCTTTCTATCTGTCTAACTCTGGACATTTGTCTACTCCTAACAAGAAAATGTGTACAACTGTATTAGGATTGTTTGTATGCTGAAAAGCCTCAAAGAACTGTCTCACCTTGGAAAAATCTGTGATTACAAGCTGAGTCTACAGGACATTGAATAAGTTTTGAAGTGAAAAATGGGTGGAACAGGTCAGCAGACTTGGAAGTCATCACTTATCATCCAGGAAAAGTTCAGGCTTCTCATAAACAAATCAGATTAATATTTGTTGAATATTCTAATATCTGAAGTGATGAAAAGTATTGAATAAGCATTTATCTGGTATAATGAGTAACTTAATGGATTGTAACAGATAAGCTTCCATTCCATCATTAATTAGTATCTGTTTTACAGATTTGAGCCTAGTATTTAACATTACTGATAATGTGCTGATGTACATTCTAGATTTGTTAATCAGTAGAAATATTCAAAGAAAAGTGACGTTTTGAAACTAGAATATGTGGTTAAAATCTGAAGTATAGTTGTGTATAGTAAATTGATAGTTATTTTTTTCTAGCTTAGCAGAAGGAAAGAGGTTTTATTATTCATAGGTCCTGCTACTCATTCTCATCAATAAACCATTGTATGAACTTATCATTAAGCACACAATTTCTCATACATTTGAATTTAAAAAAATGGCAGTTTAATGTTTGAGATGGAAGATAGTTTTACAAAATCTTCCCAAAATGTTTCTGCAGCACACTTATTATTTATTAACTTGATTGATTTTTTTGTTAGTGCTTTTTAAACAATCACATCATATTACTTAGTTTTATTGTATCATACAGAAAATAAAAGAGTACATTTTATATTTAAATGGATGGAGAAAGCATTATTAATTGACTATTTTCATCTATGTATATATGAAAAGAAGGTATGCATATATCTTCACAAAAAAAAAGATTATTGTTTTTACATTTACATTTTTATTCACATTTACATTTACATTTACATTTATCTTTATATTTATATTTATATTTATATTTATATTTATATTTATATTTATATTTATATTTATATTTATATTTATATTTATATTTATTCATGTATTTATGCAAGATTCAAAAGTATCAGACATTGAAAATTAATTTAATTGCCCTGTGTTTGTAGTATGGGTAATATATTCGCTGCATAGAATCTTAACAAGGATAGTAAGAAAAATTTGCAGGAACTCATTTAGTGATACTTATATGCCCCATGTAATGTAGATTAACTGTGTCTTTGTAGTTGCATTAAATTCATTAGATGCATTAAATTTTCTCATTACAATGATAATATGTTACCTTGAAATTGCTTACACATATCTTTCTGCTATTGCTTTCTCTCTTTTTTTCTCCTTTCCTTCTTTATTAAGCTGCTGAAGGAGATAGCTAGGAAACGCAGAAGCATTCGTTTTGGGAGGGAAGTTGAGTTAAAGCCGTATATTGCAGCTCACTTTGAAGTTCTTCCTACGGAGTTCACACTGGGGGATAAGAAGCATTATGGTGGCTTTGAGAATAAGCAACTGCAAAGTGGTCAAGAATATGTCTTCTTTGTGTTGGCTGTAATGGAGCACTCAGAATCTGTAAGTTAATCACTAATTTCAGTCCCAAAATCACCTTCCCCAATCGTTAACACATTTCTTCAGTGCTCACACAAGTGCATGTCTAAAGTTAATGCTTCTTTGCTGATTTCTAACTAAGTCCTTGAATTTACTTATGTTGTGTGCACCTTGATGTGTTACTTCAGTGCAAAAAACTAAGGATCACCTTTAGTTAGCTATGCTTTGATACTTTGCAAAATACATGCTTTGCTGTTTGTGTTCACTGACGCAGGTTCTGAGGCATGAACTTTACAGCAGTATCTCAATGTCTTTGAAAAAGAGTATCTTTGTTGACTTAGGACTACACTCAAATAGTGATACTGGATATGCAGGATTCTTGGAAAGATAAGTTGAATTGGAGATATACACAGCTGCTGTTTTTAATTACAGTTATTTCCTGACAGCTTTATCAATGAGTTGCTAGAATGTAAGAAAATAATTCAAGGAAAAATTCTGAGGTGATCTAAATAATGAACTATCATCTCTCTTTGTGTAATTAGTTTTGTATTTATTTCCATTTATGCTGTTAATAGGTGTGTAATATATGGGGAAAAAAAAAAAAGAAGATGAAAGAGAGAGGGAAAGGAGAAGGGAGATAAAGAAAAGAAGAGAAAGGAAGGGGGGAGAGAGATGGAGGGAACAGAAAGAGATAGAAGAATAAAACTGTTTTAATGCTTGTTAAGATTTTAACATACACTATGTAACAAGTTCTCTTTCTAGCTGGTTACTACATCTTACATACATCTTCTGGCACAGCCACTTGAACTACCATACTAATATTCTGAATACTAATGAAATGCTTCCCGTGTTTTACAATCTTACAATTTCTTTTTGGTGTCAGATGAGTTTACCTAATCACAGAATCACAGAATCTCAGAATTATAGGGGTTGGAAGGGACCTCTAGAGGTCATTGAGTCCAGCCCCTCTGCCAAACCTGCTCCCTAAACAAGGTTGCACAGGTAGGTGCCACCAGAGGAGACTCCACAACTCTCTGTGCAGCCTGTGCCAGTGCTCCATTACTGCATTGCGAAGAAGTTCCCAGGCACATTTGTGTGGAACTTCCTGTGCTTCAGTTTGTGGTCATTTCCCCTTGTCCTATCACCACTCACCACTGAGAAGAGTTCAACCTCATCCCTTGGCCTCCAGCTCCTTAGATATCTATAGACAGGGGTCAGACCCCCTCTCAGTCTTCTTTACTCAAGGCTGAACAGATCCCAGTCTCTCAGCCTCTTCTCATAAGGGAGGTATTCCACACCCTTTATCATCTTTGTAGCCCTTTGCTGAACTCTTTCAAGGAGATCCCAGTCTTTTTTGTACCAAGGAGCCCAGAACTGACGACAGTTCTCCAGGTGAGGCCTCACCGGGACAGAGTAGAAGGAGAGGATGCTTACCGTGCTCTTTTTAATGCATCCCAGGATCCCATTGGCCCTCTTGGCCACCGGGGCACGCTGCTGGCTCATGGCCAGCTTGTTATCTACCAGGACACCCAGGTCCATCTCCTCAGAGCTCCTCTCCAGCAGGACATCCCCAACCTGTATGGGTACATGCGGTTATTCCTCCCTAAGTGCAAGAATCTGCACTTATTTTTGTTAAATAATAATAGTGTATAATTAGTTATACACTATGAAGAAATTGTTACAATTTGTACACTTTTGGATGCATAGATTTATTTGAAAATATAATAAGTATCTCCAGGAAACTGGGAAAATACTTAAGGTGCTCCATCAGGGAAGTTCTAAACAGTTGGTATACAGCTTTAATCTGTGATGCAAAGTCTAGTTTGCATATTGGAGAATCATTAGGAAACGTTTAAACTGCAGTCCCTCTGTAGCATTTTTATGACTGCTTAAATGCAGAGGCTGAATACAAAGCATTTCTTTACTGTAGCAATGTAGGTTTTTTTGTATATTTTGAGTACACTGAGGCTGAGAAAATGTCTCAACCAGCTCAGCTGTTGAAGAAATAAAGCAAACAGATTCCCCAGTTTCTGGAAAGATATCACAGACCCGTGATGCCTGGTGTCAACTCTGGCAAAAGAGAATAGATTAACATTGTTGTCATGTTTACCAGCTAGCATAAGTGCCTCAGCTTTGCTGGTGTTAGTTGTCTCTCCTTAAACTCAGATGCTGTTGCAGCTGCTGTAGCGAGAAGAAAGGCTAAATGAAAGGTAAAACATACCTCTTTTTGTAACACTTGGTGTGCCTTTCAGAATACTGCTGCAGAGTGTTATGTGAAAAACTATGCTGTTACCTCATTTTTCAGTAGACCATATGCAGAGCACAAAATAAAGATGTAATAACAGCGTAGCATTCAGATTGCAAGTTTATGAACTGCCTAGCTTGTAGAAAAATAGCAGCTTTCCATTGCTGTGTTCATTGCATCTCTGTTTTGAGTGAGTTTACTTTAGATCTGGGCAAGTATTTTAAACAAATGCCTTCATTATTAAGAAGGATTTATTTTATTTGTACAGACTATGTATGCAACCAGTCCATATTCTGATCCTGTTGTGTCCATGGATCTTGATCCTCAACCAATTACAGATGAGGAAGAAGGCTTGATTTGGGTTGTAGGACCAGTTCTTGCAGTGGTATTTATCATCTGTATTGTTATAGCGATACTTCTTTATAAAAGGTAGGTTTGCCTTTCAGTTTTCTTACCATGTGTGTACCTTCCTACTAAATTCATTATTTTATGGTTGTTTTCCACATTATATTATTTTCATTACAATTGTAACTGTCACTATGTCAAGATATAACCGTATTTATTAGTGATTCTAAGAACACTGCAGATATTTTAGATTTCTGACTGAAAGTTTCCAATCATTACAGCTATGTAAGAATATTTTTTTCTGCTGATGTCACTCTATTACCATTTCTGCATTTAAATATTGCTTCCATTTTACATATTTGTAAAGACAATGTGCTCTTGCATATAAATATATACAAATGGACATTTAAATTTTTAAAATTTAATTTTAGATGTGTGATAGCAGTACAATAGGGGTTACATTCAGAATGATGTTAAGCATGATTTTCATCTCCACTCCAATAATTCAAGTTTTCACTTCTGAGAGTTGACCTTAATTTAGCAGTAAGTTGTTATGAATTTGAATCTCTGAATTGAGAGATTGAAAAACATCAGTAGCTGTTTTCTGCTAGCTCTTCACTTCACTTCTTCTGCTGTGCATAACACAGATGTAGATAGCTACTACTCAAATAAATTTCAATGAGCTTAGAATTTAATATATGAAAACCATAGGATACCTTAACTTACAGTCAGCAATATTTTAGTGTAAATGAGTTCAAACAGGTCAAGATAGTTAATCAAAACCACAAAGTAGATTTTAATATTTATATATTTTTCCTAATATATTTTTTAAAAATATTGATAGGGCATAGTTTGGAAAATACTACAAAGATGGTGTAACTGTATCTTTGATGGATTATGGAGTGTATGGGGAATAATTTCCGTAGGTGCAGTAAGTCTCTAATGGCTATAATGCCTAAAATGAATGGCTGTTTATAAATATTTAAATTCCACTAACATGTATTCTTTTTCCACCTAAGTATATCCTGTCAGATGCTCTGAAATTGCATACTGAGAGATGGCTTCAGATTTTCAGAGAGAATATTCTTTTTAAACATTAAATAAATTAACAAATCAATTAATTAAATTTTCAAAAAGTCCAATAGCAACTTTAGCTTTATTAGGATATCTTTTAAGACTGTAATCATATAAAAGTGTTTTAGATAGTTTGTTGTTTGCAAATGCATCATTACCCTGATGGTTTTTATTACTGCCTACTATCTCAATCAATCCAACTGATTAGCCAGCAATGGACCTTCTATTTGTTTTTGTTGCTTTAAAAACTAGCCATTAGAGGTGCACTAAAAGAGAAATACTCTTAACGTCCAATTATTTTAGAGTATTAAAAATAAAACATCCCTGTTTCTATAAAAGAAATCCAAACAATGAGATATAAAGCAGATGTTTAATTTTTTCTGGATGTACTGATTGTAGAACTATAATAAAAACTTTAAATTCTACTAATGAAAAATCATAGGTATATTCCACAAATGAGCAGATGAAATTTATCACAGATAGTGTGAAGGGATTGTCATAAATAAAAAATGGGGGATACGTTTTCCATCTGTTATTTACCACTGATAGTTGGATAATTGTTATGTAATAGAACTGTTTAGGAAAATTTGCATATGCTGGTGTTCTTTTTTTTTTTTTCAATATTATTATTTTAGAAAATTTTCTCTTAGAAATTTTGATTGCAATTTTACCAATCTAAGCTCAACCATACCTAGGAGTTGAGTTGCAACAGAAAATAAGAAAGGATATGAAGATACCTTTTTCTACCATGAGATCCTCTAAATTTTTATTAATGAAGAGAGCCTAACCATGGGACATGAAATTCTGAAGTAATGTGTAAGGAAAACAGAGTGACACACTAACAAATCTGAATTGCTTTGTTTAAGCAGCAAGAATGGGTAGAATAAGTAAGAATATAGATTTTTTTAAGTGTGTCTGTACAGAGGGTGAATGACATGCAGTGTTTCAGTGCAGGAATAGCACTCCACAACAGAGATTTAGCATTTGATCTAGAAAAGCTATCTCCATGAAAATAACTCAATAATTTTTATATTGAAGAAATGACAAAATAGTCCTAACATTTGTAGTTTTAATTAGATTAAATAAAAACATTTTATTTTGAATTACAACTAAGTCTTTATAATGTGTCATTATAAGACATGTGAATCGTTAAACTGGAAACAATATTAAAGTAAATTAAACTGGTGTTTTTTTATTGATTTTTAATCCAAATCAGCTTCTTCTGATGTCAAAATACTTAGCAAGATAATTCTCAGCAGATTTTATAAAAATCAACACATTCTATTTATTTATTTATTTATTTAATCAATTGTTTAACGGAAGAACTACCAATGTTCGATGTAATAGATATAAGAGATAGAGAGAAAAACAAAGGACAAGAGGTCTAATTGATTAAATTGTCTGAAAAAAATAATTGAAGAGATATAGTAGTGTGAAGAAAATGAGTATGTCTTTTGAAGTATAAAAAATTGTAACTGAAATAATAGTGAATTGTATTTAATTCCCTTTGCCTGTAGAAATTCTTTTGGAAAGACTTGAACTATTTCAGAATTTGCAATATTGCTTTCACATTTTAATTTCAGTTAGAGAGTAATGATATCTAAAATTTTTAGGATTCCTTTTAAATGGGAAGTCTGACATTCATTTAGAGCAGATAGTATTTCAGATAGTGTGGATAATTTGTCTGCTTACATTGAAGCAAATTTTAGTTGCCCAAAGACTTGGAGTGCATGAATGAACTCTTTGTTATTTATTTGTCAGCTTCTATAAAAGTTGTTACCTCAGCATTAACACTTGTTCAAAGCTCAAAGAAATCACTTGGAATGATTTTTGAATCATGTATCAGAATAAAGCCAAAAGTACACCACAATTTATTACTTGATAGTAATATATGGAGAAATCATTGAAGAACAAACACATTCTGTTCTCACTGGATATATGTGCAATATATCCAACATGACAGCAGCTGATTAATATTCTGTTTGCAGAAATGCTTACAGATTCATGAAACTACAGAGCCACACTCTTCAAGACTGCCCATTACCACCCCTCAGCTTCAGCATTTTTTGCAGGGGCTTTTCCAAGAGAGTTTCAGTATCTGTAAGGATGGAAATTTCATAACCACTGTGAACAACCTCTTCTGTTGTTTGATCGCCTTCTCAGTAATAACAGCTTTTTGCCAAGTTACCAAGTTTCCTGTCTTTCTGGAGTTGATATATCAACAAATTTAACTGTCTTGGTCAGAAACAAGTTCAGTATTCTCTGGCATTGTAACAGTGGTCTTGGGGGAGAGAATTATTCAAGAGTATGTCTATAATATGTTAGACTTAAATATAAGCAATCGGATTTAGTAATCAAGGTAAATTAACTAATCATATTCCTTTTGGTCATATTGTTGTCCTCAAGAAAATATATTTTTTGCTGGTACCAACATGCAGTAGAATACACAAAATAATGTTTATAAACAAAATCTCTAACAAAAGAAAACACTTACCTAGATCTAGAGATGGCATAGACAAAGTTGTCTAGAAGCAATGCATACCTGTTATGAGGGCTGTTATTTGAAGTATCCTCAACTCATTTTGATAAAGCACTGCTGCACCATATAGCTTAGTCAAACATACTGTAAGTCCTTCCAATTCACTTTTGAACATGTGATTCCAGTTTCTTCACATCTGAAAAGGTGTGTAATACTTCCCAGATAAATATTTGTGATTATCTTACTTTTCAAGGTATCATTAAAGTATTTGCTGGTTATTTTACTGTAAAATGGTTTTAAAGGTTTTCTTTTCTCTCACTTTTTTTTTTCATCTAATATGAGACAATCTTATGTATTTAACCTTGTTTTTTTCCTTTCATTTTTCTCTTTCTTCTCCCTTTTACTCCTTCTCTTTCTCCCATATCCCCCACCAACCTATTTTCTCCCTTCCCTCCCCTTGTCTCTCTACTCTAAGGGAAAAGGCTGTTGTGTTAGAGAGACTTCATTTATCTACGTAATGTTCATTTTTTATAGCTCTAAGTAAGCATCTATTCTTCAGTATTTCACTAACTAAAATTAGATGTGGAATTACCTTTCACACAATGTCTAAAACACATATTTTTATTCAACAAAATATCTCCTTTGATTTTACCTGTATCTTCTACTTATTCTTTGCTTCCAAATTGTCATTTCATTTTTAGGGTTAGTTATATGTCTTTACTGTGTGTCAAAATTCCTTATACTTCCTGTTGCCATGTTTAACCTGTTTTCTGATGGTAAACCAACATGTAGCATTTTCTCTCCTCTTTGCTGCATTAAAACGGAGTAGTAAACCTGACAGGTGAGAACTGAACAATAATTACCTTTCATTTAGTCTAGAAATGGGGTAGCTGGAGAAGAAAGAAATGGAAAAATGTCATAATAATATTAAAAAAACAGTGCATCTGTCAATCTGTATGAATGTAGACAGTAGTATATCAGTATGAAGGCAGTTGCAATATTATATTTTTACAGTACTGAAATTAGCTTAGTATATGTAGTCAATTTTCATCACTATTTTTTTGTTTGTTTGTTTTGGTTTGGTTTTTTTTTCCTACATCAGGTATATTTTCATGAAATAGCAGAGTCGCATTATGTACATATGCTTTTATTTGGTTTTCATTAAGTTAAAACAGTTATTTTATATAACAATAGCTGCTGAATGAATGTGTTTTTGTGGTTGAATTGTGAGTTGTCCTAAAGAACCCCATAGTACTCCTTATAAATAGATTAAGTGATGACATGCTAATACAAGTCATAATGGTGCCAAGAGCTCATTTGTCCTGATAGGACTTTTTCCATCTGAAACAGTTATTATTTCTTTATGTATTCTGAAAAGATACAAAAGACAGAATGGTCCTAAGCATTATAACAGTAAGCTTTTCTGCTGTTCAAAATACTCATGTACATGATTAGAAGAAATTCTAGTGCTTCTCAAAGGTGAATGGGAAATTCTGCTGCCTAGAACTCACATGCAAGTGGAAGTTAGGTAATGAATGTTGTCTCTGAACAGCTCCATTAATCCCTAGACTTGAAAAAAAAGGGTAAAAATACTCCTTGAAAATGAAAAGCTGCCTTTCTTCATCTTTTTTCAAAAAGAAAAAGGAAAAAAAAAACACTAGAGCATTGTTCTGCTTTATAATAGTCAGGATCAGAAGTAAAAGAAATTTCAAATGGTAATTCCATTTCTTTTTTAGGGAATCAGATTTAAGGCTGCATATTTTTTGCTTGAGAGAGGTTAATACAAGTGATAAGATTTTATATTTTTTTAGCAAGAAAACTTTTTTATTTATATATATATTTATAATATTAGATTACTTTCAAACAACAGATGGTAAGAATTTCTTCAGCAATATTGCTGTTTGGTTGTCTGGAAGACATCTTGTTGGATCCACTTTTCCCAGGATGGCAACAGGTGTTCATTATTTCTAGAATAGGGAGAGATCAATCAGAGCATTTTTAAGAGTGGAGCCCAGCAGACTAATAACAGATATAGCATTGCCACATTTTGAGTGAGTCAGAAAACAAAACAAAACAGTAGAGAAGTGATACATTAGACCAAGTGCTGTAAACCTGGAAAAGATTTAGCCATAAAAAATCTTCTAAACATATAAGTTCTGTTTTCAGAAAAAGTTATTTGCTGCTGTTTCTGTATTCATTTTATATTTCATTAGGAAATTCAGCCAATTTGCTTTTTCATTCAGAAATTCACAAAGGATATTGGAAGAGGTATTCCACTTGAAATTCAAAATTAAATTTTCGGGTTCCTGAGTGGAAATTCAAACAATTAGATATTCTTTATGAAATATAGTTTTCTGTGTTCTGCAGCAGAAAGTAATACCCTCAAGTGACAGGAGTCTGTTTTACCAATACAGTCACACTCAGAATACCTGTGGACTCTACTTCACTCTAGATAAATGGAGGCATAGATGAGATGTCTCTTTTTTCCTTCTCTTTTTCCCAGATTTAAACAGACTGACAAGAGTACTAAATTTTCAGTGTAAGACCTAACTTGATCAGAAATATTCAGGTAGAATCTGAACCTTGAACAGATGCATGAAGTGAAATGCAGCTCAATAGAGCTCAAGAGAACAAATTCCTAGAACATGAAAGGACCAGATGCCTTTTATGTCTCTGCCATCAAAATGCCAGAAGAATGCAGATTGTTTTGCAAGCAGTGAAGACATTAAGTATTCAGTGAATATTTTTTAAATACATGCTGAAGTGGAAGTAACTTTTTAATAAAGGTGTAACAAATCTTTTAATTTTTAAAAATAGACACTGTGTAAAATCTTTTATTTCTGTGTCTCATAATAGATAATTATTCTAGTGTCCATGATGATGATCTAGAGAATAGATTTAGAACAGAGTGCTCCAAACATTTCCCTTTAACATTTCTATATTTAAATTTGTTTTGCCATTGCAAATTACAGTTGCCCTGCCCACTGTGTGTAATTATTTTATCTTTGCATGAATCAAAAAAATTCAGAATACATCTTGTGTTTAATAATTTAATTAACAAAAATTCAGATACTTGTATTTGTCTACTTAACACCTCATTTATACATCTTTTCACCTTTTCCATGCAGGAAGAGGGCTGAATCTGATTCTAGAAAGAGCAGCATACCAAACAGCAAAGAAGTCCCCTCTCATCATCCTACAGACCCAGTGGAGCTGCGACGCCTTAATTTTCAAACTCCAGGTAAGAGGTAGTAATATATCACCAAGAGCTCTGTAATCAAAGACTCTGATTAGTTATGCTGTTACAAAACAGAGTGCTTATTTTAAAAAATGTGTACTTTGATTGCTTATGAGCATTTTTCCAATGTATATCTGATAGATTTGGAGATTGCTCTGTAATTTCTATATCTAGAGAAAAAGCTTACATGATACAATTATTGTTCTGGATTCGCAGTTCATATATGTTTTGTGTTTGTGCTAAAATTACAAGTTAAGCCAAAGAGCATTAGAAAATTATTAGTAAATGCACATCTCTTTGTTTATTAACTATTGTTTTTTGCATATATGCTTTTTGTAAAGGAGCTCCCCTCTTATCTGTTGCATTATCAAGTAGTCCATCAATATCCCTTAATTTTTCTTTGTACACTATAAATATAAAATGCCGATAAGGCATTCTGTCTAGAGAAATGATCCTTTCTTTTAAAATCCAGCCATCTTAGGATGGAGCAACTAGCGAAATAACATGACAGTAGTTCTGAAAGGTAGAAGTAACAGACTCAAATATTTCACTAGCCCTTTACACTTATATTTATTAAGCATTGTTTTCTTAAAAACTTTTTTTGTTTAGTAGTCAAGAAACATAAAAGAAATGCTTAAAATAGTACTGCTATTTTATTAATGCTTTGTGAGTAGATATTTTGTCTTTAAAATTATCTTAATTTTGATCATGTTGTATTCCAGCAGATTTCTTTTCTGTTAGCAATATGATTGCACACAGTCCTGGTCTGATGCTATTTGCTTATGGAATCTTCCTGAGAATTATGTTTGCCAGAACAGTGAAACTGGGACTAAAGACCCAACATCCACACTGAATGCATATGGCAGAGGTAGAAAACAAAGTATTCGGAGGCTTGCCTTAGCTTTGCCTTACTGTGTTCCAGTACAGTGAATATACACTGAATGCTCCTTTAGCAGCTGAGGCACCTCATTGATTGAAAAAGAACTTGAAAGAAATATACTTTTCCTCACAACACTGTAGTTTATTTGGGAAGCTGGCATTTTCCTGTGAAGCTACTTAAGCAGAACATCTGCAATCCATTTCTGGTATGAGATCTCTTTCTTTGCTGTAATTTTTTTTCAAAAAATGGAAGATTCAATTACTGGAAAGAAGTATAACATAGGAATTCTTTTCCTAAAAAACTTAGACATAGATCAATTATGATGTTCTGCATGCAAGTCAATCTGCGGTGAAGTCAGTCTGCAATTCTTATGCTCGCAGAAACAGAATTTCACTAAAGTTGCATTAGGTTACGATTTTGTTTAAATCGTCGTAAATTTAACTTAGACAGATAGATATGCCGGAGTGTCTATGCAGCTCCACACAAAAATACTATTAAGTAACATGCAGGACAAGTCTTTTCCAAGACAAATATAGAGGAAATACAGAGAAGTTGTAGGTTTTGGTCAGTAGCTTTGTTGTTTTTGCATCAGGATTGATGATTTGACGTTATTATTGTTATTATTATCTATTTATTTAACTTGTGGAAGCATCCACATTTTCCTTGAAGTTTTTCAGGTGCACCAGTTGCTTGCAACAAAGAAACCAAAGACAGAAACAGAAATGTTTATGATGAATCTATGATGTGAAGAAATACAAGGGAAGAAAATATAAATTATGTAGGCACATTTAAATTGTCAGTTCTCACTGGGAGAAACACTGTCTAAGAGAATGAGACAATAACCCTGAAAAAAATCAGGGTTATATCATAAAATTTAATCCTGTAAAAGACTTCTAAAAAAGCTCTTTTTGAAAATTCTGGAAATCTTATTTTTAGTTTTAGGAAGAGAAAATCAGATGTGACTATTAAAATAATTTGAAAAATAATCCCTTTTAAAGTTTGAAATTCTAACTGCAAGTGCAAAATACTCTCAGTAAAGAAGACTGAAAAAAAAAATGTTTTATCTTCAGTGATACCCTTGCAGTGATTTTGGCAACAGTTATGTTGTACTGGTAATGAGGTTGTCACTTCTACATGAAGATATAATAAAAATCCACATTCTAAAACTACCAGCCCAGCAAATATCTTGCTTTCTTATCACTTTTTCTTGTCTTGTCAATAAGAAATTACATTCCTCTCTGATCTTTCACTTGCCTAAGGTGTTTCCTATCCTAATTTGTCCATGAAGGGTAAAATTCATTTTTGGCTTTACTTCTCAGTAGATGGAGCAAGTCCACAGAAAGATTTGACATTTTGTCTTGACATTTGGAATAGCCCACAGTTCTGCATCTGAGAACAAGGTCCCATGTCCATATGTGTTATCCAAAAAAATGTATACTTTTTAGATAAGTCCATATGCCAGTGAGTAGGTCACAGCTGTGCCAAGTTTTCTTTGAGTAAACAAGAAATACTCAATCTCTCAGTAGCATAAAAATTTCATTTATGAGACTGTTATTCTTCTGTAATTGGTGTAGCTAAGGGAAAGTCAGTCATATTCTACCCATGCTACAGCTTTCTTGCAAAATGTGGGATTTCCCGCCTTATTATCCAAGTGCATAAATTTCAACTCTTTATGCCACATGGGAAAGTAAAGATAGAGAAGGGGTAATAATTAAGCCCTCACAATAGGTTCCATCAAATGAGAAAAATAACTGATGTTAAATAGCTTGAGTGGGTATGAGAGAGCTAAGGCTTGAGGAAAGACTTCAATCTGCCAATCAGCCAAATAAATGAACTGAATAATTCCTGAAAAATGGCTGTTTTTTTCTTTTCATTTAAGTACATGTCACACTCATAAGTAATTTGTCTAATTGGATGCCAATTAAATAATTATCTCATTATCGCTCATGAACTAAATAAGATACTTTGAAACACAAGAAAAATAAATAAATAAAATTATTGCGGTCCCAAACTGAAGATTCTGCTTTTCATTAGGTAACTAAATGCTCTTGATTCTCTTATTCTCTGAATTGCATAGGTAAAAAGTACAAGTAACAAAAATGTAAAAAGTTATGTCTGTATTTAGTCACCTGTCCTAGGAGAAATGTTCTTCCCTTGTTTTTTGTACACAATTTTTGTTTGCCATGTCAAGATGATAAGCTGAAAGAAGAACCAAGATTTATCTCCACAGCGAAAAACAGATGAGAATAGATTTCTCACAGTGAACTTTCCGACATGTATTTTACACACATGTGACCTTTACTCCCTGAAAGGATTTAAGCAGCATAAGTAAAATTTAGGTTCAGTGTGCAAAAAAAGAACATTGCTGACTTCTCACTTGTTTAGTGTCTAACCTAGAGGTAATAAAAGTTGCTTAGCTGGAAGGTGAAGTTTAAGATTCTACTGCTCTCCAAAATATTTTTTTTCCTTGGATATTAGCCAGTGATTTTGCAACACTCTGTTGAGCTGAGCAATTTTCAGATCAGGGTCTGAGAACTTTTCAGAGTATTTTTCACTGTAGAGAGTTTTTATAGCTCACTGAGAGTGGGATGTTCTGCTTTGATTCATGGGGATTTTGGTAGGTCTAAGTCTGGTATACAAGAAGAATTGTTTTCAGTACAGAATAATTAATCCACCTTAGAATTATTCTGGAAAAAAAAAAAAAAAAAGTGGCTTGATTTTGTAGTATTATATGCATGTGTGTAACTATTTTAAAGCAGTTATTGCAGAGTAATATATTTCTGCAGAGCTTGTAAGTTTAGTTCTGTATGTAAGATCTCTCTGTTAACAGAAAATTTGCATTAGTAGTGATTTGTCTACTATATTAAAGGCATCCTGGATAAATTTTCATGGATAGCAAATTCCTACTAAAATCAGGATCATCTTTCATCTTTTCTGTTTCCCATGTCCAAATTTTATGTATGATTTTTATTTTACTTTTCTGATAGGAGAAAGTATCAACCATTACTGATTCCTTCCTCTTTTTATGATGAGACAACATCTTAACATATATTGGTGTGTGGAAGTCATTCTCTGAAAAATGAGTATATAATAAACAAGCATTAAAAATGCAAGAGTGATAATTTGATTTAAATCTTTAATATAGTACATTTCATAAAGAAATATATCTGAAAATATTACATCCCATTTTAAGTTAATCTGTATAGTATTCTGTAATCTACCAGTTGTTCAGTATATTTCTTTTTTAACTAATTGATTATTTATTGTGGATATATCAACCTATATGTCCAGATTTATATGTATTTATAAGTATATCACTATTGACAAGCCCATAACATCCACTTTTTTCAGTCAGGGAAGGAATTGCATTAAGCAAATATAATGCCTGGGTAATGACTGCAGGTGAATTCTAAACTTTCCCAGTTGTGCCTTAAAACTGTGGCACACATGGTATCTCATGCTTCTTAGTTATATGCCTGCCACATGTTAATCAGAAGATATTAATACGTGGTAATTTAAACATACTTCTTCATTTAATTCTTGTAAAGGGCTACCACACTAGGCTGTGTAAGATCAACTGAATTTGAATATCTTCTGCCAATTTTGGAAATAAGCTCATTATAAATACAAATTCAGCTGTGTTTTGCATGTATTTTTTTTTTTTTTGTTCATTGTTTATCAGTGTTTCTTTTTCCTTAATTTCTTACCTAAGAAAAAAGTTATAAAGCATGAATTTGGCATGGTGTTTCTCTTTATTTACTAGCATGACACAAAACCTGTTGAAATTTTTACTGTATTTTGTCTGAAATCTTCTTGTGTTTTTGTAGCGTATGCTGATTTATGTGGAGAAATGTCAGCAAATAAGTGTATTTTTTATTTTTAGCCACAAAAATGTGTGATTACCTGTTTTTTGGGTGTGGTTTTGAGTCGAGTAGGAGCCTTGTGCTTTTACATGAAGTAGGTTTAGATTTTAACAGATTCATTCATAGTATATTATGTTATGGTGCTTGTTATGATTCACAGGCTGATTACATAATGATAGACCTCTACCAGTTCTTTTTAAGAAAGAAGCTACTTTTAGCATGTTTGTAGAGCATGCTTTGTATATCATTTGAAGTAAGTTCAAAAAAATTTA
Source organism: Oreortyx pictus (assembly GCA_036925125.1). Classification (NCBI taxonomy): domain Eukaryota; kingdom Metazoa; phylum Chordata; class Aves; order Galliformes; family Odontophoridae; genus Oreortyx; species Oreortyx pictus. The sequence goes on along the minus strand of JAUPFR010000004.1, from coordinate 46,148,486 downwards.
AATGTAATGACTAAAGTAAATTCTGGAGTAAGGGGCCTTATATGTGGTCAAAATTTTCAAGTTTCAGAAATTTTTATTAGTTTTCTTTTCTTATAAAGAAAATTTTACATAAAGTTTCATTTTGCACCAAATGTTTAATGTTAATTCTCCCTTTAGGAATGTTAGCTGGCATGTAGAGAAGCACATAAATAAAAACAGTTTAAAAGCACTGGATAATCAGCATATTTTTCCAAAACAAAGTCCTTCGCAGCAAAATAATCATTGATATTTTTGATGCTTGTGATTTAGTCAGGTTCATCGTGTATAAAACAGGTTTCATCTCTTTGTAATTGGACCTCTAAACATCTTCTTAGTTGAGTTTCCAGACTCTGTTTTGTGCATGTCTAAAATGCCTGTATGTACGAGATTGATTGATTATGGTGATCTACTACTGTTACTAATTTGTTTCCCATTTCCAATTGGCTTTTACTTTTTGCAGCTTTGAGCAGTAATTCAGTCCCCTACGCCTCCCTGATTGGCTCTGTGTCCTCCCTCTCTAGCCAAACTACCACTCAGTCCTTATATGATAATAACTCTCTCCCACGATTCGCTCGAAAAGGTCTAAACATCTTTGTCTCTATTATTTTCTCTGTTCAAGCACTGTTTTAGATGTACATCAGTCCACCTCCATTTCTGGATCAATCTAGAGTTCTCTTGTGCCTTTTCACTTACATATTCTCCATGGGGGTGCTTGATCTGGATCAATCAGTTTTAATTGTTAGATATCTGTCACCCACACTCTTTTGGGAATAAGTGAAATTTCAAATAAAATGTTAGACAACTAGAATTGATTCAAATAATTCATTATAGGCTGATTTGTTAATTGAAATTTCTATTAAATCTCCCCATTACAGATGAATATTCTATTTTGTTTATTGACTGGCAAACTGCTTTTATGTCTGCTTTAAATACTGTTTCAACATCCCATATGTGCTATGAAGGTGATACGAAAATATATGTTTATAGGGTCAGATAAAGTGGGGTCTGTGTTGCTGGACATTACTAGTATTATGCTTGAAATGTCAAAAAAAAAATCAAGAGGAAAGGTAGGAAAGGAAGGAAGGAAAGGGACAAAAGAAAGGAAAGGAAAGGAAAGGAAAGGAAAGGAAAGGAAAGGAAAGGAAAGGAAAGGAAAGGAAAGGAAAGGAAAGGAAAGGAAAGGAAAGGAAAGGAAAGGAAAGGAAAGGAAAGGAAAGGAAAGGAAAGGAAAGGAAAGGAAAGGAAAGGAAAGGAAAGGAAAGGAAAGGAAAGGAAAGGAAAGGAAAGGAAAGGAAAAAGGAAAGGAAAGGAAAGGGGAAAGGGAAAAGGGAAAAAGGAAGAATGTGAGAAAATAAAACAAGCTATAGTGTGACTGTGTTGTAATCACATGGTCATTTTCAGCTACATTATAGGAAATGCAACTTAGGCATGTTCTTTAAATTCATGGTGACAAAGCAAATGACATTGTGCAACATGGCTTCCAGCTTGAGCCCCCTTGAGTCATCACTGTTTTCCTTTTTTAATTTCAAGAGATTCTGGGGTTCACTAGTTTATTTTTTCTAGCCAGCTCTGATAACCCACAAGCAATTGAAAACTTCAATTAAACATGAAGATAAGAATGTAAGCAGTTGAACAAGGATCATGGAGACTCACATTAAAACAATGATGTTCACAAATTTATTCCTGTCAGATCTTCTGCTGGCAGATTATTCTAGTTGGCCCCATATCTCTTCTGTCCTTCTTTTGCCTTGCAGTCCCCATTCTCTCTTACTCACCCATATCTCTCTCCGTTTCCGAGCTCTCAGTTTTATTTACTTAGTATCTTCATTAGTAGACAAAGATGTTTACACCTGAAGTAGATTGTAGGTACTTCTGGGGGTTGATAAATGGGGTTGTAGATAAATAGTATTTTAAGGTACTAGTGCAGTCAGTATGTGTGTCCAGCTAAACTGTACAACCCCTGCTTCTACAATCTGCTACTAGTGAAAACATTTTTGAAGCTCTAATTGTCTGATGTCTGATCTTGTCTTCAGTGACTGTTGTCTAAAAGCAATGATGCATGCTATTCTAGTCATTTGTAGTTGCATGTGAATGTCAGTAACCTCAAAATTTCATTAAATATTTTCAGTATTTTTAATTTAGTCAGAATGTGTAGTCAGTCTTCTAGACCTCAATACATCACTTTTAATCCTCAAGCTATCCATTTCATTTTACTTACATTAATTTTATAAGTTAGTTTTCTGTTGGTTTGAGTTTTCTTTGTTTTGTACCATTTCCTTTGCAGGTTCAGGTGTCTTCAGTTACCTTGGTAACCTCCATCCTTCAAGTTCGTTTTTCTTGATTATGCATAAGTCACTTTGCTTTCTGTCAAAATACAATTCTTTCCCTTTTAGGGCTCTTTCAGTGTCTGTTTCTCAGCTCATCTTTCCTCATCTAATTCAGTGGAGTTTTCATTTCATATAGTGCAGGAGAAGAAGTTTGAAATTACCTAAAGAGTCATTACTCAAAGCAGAGGTCGACATCAGGTCTAACTGTCTCATTTCTCCATGCCTAGCTAACCTCATTGACTCATCTCACAGTAACTTTTTCCTTTACACTAGGAATGTTAGCTTTGGGAGTATGCTTGGTGACTTCTTTTAATTTGGCTTCAGAGCTCATCTATCCAGAGCATGTCGTGCTTTGAGTAACCAAATTATTTGCCTGCTCCTCTCACATATGACATCTTTACTATTTACACATTTCTAGCCATTCTAATTACTACATTTTCTGATTTCTACAGTGCTACCATCACTGTAGTTTATTTTAAATTCGGTTCTTCTTTTTTTTTCCAACAGGTATGGCCAGTCACCCCCCAATACCTATCTTGGAACTTGCAGATCATATTGAAAGATTGAAAGCAAATGACAATCTGAAGTTCTCACAGGAGTATGAGGTAATTTGCTCTATTTTCTCAGTTCTCAAATTATCAAATAAAATAATACTTTTTATTTCTCTAGGCTTATCTCTGATATGTATCCACCAAGGTGATGCCATTTTTATATAACAAAGCCATGGTAAAGTAAGTCCACTCTGTAGATGACTACATCAGCGAGGTAGTTCCTTTGCTTGTAACAATCTTTTTTGTAAAGATATGTGTTGAGCAGATTCCATGTGAAACAGTGGTAGGATGATACAGCGCATTATATTTTAATGGACCACCATGCATCTACACTGCAGCTAAAAGCTACTTGGGTTATTGAAAAATTATCCACTGTGTCATTAAATGCTGACAGAATACATGCAGTCCACAAAGGAGAAATTATAGTCCACTATGTTAATTTTTCAAGGATTAAAGAATTTGCACTTGCCTGATACATGTGACTGCTTTATAGAGAGATCCTGTAAATGCATGATGTATTTAGAACCTTGACAGAAATTGTTAAAAATGAATGCCTACTATTGTAAAAAACACAACTCGTGATTATTTAATTAAACCGTGATCCGAGTTAGGACTAATCAGAAAAATAATCTCATTAGATATCAAAATGTCTGTACTGTCTCTACCAATTATGGAAATAAACTCTTTTGAAGAGCATCTCATGGATCTGTTTACTGTCACAGTCTAAAAAATGTGGGAGTATCTTTTCATATCTCTACATTAAAGTTTTTCTTAAGTATGAAGATATACAAAGCATTCAACAGGGAAATTTATGTAATGATATGTTCAACAAGAAAAAAAAAACACTAGTATTTGCTCTCAATTTAACGATCATTTCCTGTTGTAGTACAGATACATTCCTTGGAGTAGCTGTGTAGGAAATAAATGATGAATGTCATTGCAACTCATAGAATGTAGTATAATTTCCTGTACAGTGCATGTCTTGAGTATGTTTTAAAGGTGATATGATTCTTCTTATAGTGTAATGTAACTGAAAACACTTTCTTTACTTATTAAATCATTAAAATCATATTGAGAATGTAATCTTAATCATTTACAGCCAGTGTGTGAATGTGTGTTAAATTATTGAATGCTTGCTGTCATTATTGTCATAACTCTTTACCTACATAAACATTCCCTGTACATTCTGTATTTCATTTTGTATCATTATTATTTAATTTATTTATTTATTTTTATAAAATAAATAATCTTGGTCTGAGTAATCAGACATTAATGATTAAAATGTAATCGACTGTAGATCAGCATCAAGCTTCATTCACATTAGTTTGCCCAAGGGATTGTCCAATATTACCATTGGAATCCCAACTTTAGAAATGCCACTTTGTTTCTAACTAGTCTACTGTTCACCCATTTTGAAAAAGAATTGCTGAATAGCACTGCTATTTAATTTCATGGTCTAGCATAGGCAGTATGCTAAGGCTGCAGTTTGGTGATCAGTGTAGGTCATTTCCCTGTCTTGGCTGTGCATTCCTGTTGTTTCTCTTTTGCCAATCCTGGCATGAGCACATGTGCAGCTGTTCAAAGATTGTCTCAGGAAATAGATTTAGCTGAAAACTAATTGTTTTATTTTTCTTTGCTATTTTCAGTTGGATCAGTTCCCAGAACTAGCTCACCACATGGCTGTGTGAGCTGTAGTGCCAGCACAAGGGAGCTGGTGGGAACATTTGTGGCTGGGGACTGGGACCATGCCTTTCAGCAGCAGTCCTCACTGATGTCTCTTAAAAGTAACTATCAAAGCAAAGATAGGTACAGCTGGTAATAGTTCAGTTACTGTCAGTTCAGATTATGTTTGAACTGGTAACACAGAATGAAAAGGACATTTTCATGAATTAAAGGCAAAGGTAAAACTTGTAGCAGGAAACCGTGGATTTTTGTTGCAAATAATAAAATATTCCATTTAATTCCCATTTCGAGAAACAAACATTTTTCATCAGCAGTCACATATGTGTAAAGAAAGAAAGAAAGAAAGAAAGAAAGAAAGAAAGAAAGAAAGAAAGAAAGAAAGAAAGAAAGAAAGAAAGAAAGAAAGAAAGAAAGAAAGAAAGAAAGAAAGAAAGAAAGAAAGAAAGAAAGAAAGAAAGAAAGAAAGAAAGAAAGAAATTGCCTTTTTCTCCTTACATGCCATTATTTAATATGGAATTTCTTACACTGTATTTATGAATTTCTTATAAAATGGACTGATAGTGTTCAACAGCTGTCATGAAAATCTTGCGATATCATAACATAAAAAATAAATTTACAGATTTCATATAAGCATTCACTTTTCAATCAGCTTGATTGGCTGGCTCCATTATAAACAGAGCAGTGTTTTGATATGTTTTTACGTATCTTACTTTAGTTACTACTTAGAAAGTATTACTTGTTGCATAATCTTTTCATGTTATATGCATACATAATCTTCTGCAAGAGTATTCCTTCAACACATGTTCCCAATTTCTCTTCAACTGACCCAAAATGATCTCTCTTCACTAGCTTGACTACTTCTTTCCCAAAAGGCACACATCTATATATTTTCACTTCTACAAATTTATTCTCTCTATCCCAATTTTTTCTAACTTTCTTGTGCCCTCCCAGGTCTCTTTTGGAGGTCTCCTTTAGAGGCCTAGATCATGAGAGGATACAGGGTTGTTTGTTTCAAACAGTCCTAAATACAAGTTCACTTATCTCCATTAAGTGACAGAAACTTCTGAAAGCTGGGTTTTGTCTTTTCTGTTTGTTTGTTTTTTTCATATGGATGTTTTATTGTTATTTATTTTTTTTATATATTTTATGAGCATGAGAATTCATATGTTCCTTTTTTTTCTACTTGAAATCTAGTTGAGAAAATCAATTAGACAAATGTCCAAATTGCGTACATCTGCACTTTGGTTCTAACTGGAATACATAGGGTTAATGTGAGAAACTGAGAAAACATATGTTGCAGAAAACAAAGTGGCTGTACATTGTAAGATAGTATAGGCTTTGTCCCTCACAAAAAAAGAAATATAAAAAAAGGAAGAAGATAAAAGAAAAGGAAAGAAAAAAAAATGAAAAGGAAGAGGGAGAGGAAGAGGGAAAGACAGACTGCATTATGATGTGGTAAAAGAATATATTCTCTAGTGTAGACAAGGTTCCATTGGCGTGATGTTTTGAAAGTTTTGATGCAATTAACTGAAGGAGTTCCTTCTTCTACACCTATTAAGAAACTGTTTCATAGTGTCTTCTCCAGGTATCCTCTTACCTCGGACCTTAGAAGGGAAGATATTATGAACAAAGTAGATATCTATTTTTATCATTCTCTCATAACTTTAACTTGAGTAACAGATTTAATGGGAGGATAGAGGCTAAGCCCTAAAAATTACAACTATTGCCAAATTTAAATAAACCTGTAATTAACCTGCTGAACAAAGTGGTTTTGTAGTTTTACCACGGTTAGTTCTCATTAAAGTTCACTTCTACTTATAAATAAATTTTCTATAATCCTACTTTAATAAGTGTTAGCTTGTCTAGCCTTTGAAAAAAAGTTATTTTACCTTGTTTCCACAACATATCCTTTGCATCATATATTTATTTTATATTCTTTAACTTATATAGAAGGTTCTTGACCCAAACATATTAAGCTTTTCTTGGCTGTGTCAGTTTCTGTGGGATTTTAATGCAGTTCAAGGTTTCATATGGACTTCACAGCTGCTATGCAGAAAACTATATTCAAGAAACTGACCTTTATATATCATATCTCATTCTTAGGCTTTAAAATTTAACAATAAAGAATTGTCATGGAGATAGACTGAATCAGAGCATTAAGATGCTGCCTATTTTATGCAATACACGTGTTAGATTACTAAAGTAATTTCCTCCTGTCACATAGAACAGAAAATCCATTCCTCCAAAGCAGATTCCTAGCTCTTGTGTAAAACAGTTTGATACTTTTCATCTAGAATCCACTGTCAATGCTTTACACTCTTAAAGGGTTAGATTCAGAATCATACTTATTTTTTCTTTTTTTTTCTTCTTTTTTTCTTCTTTTTTATTTTTTTTGTTTTTTTAATTGTGACAATCAGTCATAGTGACGCAAAGATTGCAATATTGTGTGTTACTGCATGATTTAGAGTAGTGTGTATGTATGTATGCTCGTTATTTAAAGATAAGAGAGCTGTGTATTATTTTACAGTTTTCCACATCTGGCTGTAATTTAGTGTAAGTCTTTAACACTGATTATTTTAAAAACTGAAGGCGTATTTTGACTCTGTTGAACAGTGCCATGTTCTTTAGTCTTACTGTAACTTTTTAGTTGGAAGGATCTCTGATGAGAAGACAATTTACTGAATATAGTGTATTTATGTTTTTATATCTTCAACAAGAGAAACCTTGGACAGTAAAACACAGTGTGCTTTCCATGAAAAAAAAAAAAAGCAATAATAAGCTTATTAATATAAAACAGTTTGAAAGTCTATGAAGATCAGATAGCCTACTGAATGAATCTACACCAGAGAACCAGCTGCGCTTAACTGCCTTATAATTGCAGATAATACTAATATACATGAAAAATCAATTCATCTTCAGGAAAAAAAAAAATCTCATTGTTTTTACAGTAGCAATTTCCTTTTTTTCTTTTTTCTAAAATTAAAAACATTTTTTAATGATACTCTACTCTTGTATTTTTATAGGACGTGCTGTTTACTAAAAAACAATTAGTGTAGTCAGTAAACTTTTAACAGTATTTGTCTTTTTACTAATATCACATGTTCTTCCTTTTACCGAGGTTCTTCTGTGCTTATTTCCAGCTACAGTAGTCTCTGAGACAGTAAGATAGTTAGGAGTGACAATTTTGAAGACAGAGTGCAAGAATCTGAAATTGCAGTAGTCAAGATCAGTAGCAGTGTATTACAACCTTACTTTGTGCTGTGAATACCTCTTTTGGACTAACACCTTTATGCTTATATAATTAAAAGAAAGCTGATGTTAATGTACTGGAATGCTGGGTTGTGGACTGATAGCTAATGCTATTTTGCCAAGAAATTCCATGGAGATAATTTTAAAATCTGTGTATCTATAATAAATGTCAGCTTTATTTTGCCTAACCAAAACCACGGAGACACATAGGAAAAGCAACACAGTACATTACAGCAAGAAAAATAATTCAAGAATGCAAAATATATAGATTATTGTGTGTTAATCTTAGTTATTTCTTTGAAAGATTCATTTGCAGATTTTAGAGTGTTTATGGAGGAAAGTAAAGGAATCAGTGGAGAAGGCTTTTTAAGATATCCTTAAGCTTCACAGAGCAAGTCTCTTTTACTTTACACACATCCAAAAGCATTGTTGACAGCTTTTTAAAAACATGTTGAAGACCTGAAGCAGCACCAATGTTTGCTATGAGACTGTTAAAAAGTTTAAAGATTTGCTTTATTTCATGCACTCTTCTAAAACAAAAACCAGAGGATGCTTTAATAAGAGGAATATTTAAACTAAGCTGTTTATTCACTCCTCATCTTATCCTGGTATTTTTTCCCACTTGAAGTGGATTATAATCCTTTGTTTTTCAACAAGCAGTTGTTTCTAACATGACTGGTTATGATATCAAAGGCAAAAGAATTTAACTATAGATAGAAAATAAATGAATTACATCTTAAGATGGAAGACAAATACAAAATGAGTTCTAAAAAATTTTCATTTTCTAAAGCTTTTAGGTAACAGAGACTTTCCTTCAAAGTGAGTAAGTTTTCCTGCTTAAATATACTTCAGTAATAAAAAATACACCTTCCATTGGATTCCATTGGAATAGGGTTTCATGCAGCCTCAATTTGTCGTAGGATTATTGCTTGATACAGTAGAGGAAATATCTTTGTTCTCAAGAGGAACTAGCAACAGCTTTAGATGTGTTTATATCTGCTTTGAAACAGTTGATCGTTTTCCTTTGAGACTCAACAGGAAATCATTCATTCATGCATTTTCAATTGTATTTCTAGGAACAAGATGCAAACTCAGATTTGAGCACCAAAAAAGTTCTCATGCAAAAAAATGGATTTGTCCCCATTATCTCTTGAGATTAGCAGCCCTTACAGCATACTGACAATAACTTTGCCTTAGAAGGAAAATATAACTGCATTGGCAAGTTGTCATGACATTGTATTAAAGTTCATGCATCACATTTTGATAATGTAGAAAGTAATTCTCATTCTATTAGCAAGTTTCCCGCATAATAGTATCTTCTTATAGATTCATCAGCTATGGTGTGAAATTCTTAGTCCAGTTGCTGACACTGCTAAAAGAGGGCCAAAATGTTCACTAGTACAGAAGTTGTCTACTTTCTTCAGTTATGCAGTCTATTTTCATTGGCATCATCTTAAATTTCTTTTTAGCATTCTTCTTCTAATTAGACTGAGTTTTCTTTGTGAACTCAAGTTTTTTGTTGATCTAATCTGAGGCTCAAACACAGTACATGCAGTGCTAAGAGATTTTGTATGAATCTTATTTTCTTCTCCTCCTGGGTTTGTGGAACATTTGCAGTAACGGTGTTCCCTACACACAAACACAAACCTGTTGGCTCTTTCCTTGCTGGCACAGCAACACTTAGAACATTGTTCCATGGTAGCAAGCATCTTACACTAGGAAGTCTGTTGATCACCTTCCTTTCTCAGTACTACATCAGCGTATGCTCTCAGGAGACTTACAATGTTAGCATATAACATTTGCCTAAAGGAAAACTTCAGAGTGAGCGGGTATAGAAATTAGTGTGGTGAGTGCTTCAAAATTCTGCCAGAAATGTTACCATGATTCATAGCAAAAGAACTGTTTTCTATAGGATGTATCATGTGCATATTTCTCAAGTATTTTCCTAGTCAGGTATCTATCTATCTATCTATCTATCTATCTATCTATCTATCTATCTATCTATTTATTTATTTATTCCCTTATAACACAATAGCTGAAAGATTAGTTAAAGCATGGGAGGGTAATAACAGTATTATGGATATCTTTATTTCCTTTGCACAAAGCACCCATACTCCACAGTCATTTTATGAGGAAATCCAGTTCTTTGTTAATGGCAGATTTATTAAAGACTAGCTTTCAGAATGAATATACTAGAAATCCTATTAAAGTACCATCCATTAAATCATTAAACCACTCATTAAAACTGTTACTACAGACTTGTTATTCATGAGTTATTGGTCTTTCACACTTTTGAAATGTTTCTGCCAACACTGTTCAACTCTGTTCCAGTATGACTATTCAATCTGAGGAAATACTGATTAACATTCTTTTGCAAAAAAAAAAAAACCCCAAAAAAAAAACATTTTATAGGAAGGTTGTTAGGCCACAGAGTGGTTTGGTTTGTTGAGGAAAGGAGGAAAGATTAAAGTGCAGGGCCATTTGCTCAGTTTTGATGTAATTTATGTTAACTATGTCTGCATGCAGGACTCATTCACCGAGTTACACCATCTCACTATGTGTCACACAGATAAGTAAGTGTGTAGTATAATATGCTGCTGTGTTTTAAACATCCCCATCTACTTCTACAAATAGTTGACAAAGATACTGTTTGATTTTTTTTTTCACTGAATGGGAAAACCTGCTTTAGATTGCCTAAATATAAAGGAATGAAAAATGCAAGAAGAATATGGGACAGATAAGTTTTATTAAAAAATCATGAACATGCATTAGCTGTAAGTATAATATAGAGTCGAAGTTACTTCTGATAATGGGCAAAAATCTACTTAGAACATGATTTTCTAAGTGTAATTGTGAACAATTGAAAAAAAAATTATAAACGATTCATCATATATGAAAATTGTTTGCAGAAACAGTGAAGATCAGGTACAGAGTATCCTTTAGTTAAATACATACAAAATGCACATCAGCATTATTTCTTGCAGGAGAAATATGTAAGGAGTACATTTACGTATGTACCTCTCTCAAAAGTAGAGGTGGTTGGCATAGATGTGATTTATTCTTGGTCAAGTAATTGCTTCATTTAAAAAAATTGTTTAGAGTAAAATACCTTCAAATATTTTAAGCATCTTTCATTTATTTTGGAATTACTATCTGCTGCATTGTTACTAGATCTCTGAATAAAATATGTAACAAAGTGAAATATTGAAAATGTAGCCAATGAACATCTTGCAAAAGTTTCTGTATTCACTGAAACATAGAATCCTTGAATGGCTTGGATTGGAAAGGGCCCTCCCTCAGCCTTTCTTCATAAGGGAGGTGCTCCAGCCCTCTGATCATCTTCATGGCCCTTCTCTGGAACCCCTCCAACAATTCTGTGTCATTCATGTGCAGGGAGCCTCAGACCTGGACACAGTACTCCAGGTAGGGCCTCTCAAGGGAAGAGTATAGGGAAACAGCCACTTCCCTCACTCTGCTGGCCACCCTTCTTGTGATGTAACCCAGAACACAGCTGCTTTTCTCGGCTGCAGTTACTTACTGCTTGCTCATGTCATTCTTTTCAGGGCTGCTCTCAACAAATTCTTCTCTCAGTATGTAAACATATCTGGACTGCCCTGATTCAAGTGCAACACCGTACACTAGGAGTTTTTGAATCTCACTAGGTTTATGTGGGACCAGTTCCCAAGTTTGTCCCCTTGAATGACATCTCTTCCTTATACACTGTGTTAACTTCTCTCACTCATCTTTGTGTCCTCTGCAAACTTGCCGAAAGTGCTCTTATTCTCACTCTCTAAGTCACTGATAACAATGTTAAGTAGTACTGATTTTTAACCCTTAAGGAAATCATTCATCAGTGTCCTCTTCCTGGAGGAAGAGACATTGACCGTAACCCTCTGGCTGCAACTTCCCAATTAATTCTCTATCCAAAGAATAGTCAATTATTTAAATCCATATCTCTCAAATCTAGAGGTAAGGATGTGGTGTGGACAAATATCAAAACCTTCATGGAACACCAGATACGCGACATCAGTTCCTCTTCTTGCTGTCACTCCATAGGTCAACACAATGATTGGGCACAATCATCAGCCCTTGGTGAAGCTGTGCTGGCTGTCTCATATGCATGCTTTTCATGTGCTTTTGGATAGCTTCCAAAAAGTCCTGTTCCATGACCTTACCAGAGACAGACTTTAGACAAACTTTAGACAAACTTTAGTTTAAGTTTTCAGTTTCCCAGGTCTTACCTTCTGTCATCATTAGTGGGAATAATGTTTTCCTTTTTCCAGTCACCGGGTACTTCACCTGACAGCTGTGACTTTTCAAATGAAATGAAAAGCTGTTTGACAACAACTTCTCCCAGTTACTTCAGGATCTTGGGATGTACATCATTTGGCCCCATAGACTTGTACTAATTTAATATAGTGAACTCGAATTTGCACTGCTCTTACAGTGGAAGAGATTTTTCTCCCTCAACAACTGCCTAGAGTTTCAGGGACATAAGAGGCATGGGAAGACTGACTGTCATGAATACTAAGGCAAGAAACATGCAGAGTAAGCCTTCTTCATGGTTAAAATCCTCCAGCAGGATGAAAGCCTGAGAGCATGATGCTTTTTGTAGCTGAGGCAAGAAGGTCTTACCAAAAGGCTTCCCTTGATCAAGTGGCCTGTAGTAAACCCTGACTACCAGATGTCTTTCATCAGTCTGATCCCTAATTTTAATCTACAAACTATCAAGACAATCATGGCTGTTTCTTAGAGGCAGCTCTTTGCAGTCTTACATAGAGGGCAAGTCCTCTTCTGCCCTGCCTATCTCTTCAAAGATCCTTGAATCCTTCAGTTGTAGTGTACCATTTGTTCAATTCATCCCAACAAGTTTCTATGATAATGTCAACATTTTGCGGGCTGGCTCGGCTCAGTTCTGTGACAAATGGGGTGGGGGGCCCAAAGGACTCACACCCTGGGAAAGAGGAAGGGGGAAAGGGAAAAGGGAGATTGGCCTAAATATAAAACAGTGGCAACAATCTGAGGGGGAAAGCTAATTTACTAAATAAGATACCGAAATGCAAAATAACACAATATAATAGGAATTTAATCTAATAAATCAAATAAAATGAGAGAGAATGTTTAAAAACCAAAGGCCTTACACTAATGCTGAAGGCTAGACAGCTAGTGAGCACCCACTGCTAGGATGATCTGCAAGCGAAAAAAGCCTGTGTCTCATGGCAAATGGACAGTTTTTATCTTTTCCTCTAAGTGGAAAACAAAAAAATGCAAATCAACTCAAAGTTCTCTGGGGTACGTAGTGCTTCTCTTCTGAGACAGGTATACCTGGAACTACTGAAGATCCACAGCATTAACTGTTTAACTCCCAATGCACTACATGATGTTATGATGTGGAATACCAATAACAAAAGTAATAAAACCATGACAGGTAGCAATTAGATTATAGTTTCTAATTGCACTATTTCCATCTCCTCCTGTTTATTTCCCAGCTGGGCAACCAGTCATGATACATTCTTAGAGGAACTCATTTCTTAATCACTGCTACTTCCTGAAGTGACTCTGTTCCCTAATTTTTCTTTGTCACCTGTAGGTCTACCCCCTTCTTCCTTCAAATCCAGTTTTAAGCTCTATTAATCAATCCAGTCGGCTTCCTTCCCAGGAGATTATAGCCTTACCTAGTCAGTTGCATCCTACCTCATTTCAACATGCCTGGTCTGTCAAAGTTGTGTCAGAGATCATAGAACCCAAAGTCATGATTGTGACACCATCCATACATCAAATCATTCAGCTCATTTGTTCACTTCCTTCTTCCTCTTTCCCATTTCCTGACAGGGAAGACAGAGGAGAACACTGCCTGTACTCCTGATCCCTTTAAAATATTCCCAAGGAACATAAAATCTCTTAATATTTTGTAGTCTCATTGCAACCTGGTGACCCAACTGATTGCAGCAAGGTAGCAGTTCTCAAACTGTACAAAGCAAACTGAATCTAAGACAGTTGATGCAATGTTAGCCCTTGGTTTCCTGAACAGAAATGAATAGGTATTATGTGACCTTTGTGTCAGGAAGTCAGGCAGCAGGACTTTTTCATCAACATCATTCTCATAATACTGGTAAAATAAACTATAAGGTATATAAACGTTCTTAAGAATCATGGAGTTTTCTGGTTAGTCTAATTGAAGTTATTGGTCTAAAGAATATATACTAATTATGTAAATTAATTTAGCCCATGCTCATTGTCTGATAATACCTACTGTAATAGATAGCAGGTCTTATTTTTAATTTCATCAACACAAAATGGACTTGTAACTGTTGTAACAGAATTTGGGAGGAGTAAGTAAGTAATATAAAAATCATGGCTTGATGTTGTAGTTGCTATGTGGAGCTTCACTGCTGGTCTACTAATGGTAAAAAGCCCTTTCTAGGCATAATCACCTCAATAGTTTTCAGTAATTTAGAGTAACTTGGCACAGGGAACTGCTCCTTTTTACAAGGTTCAAGCAAAGGATGTGTGTTGTAAATGTGAGCTGTCTGTATGTATGTTGGTAACATACTTTTAAAGTGTCTGATGATACAGAAAGAGAAAGCAATTGAATAGAGTTCAATGCAAAGTGACATTCTATACAGCCAGTAATATGGGAGACATAAGCAGCTACCATCTACTATTTATTTAGAATTTGCCCAATTGTATATATACATCAATTATATAGGAAATTGTAGAGCATGGAGTTCTAGTGAAACATCAAGAAATGTAGGGGAAAAATCAGTACACACAAACCTACTGAGGTGGAAGGTTCTGCACCCCAGGTATGTGTACAGACTTGAAGAGGAATCCATTGAGAGCAGCCCTGCAGAGAAAGACATGGGGATCCTGGCAGAAGAAAAGCTTGACATGAGCAGGCCATAAGTACTTGCAGCACAGAAGACCAGCTGTACTCTGGGTTGCATCAAAAGAAGGCTGGCCAGGAGGGTGAGGGAAGTCTCCCTCTACTCTGCCCTTGAGTGGACCTAACTGCAGTACTGCATCCAGGTCTGGGGCTTCCAGCACATGAAAGACATAGAGCTAGTGGAGTGGGTTCAGAGAAGGGCCTTGAAGATGATCAGAGAGTTGGAGCAGCTCTCTTATGAAGAAAGGCTGAAGGAGCTGGTTTTGTTTAGCCTGGAGAAGAGAAGGCTTCAGGGAGACCCCATTGTGACCTTTCTTTTTTAAAGAAATCTTATAGAGAGGATGGAAACCTACATTTTATGTAGGAGGGTAGAGATGAAACAAGGAGGAATGGTTTTAAACTAAGAGATATGTGATTTAGAATAGATAGGAGGAATTAGGAGTTAGGAGGAATTTTTTTAATCAGAAAGTGGTAAACAACTGGAACAGGCTGCTCTGTTGTGTTGTGGATTCCCCATCCCTGCAGGCATTGAAGGTCAAGTTTATGGGACTCTGGGCAGCTTGATGCAGTGGATGGCAACCCACAACAGGGGCTAGAACTAGATGATCTTAAGGTCCCTCACAACACAAACCATTCCATGATCTTTGATTAATTCAATCTTGGAAGATAAAGGTGGTTGTAAATAAAAAAATTATTGTTAGCACTAAGTTATATATAGAAATGAGAGATCATTTGAATTTCCTAGATTTGACCATAATGTTCACTTATCTGTGACATTTATCATTTATGAAGGAAATAAATTAACAATCATTATATTTTTGCTTGTTCCCTGAGCACCACTGGTATGAAGTGTTGGTCTGGAGCCAAACCGGAAAAAAAAAAAAATAGTCAGAAAGAATATTTTTTTTTGTTTTGTAAGAATTCTTCAGTTTTATATTCTGTTTAGTAAACAGGACACTGAGTTGTCTGAATGTGTGCATTTTGCAATAGATCAATAGAAAAATAGTTATCCCCCTTCTTCCCATTGTTTTTAGGGTTTCTGACTTTTTTTCATTCTTTGTTATGTTGCTCACTTCCAAAACAATGAAAAAAGTAAAAAATAAATCTTTCTGAATAGAAGGCAATTACCCTGGATTTAAAGAGCTTATGGTTGAAATTTGTGATAAGAATTTCAGATGCATAAAATCTAAATGTTTGAGGTGATATTATATTATATGTTAGTGGATCTGCCAAAGTAAAAATTTTCTTATCAAAGCATAATGTTTTCATGGTATAGCTATAGGGACACATCATCTGTAACCTTTATGAATACAAGTGTGTACTGTTTCAATATAAAATTTCTGTTTTATTTCCTTCTCTTTCTCTTTTTAAGTCTATTGACCCGGGTCAGCAGTTTACATGGGAGCACTCTAACCTGGAAGTAAACAAACCAAAGAATAGATATGCAAATGTAATTGCATATGATCATTCTCGCGTTCTACTCTCAGCGATTGAAGGTAAGGAGAACTTTATGATAACATTAAATAAATACCAAAATCCACTGTGATTCCAACTCAAAAGACTTTGCAGGTTAAAAAAAAATAAAAAAAACGTTGAATTACTCACAGTACTTTTCTATAATGACAATCCTTTCATTTTCACTCTCAGTAATTTATTATGAAACTGTACTAAATTGACACAGGGTCACATATGGCACCAAATAATAATAGTACCAAGAATCTGCACGTGTGCCAAAGTGTTATCTAAAGTAAATCATCATTGCTCTATACTTGTGCTATTTCTAGAGAACGAGTAGAGCAATTGTACATGAATTAAGGTTCTTACCTAGCAATGACATTTACAGCATACTTGATTACTGTGTTTCAGTTGCCTTAATCTAGGAAAATAAATCTATTCAACTTTGTGTTTTAAGGGAAAATATGGAGAGCTGTGTTAAATCTTCCTTTCTATTTCCTTTTTATATAAAATGAATATTAAATGAAAGTATTTAAGCAAATGGACATACACAGACATTGCTGAAACTTCAGTATTTTACTGCCAAAATTTTGACAGACAGGTATTATTATTTTCATTCTATCTTTTTTTTTTTTTTGTCAAGTAACTCTCCAAAAACTTGAATGCTTTAGAATTTTGACTTAAACTGTCTAAAGTGACTAGCCTTAGATATTTTGTCTGTTTTAATGAGAGCTAACGTAACACATATTTCTGGTTTTCATTCAAGGGATGTTTTTTCTTATCATTTTTGTCTTAATATTAAGCTTCTTCCTAATATGAGGCCAGATTTACATTTTATTCTGTATTGCTGACAAAGAGTTATTAATCATGGACAGAATGAAATAGTTGATGTATTAAATTGGTATGAATATGAAAAAAATATATATATTTGTTACTTTAGCAGTGTTCATGTGTGATATATAAGATCTGGATATTTAGGTCATGCTACTACATCCAGACCTGAAGTCACTGGATACAGGAGGGGCAATATTTTTAAGTGTCATCAAGTTATACCAGGTGACTGACATAAGTCAGTGACTCATGAAATTTGGCTTCCTGAAAGGAAACAAACTTACTCTGAGAATAGGAAGAAAATCACAGAGGAAAAACAAAACAAAATGAAACAAAACAAAACAAAAAAATCCAAAGTAACTGAAGGTATCAAATTATACATGCTTTTTTAAAAAAATAAATATTGAGAATAAGAAAAATAAATACATTTCACCTGAGAGTATTATAATGAACAGAGACAATATACATCAATAATATTTCTTTTCAAAAAAGTAATGCCCTGATGAGATTAACACCTCTGACATGCTTTGACTTTAAACAAAGCCTTACAGGATGTCAGTGTTGGACACAGAACCACAAATGAGATTTTGATCGATCTTGTGGAAAAATTCCCTACTAGGGAATAATATAATTACAGATTCAAAGAATAGTTAAGTTAGGAAGGGAACCGTTGAGGTCATCTGATCATGCCTATCTGCTCAATCAGGGCAACATAGAGTAGGCTGTGTAGGACCTTTCAAAGATCTCTCAGGACGGAGACTTCACAGCCTTCCTTGGCAACCTGATCCAGTGCTCCATAACCTGTACAGTAAAGTGCTCCTTAATGTGTGCCAATTCGTGCCCATTCTAACTTGTTCTGGCACTGGACATCACTGAAAAGAGCTGGTTCTATCTCCATTGCATCCTCTCTTCGGGTTTCTAGATAAACTGAGAAGAAAAAAAAAAAATTAATTACGTTACTATACAAGTTAATCAGGGTCTAAATTTGGCCTTCACTGCATTTTTTTTTACAAATATATATATATATATATATATATATATATATATATAAAAATATATATATATATATATATATAAATATATATATAAGAAAATTTTTTAGGATTTTATGCATAACTCTTATCTGCAGTAACCTGGAGACAGCAAGAAAATAAATGTTAATAATGAGGCATGAATAATCAGTATATTCTTTCTGACTGGCATTCTACACTTAAACACTCCATCACTGCTTTTAGGATAAATATGAAAATAATTTCTTTCTAGTAATTTCTTTAGAATTACCTAAATCCTGAAACACTAGCCTTAGTAACTCTTTACAAATATGTATTTTCACATCTTTTATAGTGCTCATTACATATGCAAGTATTCAGACTTTTCGTTGTGTCCTATTTTCTAGTTGTTTATAATTGCCTGTAGTAAGGAGGTCCACCACATAAAAGCTCACATTGCAATAAATATTTTTATATTTTTTTAAATATATATATATATCATAGAATCATAGGATCATAGAATCACAGAATCACAGAATCATAAAATGGCCTGGGTTGAAACGGACCTCAAAGATCATCCAGCCTCAAACAACTCACCATGGGCAGAGTCGCCAGCCACTAGTGCAGGCTGCCCAGAGCTACATCCAGCCTGGCCTTGGATGCCTCCTGGTATGGGGCATCGACATCCTCTCTGGCCAACCTGTTCCAGTGCACCACCACCCTCTCAGTGAAAAAATTCCTCCTAACAAATAACCTAAATCTCCTGTCTTAGTTTAAAACCATTCCCCCTTGTCCTGTCACTATCAATACATGTAAAATGTGATTCCTTCTCCAGTTTGTACACTTCCTTCAAGTACTGGAAGGCCACAATGAAGTCTCCACACAGCCTTCTCTTCTCCAGTATAAACCTCTCCTATGAGGAAAGGTTGAGGGAACCGGGCTCATTCAGTTTAGAGAAGAGAAGGCTCTGGGGAGACCTCATTGCAGTCTTCCAGTACTGGAAGGGAGCATATAAACAGGAAGGGGAATGCCTGTTTATGAGGGTGGATAGTGATAGGACAAGGTGGAATGGTTTTAAACTGAGACAGGGGAAATTCAGGTTAGAGATAAGAAGGAAGTTTTTCACTCAGGTGGTGGTGAGACACTGAAACAGGTTGCCCAGGGAGATCGTGGATGCCCCATTCAAGGCCAGGCTGGATGTGGCGCTCGGCAGCCTGCTCTAGTGGTTGGTGGCCCTGCATATGGCGGGGGGATTGGAACTAGATGATCCTTATGGTCCCTTTCAACCCAGGCCATTCTATGACTCTAAACAAGCCAAGTTCTCTCAATCTCTCTTCATAGCAGAGGTGCTTCAGACCTCTCGTCATCTTAATGGCTCTCCTCTGGACCTGTTCCGAGAGCTCTGCATCTTTCATAGTACTCCAGATGGAGACTCACAGAAGCTGATCAGAGGGGGACAACCACTTCCCTCTGCCTGCTGGCGACCCCTTTTCGTAGAGCAGCTCAAGATATAGTTGGCCTTCTGGGCTCCAAGCACGCGCGGCTTACTCATGTCCAGCTTCTTGTCCACCAGGACCTGTAAGTCCTTCTCTGGAGAGCTGCCCTCTTGGAGTTCTTCCCTCAGTCTGCATAAATACATAGAACTGCCCCACCCCAAGTGCAACACTTTGCACTTGGCCCTGTTGGGCCCACTTCTCCAGCCTGTCCAGGTCACTCTGGATGGCTTCCCTTCCCTCCAGTGTATCAACTGCACTGCTCAGCTTGGTGTCATCTGCAAACTTGCTAATAGTTCACTCGATCCCATCGTCTATGTCACTGATTATGATGCTGAAGAGCACTGGTCCCAGGAATGACCCTTGGGGAACACCACTTGTGTCCAAGCTCCACCCAGACATAGAACCACTGATCATAACCCTCTGCCTGCAACCGGCAAACTTGGTGAAGCCATGCTGGCTGTCTTGGACGGTCTCTTTGTCTTTTATGTCCCTTATATGGTAACCAGGAGAATCTGCTCCATGACGTTCCCAGGCACAGAGGTGAGGCTCACAAGCCTGTAGTTCCCCACATCATCTTGTGAGGACTCCCCAAAGGAGTTACCATTGCAAATTCACTGCCTGAAAACTTCTCATGTCCCCTTAGGGATACCTGCACCTGCTGCTTCACTAAAATGTCTGTATACTAATGCATGCTGCATGGGAAATAAACAGGAAGAATTAGAGGTCTGTGTTCAGGTGCAAGGCCACAGTCTCATAGTGATCATGGAGATGTGGTGGGATGGTTCACATGACTGGAATGCTGTCATGGATAGCTATGTGCTGTTTAGGAAAGTCAGGATGGTGAGGCAGGGTGGTGGAGTTGCTCTTTATGTGAGAGAACAGCTAGAATGTTTCTAACTTCACCTGAGGGAGAGTGATGTGCCAGTGGAGAACTTGGGGGTGAGAATTAAGGAGCAGGCTAGTGCAGGTGATGCTGTTGTGGGGGTGTATTATAGTCCCCCTGATCAGGAGGAGGAAGTTGATGAGGCCTTCTACAAGCAGCCAAAAGTAGCCTAGCAGTCTCACGCTGTGGTTCTTGTGGGAGACTTCAATTATCCAGATACTTATTGCGAAAGCAACACGCATGTGTGCTCCAGATGGTTCCTGCAATGTGTTGAAGATAGCTTTCTGATGCAGGTGATGGAAAAGACAACAAGGGGTGGGGTGTTACTGGACCTTCTTCTTACTAATAAGGATGGGCTTGTTAGGGAAGTAAAGGCTGGGGGTAAATTGGGATGTAGTGATCATGAGATGGTGGAGCTCAAGATACTGAGCGGATGAAGTAAACCTAAAACTAGGATCAATACTCCGGACTTCAGGAGAGCTGACTTATATCTCTTCCAGGACCTTCTTATCCCATGGGCTAGGGTGTTA
Source organism: Oreortyx pictus (assembly GCA_036925125.1). Taxonomy (NCBI): domain Eukaryota; kingdom Metazoa; phylum Chordata; class Aves; order Galliformes; family Odontophoridae; genus Oreortyx; species Oreortyx pictus. The sequence continues at coordinate 46,127,588 of JAUPFR010000004.1, read as the reverse complement.
GATGGTAAGGGGGCCTGTGAGAGTTGGTCAGCCTATAAATAGCACTTATTCTAATCTCAGGATCAGTGCATCCCTGTGAGTAAGAAATTAGGCAAGGGTGGCAGAAAGCCTGTGTGGATGAGCAAGGACCTCATGCACAAACTCAGTGGGAAGAGAAAGGTCCCTGAAATGTGGGAAAAGGGTCTGACCACTTGGGAAGAATATAGGAATCATAGAATCACAGAATCACAGAACTGTAGGGGTTGGAAGGGACCTCCAAAGATCTAGTCCAACCCCTCAGCCAAAGCAGGTTCCCTAGACTAGGTTGCACAGGTAGGCATCCAGATGGGTCTTAAACATCTCCAGAGAAGGAGACTCCACAACCTCCCCGTGCAGCCTGTGCCAGTGCTCTGTCATGTTTACTGTAAAGAAGTTCCCACATGCATTTGTGAGGAACTTCCTGTGCTTCAGTTTGTGGCCATTTCCCTTTCTGCTATTGCCACAGACTGCTGAGAAGAGCCCAGCCTCATCCCTTGGCCTCCCGCTTCTTAGATATTTATAGATGTGGGTCAGATCCCCTCTGAGTCTTCTTTACTCAAGACTGAACAGACCCAGGTCTCTCAGCCTCTTTTCATAAGGGAGGTGTTCCACGTCCTTTATCATCTTTGTAGCCCTTTGCTGAACTCTTTTGAGGAGATTCTGATCTTCTTTGTACAGAGGAGCCCAGAACTGGACACAGTACTTGAGGGGAGGCCTTACCAGGGCAGAGAGGGGGAGGATGCTGACCATGCTCTTTTTAATGCACACCAGGATCCCATTGGCCTTGTTGGCCACTGGGCACAATGCTGGCTCACAGCCAGCCTGTCATCCACCAGGACACGCAGGTCCCTCTCCTCAGAGCTCCTCTCTAGTGGGTCATCCCCCAGCCTGTAGGGGGGCATGTGGTTATTACTCCCTAGGTGCAAGACTCTACACTTGCTCTTGTTAAACCTCAGCGTTGTCAGAGACTGCAGGGATGCGATGAAGAAGGCCAAAGGCAACCTGGAATTGGATCTGGCAATGGAGATAAAGGATGATAAGAAAGTTTTTTTTAAGTATGTCAACAGCAAAAGAAAGACTAGGGAAAATATGGGTCCCCCACTAAGTAAGGGGGGGGGGTTCTGGTAATGAGGAATGCAGAAAAGGCAGAAGTACTGAACACCTTCTTTGCTTCTGTCTTCACTGTGGGAACTCCCCTTTGAGATACAGATGTCCTGGGCTGCAAGCGCACATTGGTGGCTCATGTTGAGTCTCATCAACCAACATCTTAAAACCCTTCTTCTCAGGGCACCTGTGATGTTGTTTTCCACCCAGCCTGTATTTTGACTTGGGATTGCCCTGACCCACATGCAGGACCTTTCACTTGACCTTGTTGGACTTCATGAGGTTGTCATGGACTCATATCTCAAGCCGGTCCAGATCCTTCAAAATAGCATCCTTCTAAATCCTCTATCACCATCTGCACCACTCAGTTTGGAGTCATCTGAAAATCTACTGAGGATGCACTCAATCGCACTGTCCATGTTGCCTGCATAGATGTTAAATAGCACTGATCTCAGCATCAGTCCTTGAGGAACATCACTCGTCACTGACATCCACTTGGATATTGAGCCTTTGACTGCAACTCTCTGAGTGTGGTCATCCAGCCAATTCCTTGTCCAGCAAGTTGTCTATCCAACAAATCCACTTTTCTCCAATTTGGCAAACAGAATGTCATGAGGGACCATGTTAAAGACTTTGCACAAGTCCAGGTAGATGATGTCAGCTGCTCTTCCTTTATCAGTTGACTCTGTAACTCCATCTTAAAAGGCCACCAAGTTTGTCAGGCATGATTTATCTTTGGTGAAGCCATATTAATTATCACCAATCACCCTATCTTAATTTTACATATGCCTTAGTAGGGCCTTCAGGATCTTGCCAGTCACAGAGATGAGGTTGACATGCATTGCTGTTCCCTAAACCTTTTTTTACTTTCTTGAAAATGGAGATCATGTTTCCCCTTTTCCATTCATTGAGAACTTCACCAGACTGACAGCAACTTTCATGTATGATGGGTAGCAGCTTGGAAACTTCATCTGCCAGATCCCTCAAAACCTATAGATGGACCTCATCAGGTCCCATGTACTTCTGTACCTTAATTTTTGTTTGATATGACATTTAGTGGATTTAAACTTCTACTAAGTCTAGATGTCTCTGACTACAGTATAAATGATTTATATGAAGAAAAAAGTAAGTAGCTGCAAGTATTGTTATTAATTTGACTGCCAGTTAATATTCTATTAGCATCAAGTGTGTAGGTCATGATCCATAGATTTAAAAAGAAGTCTGGTCAGTACGAATCACTAAAATACTCCGGAATATACAAATTACTCTTATTTTCTCATGTTGTAACTATATTGTATTCTGTTAACAAAACATAATGAATTACAATTCCCTTCTACAATTATAGAGTGCTATGAGAACTGTGAAAGTACTGCAGAGATAACAGGTTACAGAAAGATCTATTAGAAAGATCTATGAATGATTTAAAGTAGACTTCATGGTGGTGATCTCAGCAGCAATGCTTAGAGAAGTTGTATGGGTATAATTCTGGACTGGGAATTTGCTTCTGGTGTTATAATCTAAAAACAAAAACAGACTAATTTATTCTGCTGAAAACTGACCATTCCATATATACATGCCAAGACTGTCTATTTGGAAGGCTTCAGCAAAATATCTGGTGTTTTTTAAAATGAAGTATAATTATTTGTCATCTCAGAATTTACAGTGCATTCTCATGCTGAAACTGGTTGAGGTGGGTTTTTTTTTGTTTTTTTTTTTGTTATTATGTTTGTTTACATCTTACCAAACCAGAAATCATTTCAGTTCATCTAAGTAGATACACTATTGGCCCTTTTAGTGCACCAATTAGATACACAAATGAGAAGTTATATCCAACAAGAATCATTTGTCCAGTTGGTTTCATGCAACTCATTCGCAGAGCTGGAGCATCTTTAAATCAAGTTTCGGACAGCAGTAAACTAATTACAGTATGACGATTTCATGCTGTTTTGGGTATCTCCTGTTCACTATAATGCAAAGTATTGCTACCACTGTGTACTATGCAATTGTGTTGTCAGAGTGCTGATATCTGTCTCTGTGTTACTGTACCAAACAAACCATTTGTTTTCACTCTGCTCTGTCTTAAAATTAGCAAGTTAAGCAACATTTAAAATAGTTATTATTATTACGAAAAGTACTTTTATCTTAACAGAGCTCTTAGTTTTCCTGGCCTGTTTCTCTGCTATTCTTTCCATGAAGCTTTCTGGGTTTCTCATCTTACGTACATATGTCCTATGTCCTTTAGTATGTAGTTCCCACGTATTCCTGACATCTTACTTTTTCCAGATTTTCTTGTCTTCCTCTTTCAAATATTTTCCTTCTATCCTCTACACAGTAGCTTTCTTTTTCCTGCTTAATTTTGCATATTCCACAGACCATCATTTGATGTTACTTTATTTCCAACATTTACGATAATTCAGCATTTCACTCTGAGATTCCATATCTGTGTTCTCATTCTTTCTGTCCTTGTCAGATTCTTGTAGTCCTAACAAATCATCCAGCAATCTATAGATTTTCTTTCACTTCTTTTTCCTTACATAATATTGAGATGATATATACTGCATTTTGCACAGTCCTAGTAAAATATCATCATTTTAACAATGTCCACTCTATTAAATAATCATTTTATTTTCCTTACCTACAAGGAAATCATGTTACAAAATGTTGCTCATAAACATTTGTTATTAGTATCTACTAACTACTGTTTATTCAATTGTTGCTCTGAAATGGTTAAAAGCATCAGTTATTGATTTAAGCCAAGAGTATAACTTCATGAGCATTTTCGGTTCATCATTACATTATATACTTGTTCACAAGTATATAACCTTAGTTCTTTATATGCTATTTATGACTAACAACATATCTCTTAGGAAAGCAGCACATAAAGAAAGGTTTACGGTCTAATATTTTCTTTAAATACAAATGCTGTTGCATTTATCCTTTATAAAGGCTTGAGGTAATTTCAGAATTTGATTTTGGTTTGTAAATAAAATATGAAATCTAATTAAAGATACTTACAACTACAACTATCTTCAGAAAATCAAGTGAGTAATTCTGAGGTCTGCTTTATTAGCCTTGCATTGAGGATCCCTGTATATAACAATCAATATTGACACATCATGAGTACAGACTCACCGTAAATTAATACATAGTGTTTAAGTGCTTTTTTTTAACCTTTTGCACTTGAATTCTCTAATTGGCTAATTTAATTTTATTTTTCATTCACTCTTTTTCTGTAAAAACTGGACTTATTTGTTCTCTTGAGATATTTGAAACTGGGATGTCTTTATGCTCAGCTACTCATCTGATCCTGTTGTGTTTGATTCTTGACTGACAGAAAAAGGGGATTGTGTATTCTGATCACTTATCACTAGAGCTGAAAAGGTTACTTGAAGATAGTTATAGTACAATTATGATCCGGAGGTTGACTTTTTATGCAGAAAATGTGTCTCTGCCTAGATGAAACTTGTAAAAGTCAGATTATACTTGGATTAGTTTAAAATAACACTTCAGGTAAGCCACTCTACATTTTCAGTAAATCCTCCTGATGCCAATAGAATTAGTTAAGGTACATATCCATATCACTGGAGGCAGAATTTAGTTGCTTTGTCCCCTTCTTGACCCGTGTTTTCATGGAAATGACCTCTCTTAACATATACATCAGAATTTAAGTAGTGATGGCAATTGCCTCTGTACATGTTGGTATGCCCTTCCGGCTATGGCAGCTACCAAAGGTTTGCAGTGTACTGCAGTGAAACTAGTTGCCAAGTGATTGTTTTTTTGTGCTATTGGACTTGACAGAGAATTGTTCAGCTTTCTCATCTCAGAATGAGGCTATGAACAGGAAAGGCACTCCAAAAAGTGATGTTTTAATATTTATATTTATTTTCCTAATTTTTCCACTTGGTGAGTGTAGTTGCTTACAGATGTCTAGGTTTGGCAAATGTCATTTTTTAACAATACACACTTCACTAAACCCCTTAGGATAATGCAGATTCCCTTGAAGGCTTTGGGTTTGTAAGTTGTAGCAACATTGAGGCAAAGTGTGAGAAAATAAAGTTAGAATAGGAAAATGGTATCACAGATAATTAAAGGAATTTGGAACATAATATGAAACTGAGATCATGCATGCAAATTGCAACAAAGAGACTGCAATTGCAAAAAATGAGAGTGATACTGAAGGGACAAAGAAAACACAAAATGGACATGAGTGCTAGGAATTCTCTTGATTTCAGTAGGTATGTAACCCTGTAGAGTCCAGTCTACTAGCAGTGAGAACTCTTAAGACAAAAATCTTCACAGAGTGAAGATTGTTTAAGTAGCATCTAGGTTGTTTTCTTTTTCCTTAAAATGAATTAGCTGAGCCATGAGCTATTGAACGGGCTTTCCTTTTGATATCCCAGTGACATTCTTTTAATGAGCTGTGATGCTGAGTTACTCTGTAAAAGGATTTTTTTAGGTAAGGAACGCATAAGACATTTTGTGTCTCTGGTGAGGCAAGTGCAGAAATCAAGTGGAAAATTCTACTTAAACATAGGTGCATATAAATCTTATTTGCAAATACCTGTAATTATTAATCTTGATTATCTTTGTTGCATTTTGTAATCAATTATTATCAGAAAAATAGCTTTACTTCATGGAATCATAGAAGCATTTCAATTGGAAGGGACTTTTAAAGGTCATCTTGTCCGATTCCTCTGCAGTGAACAGGGATATCCACAGCCAGTTCAAGATGCTCAGAGCCTGGTGTAGCCTGATCCTCTCCAGAGATAGTGCTTTCACCACATCTCAGGGCAACCTGTTCCAGTGCCTCACCACTCTTATCACCAATTTTTTTTTTTCCTTTTATCCAGTCTAAATCTCCACTCTTAATTTGAAACTATTTCCCTTTGTCTTATCACCACAGACCCTGCATAAGCATCTGTCCCCTTCATGCTTATAGCCCCCTCTTTAGATACTGAGAAACCCCTGCTCTCTCAGCCTATCCTCATAGAGGAAGTGTTCCATCCCGTGGACCAGGCTCTTCCTTCTATTTTTAATAATTATAATATGTGTAATTTAGAAGTTTTTTATTTGAATGTGATTTATTGAAAAATGTCATATAAGTTAGTAAATATTAACAATTTTAGAAATTTTGGAATTTTTTACATTGAGTATCGGTAGCATTGGCTGTTAATATTTATAAAGATCATTCTTTAGTGTACAGCTTGCAAAACTTCTTATGCTTAATTTTCATGCTGAACTGTGTGGTATCAGCTCTAGAGGACAGCATTCCCAGAAGATCATTTAACCACTTCACAAAGAGTTGTTTTTCTTTTCCATTTTTTCCTTGGGCTCTTATTTATAACATATGCTTCAAAGTATTATACCAGACATCATAATGAAATTCTAATTTATGCAGAAAACATTTCTTACCAGCTTTCTCAGTTCCTTTGGTATTAATACCCAGTTGGTGTAGATTTCTTCTGTTGGCTTCATTTTTATTTTTCATCTGTTTTGTGCAAAAAAGCTTTATTATCTTGATAAGAGAAGAAAATATGGCATTGTGCCTAGCAATTGTATTTTCTAAACCATTAATTCCAATTTCCATAATAAGAACTGTTGTGTAAAAAAATTAAAGTTTTCAAGAGTGAGGCTTTTGAACTCCAACTTCAACCTTTTATGGCAGTAAACCATACATTTCCTCTATAGAATCTTAAGTTTCAAAGGTGATACATTTTATTCTATGTTTTTCACAGGAGAGACTTTCAATCACTTCTAATCATAATCAGACAGTCTTCCTGTGTCCATCCTTGCATCCTGCCTGAGGAATGCCATTTGTTGCCTCTTTTGCGCCCCTGAAGCTATAAACTCTCTCCTACTCTAAAACATTTTGTCAGATTTTTCCTTTTCTAGCACAGAAAGTCAAATCAAGTTAAACATTTTGTTTAAATATATTTTTAGACATAAAACAAAAACACAAGGAAACCCTTCAAATTTTGTGGGGCATTAAGACAAAATTTTGTGCAGTAATTCATAATCTGAATAATTTCAGGATTATATCGCATTTTAATTAATGTTACAGTTATTTATTTGGTTTGTTCACTGTAAGTAAATAGTGAAATTTAAAACTAAACTTATTCAGAGTAAGCAGAAAAATGTGTAGGTAGCTCTGAACACTCCTTTTTATTTCAATGAAGAGTATAAAACATACAAAGAATGCAATACTGTTTGATAAAGAAAATTCACAGCTACAGAACACTGTTTTTCAGCATAGTCACAGCCATTAGCTATGTATTTTCACCAGTAATGAACAAAAACATGCATGTCACTCTCCTAAAAATCAGCATGGCCTTCCAGATCACGGCTTGTCTTTCACATTGCTTTTGCCTGTGCTGGAACTCACCACTCACTGCCTCACTGTGATAACATCTACTGTTTAGTCTCCATAAGTATTCAACAGACATTGAAAAATATCAATATTTGCCTTTTTTTCCACCTGGAAGAATTCAATTCAATTTAGAATTTAGAATTCAATTTGTTTCATACACATTGCCATGTCAGAAGGCATTCTGTCAGACTGCCCCTCTGCTACCATCTGTCATGGGACAACAAAATATAATGGAATACTGGTGGGAAGGTTCAGTGACCATTCCCCCAGTATCCATTTCTGAGATGAGAGTGAAAATAATAGAGTAAGAGACATTATTTTGGAGCAGCCATGGTATGTAGCTTTGTTTTTATTATTATTATTATTATTATTATTATTATTATTATTATTATTATTGCTATTACTATTAATAATTACTATTATTATTTTAAGGAAGCATTTTAAAGCACTATATCTACTGCCCACTCAGTTTTTTTTTTATTATTTTGAGAGATATTATCAGATATATGCCACTGGTTGTCAGGTAAAACGAGTGCACAGCCTTGATAATTTCTAGTTTGGGATCACCACCAGAAGATAACAGATAAAATAATTTTGGAAGATCAGCTTCTGACAGAAAGCTTGAGAAATATTCTATTGAACTTATTCAGCAATTTGTGATTCATATCAAAAGAAACTCTGTTTCTCTGTGAAGTAAAATATTGTTTGTGAAGTGAAAATAGTCACAGTTTTAGAGTAAGTCAGTGAGGTTGTATCATCCTGACTGCCTTTTCAAACTGTTGGAGTAATCTGAACCATATCCTGGGTTATCATAGGTTGGCTATGTAAACATAGGCTATTAATTTTCACACAGAGAAGTAACTTCTGTTAATTACTTTAACATACCATAGGCTTGTGGATGCCCATATTTCATGCACACACTGTTCAGAAAATTCCAGTTTCTTAAGCCTGATTTGCTTACTAATTTTTGTTAAAATATAGTTCCTACTTTGTCTCTTGTTTATTGGGAAATATGTTAATAATAATTATGTTAATAATCTCACAACATTAACTCTTTTTCTATAGTTGAAAGAAATGCAATGAGCTCAATAAGGGAGTTGACTGAAGCTGACTCAGGGTGTTGGTGGGGTGGGTGCACTGCCTTGTCAAGGGGGAGAATTTCATGTAAGGGACAGAAGGCAGTGTCAGAACAGCTTGTGCATATTGCTGTTTTCACTTGCAGGTTTCTCCCTCTGCTACATATTTTCAGATTTCTTTTCTACTTCCTTATCAAACAGGCTCATTTATATTAAAAGAACAAATATTCCCAGAAAGGTCATCATACCCGTCAATCCGAGGAACTGCATGGACTCACTTTCAAGAACTTCTGTACTATACAATATACAGTATCCTCAGATTCTGTGGTCTAGCTGCACAACAGGATTTTAAGTTCATGCATAATAGGACTTCAGAGAAACGCTGCCCACTATGCTCATTCTTCTTTCTTTGCAGGCATACCAGGCAGTGACTACATCAATGCCAACTACATAGATGGATACAGAAAGCAAAATGCATATATAGCAACACAAGGGTCATTGCCAGAAACCTTTGGAGACTTCTGGAGAATGATGTGGGAACAACGTGGTGCAACTGTTGTCATGATGACAAAACTGGAGGAAAGGTCCAGGGTAAGGAAAACTTACTTACAACAAAATGCAAAGTTAATAATATTGTATCTGAGAAGCAAGCTGATGGGTATGGGATTGTATAGCCTGCAAAAGAGAAAACTCCAAGGAGATCTTACAGGGGCCTTCCAGTATTTAAAGGCGGCTATAGGAAATATGGGAAGGGGCACTTCATAATAGTGTAGTGGTAGGACCAAGTGTAAAGGTTTTAAACTAAAAGAGATTAGCCTTAGATGAGATACAAAAAAGAGATTCTTCACTGTGTGGGTGGTGAAGTATTGGAAGGGGCTGGCCAGGGAAACTGTGGATGCCTTGACCCTAGAGGTGTTATAAGGCCATACTAGATGGAGCACAGGGCAAAATGATGTTGAGCGAAGTATCCCTAAAAAGGTCAAGGGTGCTTGAAACTGAATCATCTTTGTGGTTTCTTCCAACAAAAACCATTGCAAGATTATATAATATATCACTTTAGGTAAGGTTTTTCTTTGTTTCATGTATGTTAGTCTGCCTCCAGTACATATACAAGAGCTGACCAGATTTTCTTCAGTTGATAGTGTTTAAAAGAGTTCAAACTACAAATATCACTTGCATAGGAAATGTTAGTTTCACCTGAGAAATTGAACAGTCACTACATTTTATTTATTTATTTAGTTAGTTTGGTAGGGTTTTGATCCTCTGAAAATCTTGAAATCTCTAGTTCCTCTTTGAATTTTTTTGCTGTTCAGTCATCTGAAAGCATTAGGAGATGACTGAAAGACTGAAAATGTTATTTATTCTGTAATATAAAGAATGTAATTGTATCATAATGTAATAAGGAAATTCATGTATGTCAACAGCAGTCAATTTTTCATTTTGTATGGTATAGATTACACTTCAGATCACTGAGGATTTGGATTTGATTAAAAATATAAGAATGTTATTTTAGCACATTCTGAGTGCAAGGAAAACATAAATAACATGCAGTAATAGAATACAAAATGGTGATATTTCATATAAAATTTTAAAAGGTAAAAATTAGGAAAGAAAAAGGTCTAAAACATATTGGTACTTATTTAATAATAGAAGTGATGAATGCCTATTAGTATAATGTGAGGGTAAATCAAACATCCATGGTTTTCTTACAAATAATGTATAAAGATGAAATGATGGAAGGAGTGGAAACATAGCACTGTTTGGCATGAAGATTTATTATCAATGTCCATATTTCATGGCACTGAATAGTTCTAATGGTAGACATTATTTTGATCAGAGGAGGAGAAAGAAAAAGAAAAGAGAAAATAGTTAGTAAATGTAGAGAATGTGATCCCCCCTAGTTTTCTTTTCCCATAATAATTCTGGATGTTATGTCAGGACATACTCTAACTCTTCATTGGTTGCTCCTGCATACGATGCTGTTATTGCTCACGTGAACATACATTGGCTGGAGAAGGCTCTGCACATTAGGTTTATTGCTGAACTTTCTGCGAACACGTTAATAGGTCCCATAGTGTAAGGCAGAAGCTGTAGTCAAATGTAGAAATCAGAGAAGGGGAGAAGAAAAGGGTGATTCTAACATCTGTAGCAATTACTTCCCATGGGAAACTGCTAAAATAATCAGGATTTGCAAGTAATATGAATGCCAAAAGCTGAATAACAAACACGAGTGTTAACACAGGAAAAACACTGCCACAGAGTTCCTGGGTTACATGCTCCTGGGAGCTTCTATGAAAGGGTAGAGAGCTGCAAGTGGGAGGTAGGATAAAGGACTGCAAATGGAAGGCCCTTAGAGATACAAGATGCAAAGGAAATAAAAGCACTGGGTAACATATGGCAGAAAGTTCTTAAAGGAGATAAAGAAACTGGGGAGGAAGAGAGAAGATTATCAGTGAGAAATTTTTTTAACTAAGAAAAGTTGTCTAACTGGAAAAAGCTGATATTTCAGCAATTCAAGGATCAGTTCTATTTCAAAATGATGATGTATTTCTGCTTGTATATTTGGGAGAGTAGGGATGTAATGTGTAGTCAGTGATGGTTTTTCTGGTGCCTAGATGCATATAGTTGCAGTTAATACATAATCACTGAATCTCTGGGCAATAGTCATTCCTTTATAGAGACTTATTGAAGAACATATGTACTTACTCTTTTAACATTTGATATTTGTTTTGTTTTGTTTTAATGAAATAGTTCTTTTTCAGGTCAAGCAATGTATAGCATTTTAATTATAGAATCACCTTCTGCATATGCATGGATGTATCTTGCCAGTTAGTACATAGCAGAAGGTTATTTTATCAAAAAGTTAGTTTAGGTACTATAAGCTCTTTAGAACTAAGCAAATGAAATTCTGTCCACTTCTTCACTAATTGCTTCTTATATAATGATGTTGCTGCAAATGGTATCAATGCTGAGAAAAAAATCTGATCCTAATAAGCAGTTAATTTCAGAAGGTACATTTAAATATTTGAGAGTTTATCTTAATACTGCAGGCCACAGACAGTCACTGCCTAGAAAGATGTTTTGATGTAACTAAATGAATTTCCACACATTCCTCTCAGTAATTGCTTAGCCAACTTTTAAACTAAATCTCCCCTTTGCTGACTGCACTCTAAAAACCACTGATCAGAATAGCAATCACCTCCACAAGTCATTAGCATTCAGAAGCAATATATTCCTTGAGCATAATGAGAGACCAAACAGTTTAGTCAATGAATTATCTGTTCATCCAGTGTTTGTGTTTGTGCTTTCTTTGTACATAATTTAGCTAATTCTGTTTTCATAGGTGATATGAATTTTAAGTACTCAGTTTATATTGCTAGAGAGAACATATCCAGTATATTATCAAGTTCTGGTCTAACTCCCATGGAGTTTTGCAGTGTTGTAAACATGGCATACAGGTTACCTATTTTCCTAATGCAGTAGGTTCAAGTAATGCAACTAATGACGTTGATATTGAAGGAGCCACAGGAAAATCTGTTTAGGAAAACTGTGCAATGAAAATAATTTTTTGTTATTTTTTCTCAAGTTGTAATTCTTAAATAGTGTATTTCTTTTAGCAGGATAGAAGTAAAATTTCATACACGAAATATAAACACAGTGATAGAACATCATAGCTGATTTCATTTCTCTTCTTTTACTTCATCTTTGATTGCTTTTGTGTATTGCAAGCCTGATCATTATTTTTGCTTCAAGGTAAAATCATTTCTCTCTGGATCTTCACCTACCTTCCATCTTCGTATGGCCATTTCATTTTAGGTTGCTTTTTTCATTATGAATTTCTGTAACTTGATATCTGCATTTTTAACCTGGATAGATAGATAAAGATGTGGATTTTAATTGCATCTGCAGAAACAAAGTTGGTGCACTAGCATGTGTTAGATGTCTGACTATCTTCAGGTTTGAGAATGCTTGTATGTTACAACTGAGTACATCAATTAGAGATTATTAGAGTGAATCCACAGTTTATTCATTTGGCTATAAGAAGGATTTAGGAAGAGAAGATCTTTAAATTACAACCTTACACACTTCATCAATTTTGTTTTAGATGTCATCACCTGAATCTCACTTGATGAAAGCCAGAGTACAGAAAGTCAGCTCCATCTTTTAGCTATCATGCGCATAATTTGCGAGGGTTACTTTGGAAGTGTTGCCTCCTATTCTGTTATGCTGGTCCACAACAGCAAAGGCAGTTGTTGATGTTATGACAGTGGAGACTGAACAATAAGATCAAAGTTAAATAGCTCCATATTGATCCTAGCAATTATTCAGATATGAGGCAGATCCTGAACTTCAGTACCGACAAGGAAGGCTTTTGTTTTCATAAAGATACTACCAGGTTCATTCAAAATTGCCAGTGATTAACAGTACATGAGGATACTTCATTTCTGACGTTCTGTTTGTCTGCTCCAGAGTCCATTGGCTGTCGGGAAGTGAGTATTGTCATCAGTATTATAAGCCAAGAATATATGTGTATTAAGTATAAAATAATCAAAATTCTGAATATGCATAGTGAGAAGTGCAACTGTACTTTGAAATAAACTTACGATGATAGTCTTGCTGTGGGGACTTATATCAAGGCCAAGCACAGTCCTTGTACGAAGGCAGATGGGAGAACCCGTATCTTCCACTTCAAAGGCAAAAATTGCTAACACTATTAATGAATCTTAATTTTTCTGATGGCAGATGAGGAACTGATATGAAATGTAGCTTACCTGATTATGGGTAAGAAAAAGTGATATTACATAAACAGCACTAAGTAGTAAGCAAAGAAATCTAAGAACATAGCTCTTTTGTCTGTCTGAAATGCATGAAAGTTTCCATGCAAATACAAGTCCTGCTGCAGACTTTTATGGGATTTTGATTAATGTAATTTTCAATATGTTGTGCAGGATTTCAGCAGTAAATCTGAGATTTTTCATGACAAGTATGTTTTGACAGGTTATACTGGAGCTGTTTTCTGTCTCAGTACTGGATCAAATACAAGTGGCAATAAGACACTTTCACTAACATGAGTAGAAAAGTCATCAATACATGCACTTAACAATCCATCACAAATTATATTAATATACTCCCAAGTACACCTGTGTTTCACTCCAAACAAAACAGTTGATTAGTTTATTGGACAGCTGAAGTGGATAAAAACATCATTTTTATAAGTCATAAAATATGCATTTAAATGTAGGAAAAAAGTAAATAAAATGTGATCTATTTTCTGCTGGAACTAGAAAATAAGCATGTCTTCAACTTGTGAGAGGTAAGTTAAGAGTTCTAGCATGCATACTACTGGGCAGGATGTACATTGCAGATAGCCCTCATGTTCTAAGATTTATTGTTTTACTAAAAAAGAATTAAGTGTATTGTTTTGTCATTATTCATTCCCCAGTTTTAGTAGAAAATTGATCACTAATTTATCAATAATGTACTTCTAGAGATTTATTTCCTTTCTTCAGTGCTACCAGTATGCTAAGAAATGAGCCAAGAGAAGAATGAATGAGAGAACTAGCTAGCTGGCCAATAAAAAGAAACAGTCTAATCTCAAGAGCACCATGAATTCATCAGATTTACAAAAAAAAAAAAAAAAAAAAAGCAGGTTGGTTTTGTTCTTTTTTAACTGCAACAGTATGTGATGGCCACTGTTCCAGAACAACACCATCCCATTTATGCACCACTGTAGGTACTAGATTGGGGGGAATCTCCATCTACCTCATCAGAACTATGAACCTTTGCCATCTACCTGCTCATCATAGAAACATTCTTAGGGAAGCAGGAGCATGGTGTGCTCTACTCTCATTCAAAAGCAGTCAGCATAGGTGCTAAGTTCATGCAGTGCTACTGCTATAATCTAATCACGCATATTTGCTAACATAAACTACAGTCACCAATAATGACCCTTCTTCTAGGCACAGTTCAGGAGGAAGTGGTATGCCAAGGGGCCTCAGCTAAAACTCAGACTGTTGCACCATCAATCAAAAGAGCCATCTTATAAGTAGAGTTAATATAGTTATAAAAGATATACGTAGCCTGGAAACAATTTTGTCAAGCTGAGTCATGTTATTTCAGCTTATATGCATTGGGAATTGAGCACGTACAGAATGAATGCTCTAAGTGAAAAGCTATTGGTAACAGAGTATCTATAAGGGAATGTTATTAATCAGAAGTTAGAGAAATTATATACGGGGAAGTTAGAAATAACTGATTTTGTTTTTGCAGTGAATGAAAGGAAATGCATTAGCCTTCAGGTACATGAAGAGCTGTTAAAAAGATGATGCCAATGAACTGTTTTTTTCCTTCCTGTGGGGCTCTAGGAGTAATAAATTGACTTTGCAGCAAAGATAATCTATTTTAAACTATTGAAAGAACTTTCAAAATATAATGTCATGAAGAAAGCAAACTCTGTAGGATGATTTCTGTTGTCTCTTTAAGCTGTCAAGAACTGCTTATATTAGCGCCTTACTTTAAATGATACAGCAATACCTGCTCAGTCACAAGTTTTTGTCATGGCACCACCAAGTTTTTTGCATTATGATTCTGTGTCCATAAAAGAAGCTGTTTCTCTTTGCTTTAGGATAAACTGGTAATTTTCTGGAAAATAAGGTTTTCCTGAGGCATGTATGACAATGGCTTTAATGAAAACTGTATTGTAAGTCTGTAATTTGAATTTATCTGCTCCATTCATTTGTTTTGTGCTTGTGGTAAGACATAAAGTACTACCTCATATAATTTTTTTTTCCTGCTGCAGATAGAGGAACACGTACAGAGCATGGCCATTAATATTTTGAGTTATAAGCTTTCCTCACAAAAATAAAAATTCTGCATATTTATTTTAAAGTGCGGGTATTAATTCCTGTTTCTTTTAGCTCTGTGCCATATAGCACCATACCACTGCAGAGACTTAAAATTTCAAGCTTGCAAATGCTAGTGATTTAATTCAATATTCTTTAGAAAAAAAAAAAAGTAACAGCAGATTTTCTTATTTGTCAGATTATGTTGAAAGACTCAAGACTGATACTTATAATGAGAACACATGCTTAAATTTCAATTTCATCAGACAAGTGTTTCTGAAAGAAAATATTCTGATTTAAATTTGCCTTCAGTTGCAAAGTTTTTCTCATTTTCTATGAAAGTTAATGAATACAGCTCATATTGAGAGGTTTTTGTTGGTAATAGATATCTTTTGGGATGCTCTTTCTGATCAGTTTCACAGGAACATGAAATTACACAGGAATGCATGAAAGACATTTATGAGATTAACAGCTTTATCCATGTATTAAACTAATACCACAAAACTCACTGCAACTCAAAGTTTCAATCAAAAAATCAAATTCAAAACTGAAACATTTTAAGGCCTCTAAAGCATTACACTATTCTCCAGTGGTCTGTTTCTCATCTTCATCCCTTCACATTCATTTAACTTTCAAGTTTTTCATTTAATTTCATTTAATCTTTCAAGTGAACAAATAATTGTGAGAATAGAACTTTTTTGCTCAGATGTTTTACACTTTTTTTTCCATTACTTTCTTATGTAATATTCATATCAGAGAGATAGCTCTTTTGTATGGACCATAGAAAATCTTCATTAGACTCCTTGAATGTTTAATATGTCCTTCATATTTTAATATGATATCTCTTTCAGTTAAAGAAATACTCAGACTGCTTATGTGATCAGTCTTGAGTACAGGAAAAGGATGACACATAAAAGTAGTCAGCCCATTCCTTGTTTCCTCTGAGTTTACTTCATTTAAACCTTTTCAAGACCCTTTTGGAAAATCCAGCTGTACTTAAACTGTTTGACAGATTCATCTCTCAAAATAAATTCACTCGGCCCTGCTGTTATGAAGAGTTAAGAAAGGGGACCTCAGGTTGATGTATTCTGAATATAATGGTAAACTGTTCTTAGCTTGTATAAATGAAGATGAAAGATAGGTTAGAGAGCACATTTCAAATATGCCCAATGCTCCCTTTAAAGTCAGTTTCTTTTTAATACTTGTACCACACTCAATCATAATGATCATAATGGGAGTTATCTTTTTAATTATCTATTATTCTTCAGTATTAACTGCCAACCTACTAATCATTTGCAGACTTTAACTAAAGAATAGAAGTTTGCTATGAATCAATTAGCTTAAATATTATATAATATAGAATAGCCAATCACTACCTCAGGATCCCTTGGATTGCCCCCAATCTGGCCTTGAATATGTACAGGCGTGGGTATCCACAGCTTCTCTAAGCAACCTATTTCAGTGCCTCACCACCCGCTGAGTAAAAAAAATTCTTACTAAAATCTAACATAACTCTCCCCTTTCTTATTTTAAATACACTCTTGTCATATCACTATCAGACCATGTAAAAAGCAGATTCACCTCCTTCAAGTACTGGAAGACTGCATTGAGTTCCCCCCAGAGCCTTCTCTTTTCCAAGTTAAACATGCCCAGCACCCTCAACCTTCCTTCACAGGAAGAGGGCTCCTGCCCTCTGATCATCTTAGAGGCCATTTTCTGGACCTGTTCCAAGATCTCTACATCTTTCTTGTACTAGGGGCCTCAGACTTGGACACAGTACTTCAGGTGAAACCTTGCAAGGGGAGAACAAGGAAGGAAAATCTACTCCTTCACTCTACTAGTCACCCCTCTTTAGTACAGCCTAGGGTACTATTGGACTTCTAGGCTGCAAGCGCACATTGCTAGCTCACATCCAGTTTTTGATCCACCAGGTCCTCCACAGGACTCCACTGTTCTCCATGTATTCTTCTCCCAGTCGACACTTCTATCTGAGTTTGTTTTAACCCAAATATATCACCTTGAACCCGGCCTTCACTAAGTTTATGTGAGCCCACTACTCAAACTCACCCAGATCCCTTTGGATGGCAACCTTTCCTTCTATCATATCAACAACTGCACTACTCAGTTTAGTATCATCTGCAATTTTGCTGAGGATGCACTCAATCCCACTCTCCAGATCACTTTGATAAAGCTATTAAATGGCAGCAGTCCTAAGATGAACCTTCAACACAGACCTCCACCTGGACATAGAACCATTGATCACAACTCTGGCTTCAACCTTTCAACCAATTTCTAATTGACTTAACCACACTCTGCAATTTAAGGATATAGATGTTTGTCTTCCCTTTTCTAATACAGACATTCTGTCACAGGATATTAGATTGATCAGTTGCCTTTTGCCCTCAGTGTAGCAATGCTGGCTGTCTCAGTAACCTCCTTGTCTTGCATGCGCTGTAAAATAGCTTCCAGAAGGATCTGTTCCATGACCTTCTCAAACACAGAAGTGAGGCTCACTAGCATACAGTTTCCCAGGTCTTTCTTTCTTCCTTTCTTAGAAATTGGAGTAATGTTTCCTTTTTTCCCGTCACTGTGGTCTTCACCTGACACACATGACTTTTTGAATATGAAGAAGAGTTGCTTGGCAACCACATCAGTCAGTTCCTTTAGGACCTTGGGTTGCATGCCGTTAGGTGTCAGCAACTCATACCTGTTCACTCCCATAGGATATCTCAAATTTACTCTTTGCTTACACTGGAAGGGATTTTTCTCCCCCAAATCCTGAAAAGAGTTTAAAGGACTTTAGAGAGATGTGGGAAGCCTGACTA
The DNA here is from genome assembly GCA_036925125.1 of Oreortyx pictus. Taxonomy (NCBI): domain Eukaryota; kingdom Metazoa; phylum Chordata; class Aves; order Galliformes; family Odontophoridae; genus Oreortyx; species Oreortyx pictus. Next base: position 46,109,356 of record JAUPFR010000004.1, on the reverse strand, counting down.
CCAGTGAAGACTAAAGCAAAGAACATGTTGAGTACCTCAGCCTTATCCATGTCTGTTGAAGTCAGTTCTCCCTTATCATTTATCTGAGTGGGTACACACTACTTGAGCTTCACCCTCTGACCAGTATACCTATGGAATATTTTCTCCTAATTTTTTTGCATCCCTTGCAAAGTTCAATTCCGTTTGTACTTTGACTTTCCAGATCCCATCTCTGTACATCCAGATGTCATCCTTATATTCTTTCCAGAACATGTATCCTTGCTTTCTCTTGCTTGTAGGGTAAAATCTTTGTCGATATTCTCTTACAGGTATGTATCCACTATAAATCTATATTAGAGATCACTGCATACTATTGTTCTCTGTTATGCATTGGAAAAAAAATGATTTTTAGAACCAAAATATTCTGAAACAATCAGCTGTTTTGGGAATCCTCTTGTTGAGGATTAGAAGTTCTGTCTTCTGCGTGAAAAGTGTTCAAGTCTTTCAAAAATTAAAACTCCATTAAGTCTTCAAACCTAATTCTAAGGCTATAAACTGTTTTTTTCTTCAACTGTATTTCTCATCGAACTTCAAAATTTTGATCTGCCATTTAGTGTTGCACTAAAATGAAGGGATGACACATGGCCAAATCTTATCCTAAAATGGCCTTCTAAATGTGGGAGTTTTTTCGTTTAGAATCTTTTCATTACAGTCTGTCACACTAGTGTTATTGTCTGTGATATTTAGACTCAAGTCATCCTGATACTTATGTGTCAAGGCATTGTTGCAAAAAGCACAATTACTTAAAATAGCAACTGCTTGCAGACAGAACGTTAGCTGAAATGTCTGAGGCACGCAGCTAGCCTTTTAGCATTTAAGGCAGTTTTCATTAACAACTACCAGCACTACTTTTCTATTGCACTAATACTATTATAATTTAGCATTATAGTATCATAGAATCATTGAACGGCTAGGGTTGGAAGGGACATTTAAAAAGATATTTCCTTTTTGACAAAAGGCTGTTTGAAAATGACCTCTGACATTTTTATCTGTGAAGGGCTATTATTATGAAAACCAAAGGAAGAAGTTTCTCACGTATTACTGTTATTTGTTATTTCAGATTTAACATAATTCATATGCTATTCTTACAACAAGGAATACACAATATGAATCTGCCTATTATTAGTTTACACTGTCTTCCCTGAACTGCATTTTGACTTCATAATCTCAGATGGTCTGTAACAGTTCATGTGTTAAGATTCACCTTAAGAGACTTTTCAGTCAATGTGATGGAACTTTGTATTGGAATATTATTTCCCTGCTCTTGAATCTCAGGATTGTTTGTATTTATATATTCAAATGGAAGTAACCTTCTATCAGATCTGTTGATGCAACTCTGTTGTCTGTAGCTTGCTGAAGTGTGAATACCCATAAACATTCTTAAAACTCTGGTAGCTAGTTAAACTCCTCAAGTATGAAATGGTCTCAACATTCTCATTTTTAATGGAAAAGAAAGCATTTATCTTTACTTTTACCTTTGGTTTCAGGGAATGCTCAAACCTCCACAAAAAAGTAAAGGTGATCTACATGTAAGAGTTGTAAAGAAAGAAAATACGTGTGTGTTTGAGAAGCAGGCTGCAAGAATGTGGTTATCATTAGTAACGTCTTGATGAACTCTAGAAGTCCCTTCCAACCCCTATAATTCTCTGATTCTGTGTTTACTGTTATGTTATCTACAAGACTTTATAATATATTTATATGTATTTTGAGAGCTGAACTTGTGAGAACTCATATATGACCATTTGGCAGTATGAGATAGCAAAGATAGTAGTAAGTGCTATTCTGGTCATTATTTCTAATTTTATTATTCTGGTCATTATTTCTAATTTTATTTTTCTTCAAAATTTCCAGTGAGTATGAAAGAACTCACTTGTGTGACTTGTGCTTATGTGGCTCTTTTGTTTTTCAAGCTACCTATAGTGACAGGCAAGAGAACATTAGAAAATTACCAGGGAAAGGTAATTCTTTATTCTTGTAGAGTTAAGATGGCAAAAATCTCTCACTGTGTACCAGTGAATACAGTCTGCAGAGGATAACTTAGTCCTTGAAACCAGGAACTGAGTAAGAGGAGAATGAAGACTGTGAAGTTTACTAAAATCTTGCTGCAAAATTAGTTTGAAAATAAATTAACTCCCTGGTCTGTATTCATAGATTCATAGATTCATTAGGTTGGAAAGGACCTACAAGATCATCTAGTCCAACCATCCTCACACCACCATCCCTACCCGTATTTCTTTAGAATAACTCAATTCACTGTCACTATGTCTTAGCATACTCAAATTGCCAGGTTTCCAAATCACACATACAAGTGAGGAAGAAATTTCCCTTAAGAGAAGCTACTTAAACACAGTCTCAAGAGCTAAAGTAAAATATGCCTAATGATCACTTTTTAAAAATAGGCTTGTAAATATTTCACATTACATTTTAGGTGACATAGAGAATTTGAGATATTTTTTTTTTCCTGAAAAAAAAAGATTAATGTGTAATCCAAAAAAAAAACTTCCTGTAATAGCTACAGACTGGGATTGTAATCATTTCTTTTTGAAAAATCTGGATAAAACATTTAAAAGGATCTCTGTCTTAGATAGTAGTGTGTTAATGATTGATTGTCTCAATTCTTTGATTCTTTTCTCCTGGGAATGCTAGTAGAAAACATTGTTCTCATCTTTCACAATGATCTATTTATAAGGATATTGATATTGTAATTGCTGTAATTACACAGGCAAAATTCTATGAGGAAGATAACAACATATCTTTTAAGACTTCTTGTCCTGAGAAAAATCTAGATGTAATAAGAATAAAGGATATAGTTTCATTAATTAATTAATGACTCAAATGCTTTTCCAGAAAATAAAAATTGTATCAGTCCAAAATCAGTTTTTCTTTCTAAAAATTTGAGACTTATTTTCATAGTTCCCACTTTCAAATAATGTGTACTATGATCTACAAATTATGTTTATTTTTGGGCTGTTAAATCCATCTTCCAGGAATAGCATTCTGTTTCAGCTAGCTATCACAGATAGTATCCCAGAAGAAAATTGGAAAATTGTTGGAGTTTATGTTTGAAAAGTTAATAAATGAAGAAAAACAAAGATTGATTATAAAAGACTAGGCAAAAAAAGTTTTCTCCCAGCTTAACTGAAAAGAATAATTTTTCTACAAAGTTCTGGGTATATATTTAACATTAGATTACCATACTTCTAGTATCTCTGTTTAATATCTTCCCAGTACTGTCACAGGTGGAAATACATTAGCAAATGTTGTGTTTGGAGAACACACAACTTTCAAAGTTACTGCTAGTTAATTCTGGTAAGAGCACAGCAAAGATATTTCTATTAAAAAAAATAATAAGTATGATGACTTCTTAAAGGAGATAAAAATAAAGCACAACTTTTCTGGCTAAAACACAGCTAAGTTACACAGAATTTATATTAATGGTAATGTGAAATGAGTAGGCTGCAATTCCTTTTTTAACATTGGGAATCCTGCAAAATTTATCACTGATATTAGTGGTGTACTTAGTAATTGTTTTTTCAGTCAGTGGCACAAGGAATGACTTACTTAATTCCTGTTTATGCACATTCCTGAATAGTGTACATTGTTTATCTCATTTTCAAGAGAAAATTAGTATCAATAAACCTTTGCAATAAATTGAACTGTCACTTCCTGTAAAAAGTTGTTACATATTTTTTATGGATAGGACTAATTAACGCTCATCACCTGCTTCATTGATTGTTGTATTTTCTTCTGTTTACATAGATTAATCAGAATGTGATTTGTGAACCATTTTTAATCTGTGCTCTCTAATCCTCAAACTAAACTAATTTGTAAGCGAAACTAGTGATGTGGAAGTTGAGTCTTTTTTGTTTTGGTAACTAGTGGGGAGAGTGAGAAAGCTGGAGCATGCATGAGCTTAAAAGGTGGTTGTTTTTTTTTTCTATTTTCCATTTTGGGGATTTTTTGGGGGGGATCAGCAAGAAAATAGAAATACTGTGTATTATTTTATTGTTTTTATTATTTATTTATTTATTACACAGAAATATTGTGTAATAATTTACTTCTGTTGTTTCCTACAATTTGCTCTAATATCATCAGATTTTATATGAATCTGGCTTACAGTGATTAATGAAGACACTTATCGAACAACTACAATGCATTATTACTGAAATGAGTACATTTTTCTCTACCGAAGGCAAGGCTAATTAATGAGAATTTGTTACAGACAGAACTGACATCCAGTTTAACATATCTGTCTGTGAAACTCATATATCTTTGTTTAGTCATCATACTATTTTTTGCCATATTCTTTGCATATATTAGACTCCTCACATTCATTTTTTCTTATTAGCTTTCATCATAAATACTAAAAATGATATTCACTCAGAAAATATCATAAGCATATGGTTCTTTTATACATTATTCAGAATTATTTCAGCTTGTTAAGACTGTAATCTGTAATGTATCAGAATGGAGATATCTCTGAATGAAACTCTCTGCGTCTTTTAAAATGTGTTGAAGGAACTTTACCAAACTGTATCTTTTAAATTTCTGCAAACGTAATTTTGCTTTATGCATAACAGAACTGCACTGAGAAGGAAATTCTGTTTTCACAATGCACTTAACAGTTGCTGGTGCTTTTTTTTTTTTTTATTTATCTGCATACTAAAATTACTTCTCAGATAAATTAAATATTATACTGAGATATTTCTGAACACACTATATACATTTCATACTAGGGCTGTTCCAAAATTAATGCTTCCTATTTTGTTACACTGTCCCACAGTGTCAAATGATGGTGGTATGGCAGTAGAGGCTGAATCTTCCCACCATTATTCCATTACATTTTGTTGTCATGTGGCAACTGGCAACAGAGGCACATTCTCACAAAATGGTGTCTGACATGGAAATGCATATGAAGCAAAGGGGTGTCATTGAGTTCCTCCATGTGGAAAAAACTGCACCCACTGACATTCATCAGTGTTTGCTGAATGTTTATGAAGGCCATATAGTGGATGTGAGCACAGTGAGGCAGTAGTGAGTGGTGCATTTCAGCAGTGGCAACAACATCTGTAAGCCATCTTTGCTGGTTTTTATGATCACAGGATGCAGGCTCTTGTTTATCACACAAAAAATGCACAGCTAACAGCAGAATGTTGAAGAATAGTATTTTACAGCTGGGAATTTGCTCTATCAAACAGTCTTATTTTACTTTATGAGTCTGTTGTAGTTTCCATGAAAACAAATAGGACAAATTATATTTGGAATAACCAACATTCTAGCATCAGAGGAACACTATATGTTTTGAGATTGATGTGAAATAGATTAACAAGTATTCAAAAACTTGTGTGTACTGGATTACTGGATTACTACTGTTATTAAATTCTAGTTTGTGAAAAAGGAGTTTATTAGATCATTTTTTTAGCTATTATAAATTGATTTTTCTCTAGTGTATCTGTACATATTGGTACTTTTGACCATCCACAGCACACCACTAAATATATAAATATCCATTATGAAAGAAGATATTATATGAGTCACGATCAGAAAAGCAGTTTTTGTGGAAAATGAAATAAACTTCTTGTTTTGGATCCATTGCAGTTTTTCAACATTGTAACTCCATACATTCTGAAACCCTACAGTTTCAGAATTCCCTACACTCAGGCATGCCACAAATGGTAGTTTTACAGTATTAAACAGATGTATATTTTTCACTACAGGTGAAGTGTGATCAGTACTGGCCAAGCAGAGGCACAGAAACTTATGGACTCATCCAGGTGACCCTTTTAGACACAGTTGAATTGGCAACATACTGTGTTCGTACATTTGCACTTTACAAGGTACATGATTTTTTTTTATTCTCCCTCTCTGCCCTCCCCTCTCTTCCTTTCCCTTCCCCTCTTTTCCTCCCCTCTTTTTCCTTATTTATCTCTACCTTCCCTCCACATACTCAATTCTTCCGTCCTTTCTTTTTATTCCTACCTTCTCCTTTATCCTCATTCTCTTTATTCTCATCCCCTCGTTCTTCCTCCACTGAACAATGAAACACTTCTACTGTTAGAGTATATTCTTATTCCAGCATGGAGTTTTGTAGATTAATACAGAGCTCTCTTTATTCACATCCTAACTGGGAGAGGATCTTGTTGTGATTAGTTGCTATGCAGTATGTTTAAAGATCTTACATTGTTTTAATCATGCAATTTTGAATATAAAAAACATATTTATCTCCACGCCTCCATAGCCTGAGTTCAGTTTTTCTCAGTACCAAATATGATTCAAATGGTCTTCTCTGTCATATATTTTTCCCTAGGTGTTTCACTTAGTGGTGCTAGTATCACATGAAAAGGCAATTTTGTCATAATTTTTTTTCATTTCTTAGAATGGTTCGAGTGAGAAAAGGGAAGTGAGGCAATTCCAGTTCACCGCCTGGCCTGACCATGGGGTTCCAGAACACCCGACACCATTCTTGGCTTTCCTGAGACGTGTCAAGACCTGTAACCCACCTGATGCTGGTCCGATGGTTGTGCATTGCAGGCAAGCACAGAATGTTTTTTATGTCAGGATTATTGCTTTCTGATTTATTGCAAATCGCAATATTATCTTCATTTGTAAAGACTTCTGAGTTTGTTAAAGAGATAATTACAGTGAAAATTAGGGAACAGATTGTGGAAGTGACAAGTTAGGTGGGCTGAAAATATTTCCTTTGGTTTGTACAAGGTGAATTAATATTAGAATATCCAAAGTTCTGCAGACTGAAAAGGTGACTTTAGTCTATATCTGTATAGATACAAAAGTATCTGTATTATTCAGATAGTGGCATGAAAACTAAGATGATCATGTTGGTTTAGGAGGCTGCATACTGGAAGACAACATGTTATGAAAAATAAAACGGCTTCTGAAATTTTGACTTACATCATGTAGGAAAATAAATAACATGAAAATTAGGAATGTTGAACTGCAACTTTTACTGAAAACACATAGAAACTTTAATCTGTTTTCATTTACATGTCTTCACTTGAGAACTGTAAGGACATGGAATGGCAAAAGCCTTATGTAGAGAACATAGTAAGCCCAGTTCCCAGGAAATTAGTGCTTCATGTTGTTTGCAACTAGCAAAACATTTGAAACACTACAAGAGATGAATTAATAAACTTTAAAGAGATCAACATCTATTTCTCTTAAAATTCTGGTAGCACGGAAACTAAAGACAAAGAATAGGGAAGTCTTTGGAAATCTTTGACATGAGCAAACCAGCTAGAAATATGTAAAATCACACTAAAATTAGCAGCATACACTTAGAAATGCTGATAGAAATAACTTGTGACCCAGTCAGTCTAGAACTGTTATCATAATTAACAACTTATTGTTTTGTCCCATTCAAAGTGGATTCATAAAAATACTGATTTTTGTGGAATTCATTTTACCATAGAATCATAGAATAGATTTAGTTGGAAGGAATCTTAAAGGTCATAGAATTGTAGACACACAAATGTTGGAAAAGATCTGCAAAATCATCTAGTCCAACTGTTCACCTACCACCAGTGTTTCCCCTTTAAACCACATCCCTTACTACAACATCTAACTGTTCATTGAATGCCTCCAGGAAAGGAGATTCTAACACCTCCCTGGACATACTGTTCCAGTGCGTAACCACTCTTTTGGAGAATAATTCTTTTCCTAAGCTCCAACCTGAATACAACCTTCTGCAACTTGAAGCCATTCCCTCTAGTTTTATCACTAGCTATGCAAGAGAAGAGGCTGATGCCCACCTTGCCACAACCTCCTTTTGGGTAGCTGTAGAGAGCTCCCCTGAGCCTCCTCTTCTCCAGACAAACGAATCTCAGTTCTCTCAGCTGCTCCTCATAAGACTCGTTCTCCAGACTTCACCAGCTTCATTGCCCTTTCCTGGAAACACTTCAGGGTCTTGTTGTCTTTCTTGTACGGAGGGGCTGTCACGCTCCAATATAAAGGAGGGAGACGAGGTTCTTTGATTATGTGTATACCCGATGGCGAGATTAAGACACAACGGGTCAAATGTTAGCCCAACCAGTTTATTACAATTACTAGTTGCGTAGGGATATGGGGAAGGGAAGGTGAGCGATAGAAAAAGGTCTAAGAAGCAAGGAGTCTTGATAGAAAGCAAGAGAGATATAATCACCACCGTGGGTCCAACGAGGTTCGTAGTCTCAGGAACTCGTCTGGCCACCGCGGTGGATGGGAGATAGCAGCAAGCAGGCCTCAGGGTCCGTCTTCGGGAGTTCTCCTCAAAGATTTTCTCTTTGGGAGTTCTTCTCCAGGAATTCTTCTCTTCTCCTCCCCACGAAAAATCCTTGGTTCAGTGTAGGCCTTTTATCCCCATTTCTCAGGTGTTTTTTTTCTCCTTTTCTCTTGGTTTGTGTGACATGTCTGGCCCAACAGATAAGCCAGCAGCGGATGTTGCCTTCATTGCCATGCAGGAGCATTGTCTTTCTGTGTTGGTCAGCTTCTCCAAGCCGTACCCCCCCGGAAAAGACTATTTGCCCCTACTTCTGCTTATCTTTACAACCATTAGCAGAGACAATGAGGCACCATAACACCCATCTGGGTAACCGGCAGTTATCAGTCAGAGTCTTGTCACGAGAAAAGGCCTTACGAAGCAAGCTTTGAGACAAAAGAAAGTAAAAAACAGTTTCTGTCTTTCACACCACCCGGTGGCTCAAAGATTGCTTGAAACTGATCTGCAAACATCCATCCACGGTGGTGAGGAAAGGAGGAAAAAAAACAAAAACAAGCATAAGGGAAAAGAGGGGTGGGAGGTAAGGGGGAGTTAAAAGTTATACAATAATTATAAAGGATTTCTTGGACTTGGTTACAAATGTTGCTCTGATCTCTTGGATTTGTCCATCGTCAGTTGAAGCAGTTACAATATGCATTGAAGATACAACACGTTGAATAAGATGAATAAAACATGGAATCATGCAAGGAATAAACAAAAGGGTTGCAACAACACACAATAGATAAAATAGAATATGTTTCACCCATGGGCCACCCGGAGGCCATGGGAAAAAAAAAAAAAAAAAAAAAAAGTCTAGGCTTTTCCAGGATTAGATGGGAACATTGACAATTTGTTTAACAACTTCACCATTATCATCAATTTTTAGACAAAAATTAGAGTCATTCAATTTGCCACAAACACCCTATTCCTTAACAACATACCAAGCACTAACTGGCTTCTCAATGCCACCACCAACACTTTCTGCACTTGCAACTTCAATTCTCAGAAAGCATATCTAGTCCAATTCAACAATACGTGGATTTGCCATGTAATGTTTTCAAAGATCATTTGGTGTTTTGCCAGGACCATAGATGAAACGAATATGTTTCCTAATAGGCTGAGTGAAGGTATAACTTCACCACACTGCAACACTGCATGTTGCTTCAAGGTTAAGTATAAACAGAATTGTCATTTAAGCATCTCAAATGTGACTGAAATGCTGAGAGATATATATACTAGACTGGCAAGTTCAAGTATTGTTATAGTCTATAGAGCTTTCACAGGATAGTGTGTTTAGGATATCCCATAATATAAAACATTAGAGAAACATACACAGAAACATACACTTAACAAAACATAGACACATTCCAACAACCATGTTTTGGATGGAACTCCTGTACTGGTGTTTAAAATAAACATCTCTCTGACACTAAAAAGTATCAATAACAATGGATTTTTTTTGTGACCACATCTGACAGATATTTGATGGGTTCCTTGGTTAATTTCCAAATTTATTAGGAAATTGGAAACACCGTAATGGAGTTACATGCAAATAATAATCAGTTTGATAAAAAGGGGTAGAAGAGGGGATCAAAAGGAATGGCATTACTGTGCAGGGAGTAGCCAGTAAGCCAGCAAAACCTGTGAAAACTCAAACCCAAGTGTGAAGTTTATCAGACCTAAAGACAACACCCACACCCACAACAACCTGAAACATGATACTATGCAACCAAAATACACAGTGTATTCAGCGTTCTAGTATGATCAGATCTTCAATATTTGTCCCAAAACACAAATGATTAAAGTCAGCTGTCTGCCTTTCTGTGTTCAGTCGAGGTCCAACAGGGTCTTCTGTAAAACAAAACAGGACATAGGCTTGCCCTTTTGGGGCTTGTTAATATGGTTAAAATGAGGGAATAATCCAGAGAGTGGTACTTTTACATTCCTTTTCCCAGGCATCCTTAGCCTTCTAAGCGTATTTAACAGGTCGTTTCCTTTTGTTGCAAGTTTTCTAATGTACATCCACCCTCCTTCCCCCCCACTCACTTGAGAGAGGCGAGGGCATTAGTTTTCCTGCGGTCCGAGTGCCAGTGCTGATTTCCAAAGTTGGGGGCACTCGGAGGTGGAGTGTCACTACTTTCGGGCTTTTGTTGCAGCCACCTATTAACTAACTTCTCTAATTTGTCAGTAGATAAACCATCCATTAGTTCTCGTGGGATGCCCTTCTGCCGGCCCAGCATCCAAAGACTGTTACGTTTATGATCTATATTTCGCCCACTTGGTTTCACTGAAAATGAGACCCTTTTGAATCTGTTGTGGTCCCGGTTGGATAGGGGAGGGGTCGAACTGGCCACTGTGCACCTCATTCCCCTTGTCTCAATTTTACTGGAGAGAGAAGTCACCGGTCCATATTTTCTCCCATAGTTAATTAATTCTTGAGCAACCTCCCCCCACGTCCATGCTTTATACCCTGACTGCAAGTGGTTAGGGGTTGCAGCTCCTTCTAACACTGCCTGAATCCTTTCTTCCTGAGGCATAGCCTGTATTTTTCCTTGTAGCTGTATACCTATAGGCTTTAATGATTCAGGAAGCCCCCTAATTAAAGGAGCCATCCTCTCAGGATCAACTGGCATCATCATAGGTGATTCATGATGTGGCTGCAGCTTTCTATCATACATCATTTGCAGGCAAGCAGCCTTTTGAACGCTTTCCACTAATTGATCAACTGTCCCAGTAATGGCAAGGGGGTCTCCCCTTTCTAGAGGGTTAAGACCACCTGCCCAATAGGCAGCTCTCTGTGTGAGGGACCAAGGAGCACGATTGTTACCAGTAGTTAAAAATACTCCTGGTCCCCAATAACCTTCAGCTTCCTTTTCAGTTAACAGTATTTGGTCTCCACCACTGAGACTAACTCTCCATACGTACTCCGTTTCTGATTCTTTTGGAGAACGACTAAAATCTCTTTTCAGTTTTGCTAGCTCAGTAGCAGAGAAAGGGGTTTCTTTAATGTTCATTTGAGGATCTAAATCCTCGCCATTATCGTATGAATACTCAGTCTTTATTAAAGGACGCAACTGAGCTGGAGGAGCTTCTAATTTGTCAATATTTGCCTTCAAACCTTGCAATTCCTCCCTTGGATAAGTTTTCTCCAGAGGTGCACTAGTATCACTAGTATCCTTACCCATTAACACTTCCCTTAAAACCATTTGCAACAGATCAGAATTATGTTTTTCTCTTTCTAATTGCTTCTCTAGGTTTACAATTTGATTTTGCAAAGCTGTTATCAATTCCTGACTTACTTTAACTGATTCTTGTAGCGCTTGTAAAGCTTGGCTCTCTGCTTTAAGCTGCTGGTCACGGAATTCTATGGCTGCAACCAGAGCCGAACCCAATACTGCACAAATAAATGACTTTCCTTTTCCAGCTCGGGTACGAGCATTCTTTTGCAGAACACTAATACGGTCTGAAACACTCTGCAAGTTATACCAGTTCTGCCGTGCCCAATCTACCCCTGTAAACGAGGGTCTGGCACCATGTCTTTCTAAGAGGTCAAATAACACATCTTCACCTTTCATTGTGACTACACTGGCGCTCATTTCTTAATATGCAAAAGAGCTACACGGAGAAAGAGAAAGAGTACAGTATCCAAAAGTTCGATTCAAACAAATGCAAATACTCTGATCGCTCCTCTGTTTACTGAGAGGAGCAGCAGAAGACAAAGAGGATCAAAGGAAATGCAAATACGTAAATCACTTCTCACTTCCCTGTGAAGCCACAGAGAGAAAAAAAAAAAAAACACTTCAAACCCCACACCTAAGTTAGGAGGTACCCTTAAGTTTCGAAAATATCGAATAATCTTCACGGGTCCCAAAATTACTTAATAGGTTCCCGAGAGGCACACACATAAAAAGTTCCAAAGACACAGTTAAGTTTGCATATGTGGAGTGATCATCCTGGAGTGGTATTCACATCTAAGTTATCAAAATTATCACTCCTTGCAACTCCAGGAGGTGCACAAAGAAAAAGGATTAACTTCACTTAAAGTTCCCGCAAATGCAGTTAAGCAATATGCGGAGTGATTCTTCTTGGAGAGGCACATACGTGCGTACCCAGGAGGTATACACATTAAAGTTTCTAGAAGCAATCTTCCTGGAGAGACGCCGCAGCTCCGGGAGGTACACGCAAGAAAAGAGGTTCAAATTTCAAACTTAAAATTCAATATTCAGAGTGATTCTTTCTGGAGAGGCACTCACGTCTAAATCATCAAAAATGAATATCACTTCGGACAACTCCAGAAGGTACACACATCAACTATACCTGGAAGGGCAACACTCTCACTGTCGGGTATCCTGCCGACTACGCCATTAAAAATGTCACGCTCCAATATAAAGGAGGGAGACGAGGTTCTTTGATTATGTGTATACCCGATGGCGAGATTAAGACACAACGGGTCAAATGTTAGCCCAACCAGTTTATTACAATTACTAGTTGCGTAGGGATATGGGGAAGGGAAGGTGAGCGATAGAAAAAGGTCTAAGAAGCAAGGAGTCTTGATAGAAAGCAAGAGAGATATAATCACCACCGTGGGTCCAACGAGGTTCGTAGTCTCAGGAACTCGTCTGGCCACCGCGGTGGATGGGAGATAGCAGCAAGCAGGCCTCAGGGTCCGTCTTCGGGAGTTCTCCTCAAAGATTTTCTCTTTGGGAGTTCTTCTCCAGGAATTCTTCTCTTCTCCTCCCCACGAAAAATCCTTGGTTCAGTGTAGGCCTTTTATCCCCATTTCTCAGGTGTTTTTTTTCTCCTTTTCTCTTGGTTTGTGTGACATGTCTGGCCCAACAGATAAGCCAGCAGCGGATGTTGCCTTCATTGCCATGCAGGAGCATTGTCTTTCTGTGTTGGTCAGCTTCTCCAAGCCGTACCCCCCCGGAAAAGACTATTTGCCCCTACTTCTGCTTATCTTTACAACCATTAGCAGAGACAATGAGGCACCATAACACCCATCTGGGTAACCGGCAGTTATCAGTCAGAGTCTTGTCACGAGAAAAGGCCTTACGAAGCAAGCTTTGAGACAAAAGAAAGTAAAAAACAGTTTCTGTCTTTCACAGGGGCCCAAAACTGAAAATAGAACTTGAGGTGCAGCCTCACCAGAGCTGAGTACAGAGGGACAATCACTTCCCTTCTTCTGCTGGCAGCACTGTTTCTGATACAAGCCAGGATGTGATTGGTCCTCTTGGGCACCTGAGCACACTGCTGGCCTATCTTTAGCTGAGCATCAGCCAACACCCTCAGGTCCTTCCACAGGGTCTTCAAAATACTCTGCCCCAGGCCTGTAGCATTGCTTGGAGTTCGTGTGGTCAAAGAGCAGGACCCAGCACTTGGTCCTGTGGAACTTCATTCCACTGGCCTCAGCCCAGTTATCCCGTTGTAGGGCCTTCCTATCCCCAGTTAGATCGATGCTTCCTGCCAATTTGGTGTAATCTGCAGACTTACTAAGAGTGTGTTCAACCCCCTTGTCTTGGTCATCAATAAAGATGATAAAGATAAACCCTGGGGATTACCACTTATGACTGGACACTAGTTGTATTAAATTCTATTCACCGTCATTCCCTGGGCCTGTCCCTCCAGCCAGTTCTTTACCCAGCAGAGTGTACCTGTCCAAGCCACAGGCTCCCAGCTTCTCCAGGAGAATACTGTGTGAGACAGTGTCAAAGGCTTTGCTGAAGTCTACATAGACTACATCTTTCTCTCATTCTCAAATTAGGTTCACATGAGCCCACCTTTTGAGCTCCAGCTATCTTTGATCACATCTCTTCCTCCTATTTAATTAACTGGACCACTCAGCTTGCCATAATCTGTTAAGCTGCTGAGGGTGCACTCAGCCCTGTCATTTTATGTCATTGATAATGATGGCGAAGAGTATCAGTCTGAAGATGGAACCATGGTGGACACCAGTCATCATGGGCCTCCAACTGGACACAGAGCTGTTTACCATACTTAAACAAATTCCATACACACTAAATGGTCCACCCTTCAAATCCATATCTCTCCAACTTAGAAAAAGGATATGATGTGGGATCAAAGGCCTTGAAAATGTCCAGGTTGATGATATCAGTTGTTCTTCATCTACTGATGTCATTACTCCATCAAAGAAGGCTGCCAAGTTGGTCAGGCACAACATACACTTTGTGAATCCTTATGGGAAGTTTCAGATCACCTCACATGATAAGTTGGCATAATTATCTAAATTCTCTCAGCGCAGAAATAGTCAAATTAACTAAGTTGTAAAGAGTCATACAAAAAGACAGTTGGAAAGGTTAAATGAAATATATCACTGACCAGCATTAATAAATCATTTTTTATTCTGTTACTGATTATTTATGGAAATTTCAGTTACATTGGTAGTTGGTTTATGATTTGATACCTGCCAAGGAATTTTTTTCATATTTCCTACTAATTCATTTATTCACATGCTATAAAATGCATAAGCTGTCAGTAAATTTGTCCTAGTTCTTTGCATTATCTATAGCTTTTTGAGACATGATTTTTCATATAATTAATCCATAACATATCCACTCCCAACAATTCGTGAGCAGAAAAACAAATGAAAACTGATTCATTGCCAATTTGAAAATTTATGTCTCATACTTCAAACATTTCTATTTAGTTGTGCACAGACAGTCCAAAGTTTATGAATGTAGTTGATAATTCATCATTAAGTTACTAAAGAGATTCTGACAATAGTAATGTTTGTTATCCAGACATATCTCCAGTCAGCTCTTCTTTTTTAGGTGAAAATACTTGGTATGGTTAGGTGCTATTTCAATTGCACTCTGTTCTATTTAAAACATGAGTGGACAAACCTTTGGCTTACCCTATGTCTTCAGCCATGTATAAAACATATATATACAAAGTTTGTGAATATAAGTAACAAAACTTCTTTTTGTGAATACATTAAGAAAAATAAGAGAGAAACAAGAACACAGTGAGATATTTGACCACGTTTTTGTGAAAACAGTGCATCAGTCTAGTTCAGTGGAAGTGGCTGTATTTCTTAGTGAGTTCTCAAGATACTTACCAGAGATTTTTGATGAAATTTTACTATTCCTTTGCATCATCGTTGAAAACAGTTGTTTGCAGTTTACATACTTCCCAGAAAGTGATACCATGAATAAGGTGTGACTCTGAAGCAAGGGCAATCTTTCCCTGGTAAGATAGGACTCAAAAAAAGTCTAATGTAGAAGCATGATAATTTTTTTGAACTGAGTATCTGCTCGCTACTCTTTACATTCTGTTTGAAAATCTTCAGGTAATGTGTTTATTTTTACTGAAAATTGAGTCATAAATATTGCAAAAAAATAGATGATTTTTTCAGCAAGCTTGAAGTCTGTTCTCAAATTCCTATATTAAACCAGAAATCAATGGTGTGCCCTTCTTATTTCCTGGTTTCAGTAGTCAGTCACAATCACATAATATTTGAATGTTACTGAGCAATAAGTGTGTGCCTGGAGCTGGGTGGGGAAGAACCACTGCCATGATAGTGTGTGGCCAGGAACTGCCATAGCACAGGCCACATGCGGCCCACAGGTTGAACATGTCTGATAAAGCTTTCATCCCTTTACACAATAATTTAGTAACATCACAATGCATCTGTTGCCTCAGAATTACTTGGTCTGATTTGAAGGAGGAGGAATTATTAGGGAGTTAATAGTTAGGGAGGAATAATTGCATGCACCAATACAGGCTGGCGGATGACCTGCTGGAGAGGAGCTCTGTAGAGAGGGAACTGGGTGTCTTGGTTGATGACAGGTTGACCATGAGCCAGCAGTGTGACCTCGTGGCCAAGAAGGCCAGTGGCATTCTGGCATGCATTAAAAAGACTGTGGCCAGCAGGTCAAGAGAGGTGATCCTCCCCCTCTACTCTGGCCTGGTGAGGCCTCATCTGGATTACCGTGTCCGGTTCTGGGCTCCGCAGTATAAAAAAGTCAGGGATCTCTTGGAAAGAGTCCAGCGCAGGGTCACAAAGATGGTGAAGGGCCTGGAGGATCTCCCCTATGAAGAAAGGCTACGTGAACTGGGTCTCTTTAGTCTCGAGAAAAGAAGACTGAGAGGGGACCTGATCCAGGTTGATAAATATCTGAGGTGTGGGGGACAAAGTGGCGAGGCCAGACTCTTTTCAGCAGTGTGTGGAGACAGGGCAAGGGGAAACAGTCAGAAACTGCAGCACAGGAGGTTCCGCACGAATGTGCGCAAGAAATTCTTTACAGTGAGGGTGATGGAGCACTGGCACAGGCTGCCCAGGGGGGTTGTGGAATCTCCTTCTCTGGAGATATTCAAGACCCACCTGGATGCCTACCTGTGCGACCTCGTGTAGGGAACCTGCTTTGGCAGGGGGGCTGGACTCGATGATCTCTTGAGGTCCCTTCCAACCCCTATGATTCTGTGATTCTGTGAAGAACAGATCCAGAAAAAGGGCTGTTCTTTAATAAAAAAATGCAGTCTTCAATCCTATGAGTCTGCTTTAGAGGCTGTAATGTATGATCTAATGACAGTGGACTTAGTACACTTTTCTGTTTGAAGTAGGATTAGTGCAGGCAAACAGGTGCTAATCAGATCACAATAAAATAGCACTGCAGGGTGTTTGGAGTTTTATGCCCTGGTATTTTCAAAATATCACAGCGTAAGTTGATTTGGTAACACACCAAAAACACTGAACATGTGAGTGCAGTCCTGTGTGTTTGAATCTCACCTTATAATATCAGCACCGAAGAGTGTATCTTTAAGACACCTTGTGTAGTTTTTGTATCTACTGTTAATGCCACTATTGCTAACTCAAAAACCTGGATTTTTTTTAATGTAACACTTTTAAGAGACTCCGTGTCAATGTACAAACAGAATCAGCACAGTAAAAGCTGATTAAATTTCAAAAATTAGCAACATGAAATATGTTGTATTTTGAAAGTAGAATTCTTTACTGATTTTTTGGACAGTGCTTCATAATGAGAGACTGAATGAGGCAGAGACAGGAAGAGAGAGAAGAGGGGAGAGGAGACAATTATTTTACAGTGAACTGTTTCACTTTATGGCTCTATCTTTTAAACCTGCTTAATGTGTTTTCCACATGCCTCACAAGTGCTCCTTTTCTAATCCTGGAAGTATGTAAGTTGCAGATGACTGATGATCCTTTTTCACGGTGTGGGAAAAAAATTCCCCCCTCTAAATATTTAGAAATCTTTCAAAGGAGACTGAGAAACATTAAAAGCTTTCTCATTCCCTCCCTCTCCCTAATCAGAATGCGACTCAGGATTTTACCTAAATTCCCTGACCAGCTGACAGCTCTGGGAGGAAAAGATAGCAAAGGCATTTTGGTATGACAAGTGTTTTAATGTCACAAATATTCTAAAATTTTTGTGCTTTACCCCCACTCCTTATCCAACAGCCATTAGGATGCTGCTGTGTATTAGATTGTAGGAAGTATAATATTAAGCACATTAAATTAAGAAGACTACTTTTTTTCCTGTGCTGATTGCATAACATTAGCCTCATGAGTTATTAAAGATAGCCCAGGCATATACATGTGTTGCTCTGAAAGTAATGCCTCCTACTTATTTCCATGGAAACTACTACAGATATAAAGAGCAAAATAGCACCATATAAGACAAATTTTCAGCTACAGAACAATAGTTTTCAGCATAGTCACCACTATTAGCTGTGCTTTTTTACCCACAGTGGTGACCCACTGTTTTATTGTTGCTATGACAGTGTTGCTGCTAGAAAATGTTGCCCTCAAAGTCCATCTTTCATCAGCCCGAACTGAGGGAAGTCAGAAGGTGCCAAATCCAGAACATACAGCAGGCATAGTAGGACAGTCCAGCCAAGACGTGCAGTGTGCTCAAAGCTCTTCAAACTGCTATGGGGCCTGGAGTTAGCTTATTGCAAAAGAAAGGTTATCTTCTTCCCTGGACTGACTCCAGAAGGTCAAGCCTTCAGTTTAATCAGTGTTGTGATGTAGCAGTCAGAGATAATGATTTACCCATGCTCCAGGAAATCCAGAAGAATCACCCCTTTCCTGTCCCAAAAGACAGTGTGCATTCCTTTACCTGCTGAAGGCTGTGTCTTTACCTTCTCTTCAGTAAGAGAATTCAAATGTTGCCACTCCATGGACTGCTGTTTTCTCTCTGGCTCATGGTCATTATACCATATCTTGCCACTGGGCATGATGTGATCCAGGAAACTGTCATCTTTAGCCTTCTATTTCTGCACAGTGATCTTTTTTTCCTGTGTGAGCACTCTCGGGACTCGCTTGGTGCAAACTTCGTGATATTCCACCTTTGCCACCATTGTTTCCAATGTATTGAAACCAGAATGTAGCTCCACACTCAATTCCCTGATTATAATTATTAATGTGAATGAGCTGATTGAGAATCTCTTCATTTTTTTATGTGACACTTGTGCATAGCTGTCTGGAACATTGCTTGTCTTTCGCATTGCTGTTTCCACCGTTGAAACACATCACTATGCTCACATTCTCTGTTTGGTCTCCTTAAGTGTTCAGTAAGCGTCAGTGAATGTTAATTTTTTCTGCATGAAGGAATTCAATTCCACACCTTTGCTTCATACTCACTTCCATGTCAGACATCATTCTGTCAGACCACTCCTCTGCTGCCATCTCTTACACAGCAACAATCATAAGGGAATATTGGTGTGAAAGTTCAACCTCTATTGATATACCACCAACTTCTGCTCTGACTTTAAGGCCAATGTAATAAAATAGGAAGCATTGTTTTCTAAGCAGCCCTTATATTTAACACCGTAATACTGTTTTCTCTCTGGTTGTTAGATGTGGATCACCAAGTTTCTCCCTGTTTCTCAAAGACTCAGTTCACATATAAAAATCAAGAGATACAATAAGGCTTCCATTAGATTCCTTTCTTTTAAGAACACAGTTAAGTGACCATGCTTAATAAAAAAATAAAAAAAAATACAGCACTCAGTAAACTTCCATTCTTTTCAGTATTTATTAATAGTATCAGTTACTCCAGCCAATACAATATATTGAGAAGTTCATTTTTATTTCAATTTCTACATGCAATTTACACAAAATATACCAAGACTTACAGTGTTTAATATCACTGGAGTCTAAGCTCTTTTTATGGAGCTGGAATTTTCAGGTATTATTTCATCGATCAAACATTAGCAGTCATTTGTCCAGCACTGTTAGGAATATTTTTGAGGAGGAGAAGGAAAATAGTACTCTGCTTCTCAGACATTATCTAGAAATCCATCACAAGATGACAGACAGTCTGAAAACCAGTTCCACACAGGAAATCAACCTCTCCTAAAGCAAAACTGAAGCTGTTCTACCTACATTACATTCTTCAGCTGGTAATTAGCAGGAAAAAAAAAAAAAAAAAAAGTAGGTATTGTTGGAATCTCTATTAAAATCCAGAAGCAAGCAAATAACAAATGAAACCAGTGTTTCTTCATGAAGGCTCAAATAGAAACTATCTACTTCTAGTATTTTTGATTAAATCAGTCCTATGTGTATAAAGCCATCTTTCTTTAGAGTATAGCCTGTAGTTCAGGGGATTCTATCACCAGTGCCATGACTCAGGCTTCAATTATCTTTTGAAATCCTGAAAAGCTACTATAACTACACAGGGCAAGATATTGTTTCTGTTGAAAGTCAGAAATCTATGAAGGAATGTAGTAAATGCCATTACCAGATAGGATCACTGATCTGTCAAGACCAGTATCCTGTGTCTGACAATGACAAATGGTGGAACTTTCAGGGGAAAGTATAAAACTCCAGTATAGAGAATATTTCAGTAAGATTTCTTCCGAGCAGTGCACAACTAGTGACTAGCTTAGCCCTGATTCATAAGAATTTCTGTTCTTTCCATCTCCCTTGCCTTTAGCTACCCAGACAAACTGGTGTACTTTTATTTCTCATGTTTATGATGCACATTTTTTATAACAAAATTAAACTACCATATTTTTGACTTTTTTCCTTGTCTGATTATTAGCTCAGAGTAAAGGTCTCACTCATCTGATACATATTTACTTCTATTTTGAACACCTGTCTCTTAATTTAACTAAATGCCTTCATTTAGATAAGAGCATCTGATAATGCTGTTTCACTTCTTACACATCTACAACTTTGCCTCATGTTCATCATTCACGGCAAAAATCTTCACCTGTTTCAGTCTTAGTCTCACCGGGGAGGGGGCAGAGGAATCCTCACGTCCCATATCATTTTTTGCAGCCCATTTCTTCTCTCTCATGTGTCATATCATTTTCTGGTAGTAACAGAAATAGAACAACCTTAGTAAAAGTAGCTATTTCTCACACTTTGTTGTTGTTGGTGGTGTTGTTTCAATAATTTGTGAGACACAAAAAATATTTCCTGAATTATGTCAGTTTCTTTTTTTCTTGCAAAGTTGTCTACTGGAGGTTCTGAGAACTGACTTGGTTTGAGGCAGGAAATGTTTTTTGTTGAGCATGTATCCTGGGGAATGGTGACTTTTCACTTGGTAAAATAGCCTTCCTTTTCTGAAAATATAATAATTTGTTTAAGATTTTTTCAACAGAAGCAGTGCCTTTTCCATGTATCTCAAATTAGAAGTATGTTTGTGCTAATTATTTCCACATATATATTACCATGTCCTACAAGGCCTGTAATTTCCTTTGACCTAAGCTGTAGTTTGATACATTATTTGATCGGTTCTTTTAGTGAGTCATTTTATCCATATGTATTTAGTTAATTGGTTATTTTTTTCTCCGCCCATGTTTATATGTAATATACTATACAAAGGAAAAGGAAATCTGACTGCTTGCAGCTGAGTCTAGTAAAAGAGCAATTAGGTTCTATCAGAGCCAGCAGCTGCCCATAATGTATTCTGAATTAAAATTGCAAAGGAAGAAAAGAATCCAGACATCTGCAGGAAATGTGAAAATATTTTTATAACCCAATTGCTGAATTCTGGAAAGGGGTATTTCTGAGACTTTCCAGCTGTACCTCCAGTATATTCTGGAATATCCATGGACACGCACTACACTGAAACACATTGCATCAACTTGGCTGTAAGGCATGTTTGGCTAACTTTGAACAGGCTGTATTTTCATCTAAAGTAATAAGCATGAAAGCCTCTTTAAATCACCTCTCTGTGCCTCCACAAGTAAAATGCAGCTTCAAAAATCGTATCATTATATTTTGGTAGAGGCTTTCCAGTCAGAATTCTTAAATAGCTGTCTTTATTCATTTTTCATATGCTTGTATAAACTTAGATTGGTCTCATCACTTGTCAGATTTTGTCAATGTCTGCTTTTCCAAGATAATCTTACAGTGCTGAATTGTTTTTTCTATCCAAGCTCATTTTAAAGCTATTAT
This sequence comes from Oreortyx pictus, assembly GCA_036925125.1. Lineage (NCBI taxonomy): Eukaryota > Metazoa > Chordata > Aves > Galliformes > Odontophoridae > Oreortyx > Oreortyx pictus. Next base: position 46,087,679 of record JAUPFR010000004.1, on the reverse strand, counting down.
ACATATATATACATATCTTAAAACAAAACCAAAACAAAACAAAACAAAATCCATTATTTTCATTATTATTTCTCTGGTATGAAAGAAATCAAACAGAGTTTTTCCTCTTTTTAAGCACTTGGCCTAAGAAAACAGGAATCTGGAAGAGCCTTAGTGTGAGCTCATCAGAGAAGAATAATTTTTTTTTCTTCTCTGTTTTCTGCTGTGTATCTCATTACATCATTACAGTATTGCAACTACATCAAATTTAAACCAAATGTAATCCTGTGAATGTGTCTACTAGGAAATATAAGTTCTCCCTGGAAAGTGATATTTTGACATTGAGATCTGAAACAGTGGATTTCCTACAACAGTTCCATCATCTTCAAGTTTGAGGACTAATTTCTGATTACTTCTAAGTTTTCAAACATGAATTAATACCATGTCATAGACAAATAGAACTCAATCAACTTAAGTTTGAAAAAAATAACTAGAAAAAAAGTTGTTGTTGTATTGCATAATTTCTCCTATGCTCCATCTTGTGAGCAGAGCAGAGACCTTAGTCACCAGCCCACAGTTTCATAAAAGAAACAAGGTGAAGTACTTTGTCATGTTCTATTCTTTTTAAGACAGAAAAAGACAGAATCAGAAATAGTGATAAAGCACTTAAATGACATATTTATTATGAGTGCCAGGTACTTGAAGCCAGAAAAGTTAATTGAAAGGAAAACTTGCAGATGACCTGGTTAGAAGACAGGAGAGGTGTATGCTTATACATCCTTTAAGTATTTTAGCATTTAGTAATTTTCTTGGACATCTCACGTTGTTTTTTTAGAGCACCTATTCAAACCAAATGTACTGTAAGGATTTCTGAAGAAATTTTATCAGTATTTGGTTTTTTAATATACTTTAATGTATCTTTTCTTCCACAAGTTTCTTTTTGGCATTTATGTTATCACATTTTGCAAGTCCATTCAACAACAACAATAAAAGTGCTTAAAATTTCTGGTAGCAGTAGAATTCTGAGAATGCAGGAAATGAAAGGTACATCTCCATGAAGCTCAATAAAAAATAAGAAGATCTAAGGCTACCTTTTGATTTGTGAGTCTTCTATGCTTTTGTGAGCTACCTATGAAAACTCCAGGGAACTCTCAACTGAGCTTTACGTACTTATAATGAAAACTCCCTATTTTCTGATCTTTTTTTTTTTCCCCTTCTTTATTTTAAGAAGCCTCGGGTCTTCTGTATCGAATATGGTCTCCTCTGTGCATAGTATAAAGATGAAGACACGCTGGATAAAGTCATCCTGCTTGATGAAGCACTGAACGCCAAATTTTTTTCATATACCATACTTGAGTGCTAGTATCCCATTGTAACTACAGTGAGAAGAAAAGAAAGTCACTGTGAAGTCACATAGATCTCTCATAAGCCACTATCAGAATTCTTGAAGTTGTTCTGTATCTCTTCTAAAATGAAATTCAAATTTACCTCTTTGCACAAAGCCTTTGTATTATTACATTCAGATTTATCCACTCAAAAGGATATTTAATGGTTTCATAAGGATTCTTCCTGCTTTCTCGACAGAAAGAGTGCTATTCAACTGTGTGCTAATTTCCTAATAGCTTAATGGGAAAAAAATGTCATAGAATCATAGAATCTTTTGAGTTTAAAGGAACAATTCAGTCCAACTCCTTTGCAACAATTCAGTCCAACTCCTGTTGGGGGACCAACAGCTAGATCGTGTTGTTCAGAGCCTGGTTCAGCCAGACCTTGAATGTAGTCAGGACAGGGCATGCTCCCTGGGCAACCCGTTTCAGTGCCTTACAACCCTTGTCATAAAAAACTTCTTCCTTATGTTGCATCTAAATCCTCTCTTTGAGTTTGAAACCATTTTCTCTTGTCCTGCCACATGATCAGATCACATGTCAGAAGTATGAGAGAACTACTATGGGATTGGTATCTAGTTAACCATACAAAGCTCCTCAATAAAATCCAGGCATTTCTATATGCTTTCTGTAACACAACTAATTTTATTTATTCTCAGTTAAAAATTGCAAGTTCAATTCAATCTGAAACTAATATTCAAATATTTTTCCCTGATACGAGTAAAAAATATCCTAAATGATTTTCGGTCCAATCAAATGAGCTGTGAATACTGGCAAATATGTTGCTTTCCTTTGCCAATTTAATGAAGTATCAGTAAAGGGTCATAATTTAAACAGTTATAAATGAATCACAAAAATCCAACCTTTAACACTAATACTTGATACTATTATTTTAAAGTGGAATTTTTTCCTATGCCTCTCAGTTTTTCTTTTTGTGAATTGCAGGACATTAAGTATGTTTCATTCTGCTGAAATCATGGGAAAAAAATGCACAAATAAGATTCTGTCATCATCATGATGTGCAGCTTAGTCCTCCAGTATCAAGGAGATGTTGTTTTTCATGATTGCAGTCTTTCAGTGTATGGTTAAATTCACTAAGATACTGATGAATGGGAGAAAAATATGGACAAAAGCATAATCAGTGAGGAAACTTTAGTTAGTGATGGAATTTTTTTATTATTACTATTACAATCTGACAAGTAAGGAAGTGCCTGTTGAATAATGAGTGCATAATTCCTTAATCGTTAAATAACTATACTCATGAATAAACTGTGGGAAAAAATGTGTATCAGTTGCCAGTCTAGTTATATTAAACCTTCTTCTCTACATAGTTACTACAACAACAGAGGATCAGGTTTTTTACTCAGAGTTACTGATGAAATAAAGATCCTTGCTTATAGTAAGCTCCAGCAGACTTAGAAATAAACAGGAACTTATCTTTTGACAGTTTTTCAAAGAAAAAAAATAAAAAAGGAAGCCAAGGAGGTGTTTCAGTGTGTCGTGGTAGTAAAGGAAGTATGAGTTTAGCACTCAAGAGAGAATCAAAGTATAAGATCTTTTATTAAATGTTATGTGACTTTGCATTATACTTTTATTACTGTTTAGTTATCTTGAGTTAGAAAGTTTAGATTCATCAACTAGTAGAAAAATATCAACCTTATTTTTTCTATTTTTTTAAGCTTTTTGTCATACTTTTTCTGAGTTTAATATTCTGTAAGTCCAGCATTTAGTTTAACAAATTAATGCTCTGTATCAGTGATGGCTTGGCTTACCATCAGTGTATCAGTAATATAGTAAGAAGTATGTAGATCAAGATCATTGAGAAAATCCCCATGAAGGCACATGTAAAATCAAGATGAGGTGATCGGTGGTAACCAACATGGATTCACCAAGGGCAAGTCATACCTGACAAACTTGGTGACCTTTTATAATGGAGTTACAGCATCAGTGGATAAAGGAGGAGCAACTGACATCATCTACCTGTACTTGTGCAAAGCATTTGACACTGTTCCATGTGACATCCCATTTGCCAAACTGGAGAAAAAGATTTGATGAATGGTTTACCCACTGGATAAGGAATTAGCTGGACAGTCATACTCAGAGAGTTGCAGTCAGCTGCTCAGTGTCCAAGCGGAGACTGGTGATGTGTGGTGTTCTTCAGAAGCTAGGACCAGTGCTATTTAACATCTTTGCAGGCAACATGGATAGTGGGATCAAGTGTACCCTTAGCAAGTTTGCAGATGACACCTAGCTGAGTGGTGCAGTTGACAAGCCATAGGGAAGGGACACCATCTAGAGGCACCTGGACAGGCCCATGACAACCTCATGGAGGCCAGGTGAGAGATTCTGCATGTGGGTCCAAGCACTAATTACAGGCTGGGCAGAGAATGGCATGAAAAGAAGGATTTGATGGTGATAGTTGGTAAAAGACTCAGATGAGCACATTTGCAGCACACAAGGCCAACCATATCCTGGGTTGCATCAAAAGAAGTGTGCCCTGCAGGCCAAGGCCCCTCTACTCTGCTAATGTGAGATCACACCAGCAGTGCTGCATCCAGTTCCACAAGAATGAAATGGAGTTTTTGGAGCAGATCCTGAGGAGGGCCTCAAAGATTATCAGAGGACAGGAGCATCTCCCCTACCGAACAGTCTGAGAGAGTAGGGGCTCTTCAACCTGAAGAGAAGGCTCTGAGGAGACCTTACAGTGGCCTTCCAGTACCTAAAGGAGTCCTACAGGAAGTCTGGGGAGGGACTTTTCATGAGGACATGTAGTGACAGTATGAGGGGAAATGGCTTTAAACTGGAAGAGGGTTGATTTAGACGAGCTATTAGGAAGAAATTATTTACTGCAAGAGTGGCACTGGAACAGATTGCTCAGAGAGGTTGTGGATCCCCACTCCCTGGAGGCATTCAAGGCCAGGCTTGATACCTTTATGTAGTAGAAGACTTTGCTGATGCACTCCAAAGATTGTCAGTAGTCCAGCGAAGCCAAATGCCTCAATAAATGTATTAAGTCTGACTCTGCATCCTTATCACAAAAAAAAAATTGTGTATAGTAACATGGTTTGATCTCACATCTTGGTCTGTAAACTAGCCAATGTCTTCTGTGATAAAGTACATTAATAGCTACTAGTTTGTGTATTTTAGAATAACGATATAAATGGCAATATAAGATATGAAGAAAAAAATTAAAAATAAAGAAAAAAAATCTACTAATACCATCTGAATATTCAAGACTTTGTCTGGGTTGAAATTTTGTAGCTGTGGTCTTCAGCAGCCAGCAGAACTTCTAATGTTTGATTCAAAAAATGGCATATTGAATTATAAACATGTTGCTTGTACATTATTTCATTAATATCCAATAGGAAAGAGAACTATATTGTAAAGTACTGAGAACATCTGCACTGTCATACTATTTTATTTTTCACTTGGCCAGCACTTTTTTTTCTTGTAATATTCATATGCAGAGATGGATTATATAGATAATGACATCTGAGCTTTTATATTATCACTCTTTCCTGTCTGCTATGCTTTTCTATGAAACTGTTCCTTTTGCATATACAAAAAAAATGTGTAACTGTAAAACTCTTCAAAAATTGCATGCCGTTTTTCCTTGTCATTTTTATATTCAAATTAGTGGAAGGAATATTCTCATAAGAAATTTGTAAGTGCAGTCTTTCATGTTTCATTTAAAGACAGATTCATAGTCAGTTTCCAGAGATTGGTTTAAACCTTCACTAACCAAATCTGACCTATGTGTTTCTTTAAAAGAATGTGTGTGTATGTGGGGAAGCGGGGGGGGGGGGGGGGGGGGGGGAGGGAGGCAGGGACGGGAAAGAAACAGAAAAAAGAAAAAAAAAAGATTGAGAGTTTGGAAAGTTTTTTGAGATTTTCACCATGATTACTTGGAGGTCACAGGAGTTTCCTGGAATGCGTATGTTTTATTTTATAGAGTAGATTAATTGTTCTTTAGCTAGAAGAGTCATTGTTTCATTTGCCTGCATATTTTCTTTCTTTCCAAATCCCATTGATCAATATCACTGACTGGTAAGTCAGAAAATTCTTGACATAGTGTCATCTAAGAAGGATGAGCTTGATATATTTGGTCTGTTAGTAGTTGTTTCAAAAGTTCTTCTGGGGACAGTAACTGGTGACAATATTGAATGTAAATATTGTAGAAACGCTACTTAGCTCATGTGAGACTTCATCTTTCTACTCTGTACTCTCCTTTGATTTAACTGTAAGTAAATGAAACTTGCAGGCAGTGGCACAGATTCTTTGAGTGTCATGCAAGACATAAATGGTAACATTTAATCACTGATTTCAGGATGGAATTAAGATACTTAACATCTCCTAAATTTTTAGGAACTGTGAGAATATCCTTATTTTCTTACCCTTTGGATGCTAGGGTCTAAAATTTTTATTTCCTTCTTTTTTTTTTTTTTCCCTACAGTTTGTGGTATTCTTAAATATGCTTAACATGGGGGAGTCAATGACCCTTGTGAGGCCCTTCCAACTTAGGATATTCTGTGATTATGTGACGATGTGTTTATGAACTGTTGCTTGCTATACTATGCAATATGTTTCATGTCACTAACTGAAAAGAGTTAAGCATTTAGAACAACAGGAACCAATATTCATTGTCATAGATATGGTCTAATCTCAGATATGAAAATAGTAAACATCATATTTTGCGCTTGTAATTTCAGAGGTCAATGGAGGAATCCATTTGCAGATTTGACTCAGTACAATTGATGTTCAGACATCTCCATAAAAAGAATATCTGCACAGAGCTTAGGAAATGTGGCTCTGGTTAGCACATGTTGCCTAGTCAGATCTCCATAAAATTTTCTGTTTTGTATTTTTTACTCTTTTTCATCTTCTAAATAATTCCTGTTTCATTATACAAAGCATATAGCAAATATTCAAGTATAACTAATATTTGGCACATCAAAGTAAGAACTCTAATTCTGTTCTTCCTGTGCTGATTGCATAGTATTTTCCTCAGGAGTTATCAATGACAGCCCATTCATAGACATAGGTTGCTCTTAAAGTAATATTTCCTATTTATTTCCATAGAAACTACAACAGGTCCAGAGAGCACATTAACACAAGTATGCTAGAGCAAATTCTCAGCTGTACAACAGTATTGTTCAACCTACCATTATTAGCTGAGCATTTTTGCCAATGATGGACAAGAACACATAGTTGTAAAAATATGCACCAGTTAAGGTGACACACTGCCACAGTCAGCACTGCTATAATGCACTACCCACTGCCTCACTGTGCTAATATCCACTGTTTGGTTTTTAGAAATGTTCAGCAAATGTCAATGAATGTCAGTGGGTGCAATTTTTCCTTTCTGGATAAATTCAGTGACACAACTTGCTTGTGAAGCCAAGTATTTCCACATCAGATGTCACTCTGCCAGACTGCCCCTCTGCTTCCATCTGTTACATGTCAGTAGAATGGAACAGAATATTGGCAGGAAAGTTCAGCCTGTACTGCCATTCCACCAACATCCACCTCTGCTGTCATGAGCCAACATAATAATAGTCAGAGGCATTAATTTCAGAGTAGGCCTCATACATACGTATATCTCTTTAAGACTGTGAGGGAATGGCTGAAAACTGTTACTGGTTTACCAAGTTTGACAGCTGGTACTGTAAAAATACATGGCTATTGACTAGACTACGACACAGATAATTCTACTGGAAACAGCTGAGTATTTCATGATAAGTTTAATTCCTTTGCTATCGTCTTGGTAAGTGCCCGATATCTCCTTCTACTATCCTCAAGTCCCACCAGAGAGGGGGAAACAACTTTTTACTTCAGAGATGTTCTTCAGGAATCACTTAATTTGATTACTGAGAGCTAAGATGCAGAAGTTTCTTTGTTCTCAACAAGGACGTTTATGAAGTCACTTCAATTCTTACCCAAAAGCAGAAACTGACCTAACTCAGAATCTTTGAGGAGATACTTTGTCTAATAAATGCTACTCACTCATCTAGGATGTCAGGTTTTGTCTTTTAGTGTAATTTCTACCTGTTCTTTGAAATAGTATAATATTAGATCCAGTTCAGATCTTATTTACATATTTCTAAAGGTGCAAGATAGACACTTGTCACGGTGTTATCTGTGACAGTAACCCAAGGGAAACCGAGAAGGGAGAGAGAAAGGGAAGAAAGAAAAAACTGCCCTGTCAGTGGCCACGCGGCCGCCCCAGCAGAGCCGTGTGCTCTGGGGGGAGGGGGAGACAGAGGGAATAGATGGGTCTGTAAAAAAACAAGGACACGATCTGAGAAGGAACGGTAACTTTACTGAATCTAATAAAATTGAACAATTGAGAGAGAGAGAGAAAAAGTTTCCAAACCAGAAACTGGGAGCTTATGTTAGGAAGGAACTGCAGAGGAAGGACACGTGCTGAAGTTCCATGGCAGCAGAGAGCGAGCTTAGAGCCGAGTGAGGCCTAGCGTCCGGTGTGGAGCTCCAACCCTCTGCTGCTCCCCACAGCATTAACTCCTTAACTGCCTGCATGATGCTCTGATGTGGAATACCGGCATCAAAACCACAAAACCACAACAACACAGAAGTGGTCAGCTAAGAATGTCACCTGTCTATAGCCAGCATAGCTAAATAACCATCACTGCATTGCAAAGAATGTCATGGCCTAGTCTAGTTAAAAAGAACTGGAAAGACCAAAGTGTACTAATAGAATTCGCACTTACAGAATGGCTAGAATCCCCTCTTACAGAGTGAGGAGTAATTGAAAGTTTACCGCCAAAGCTTAATAGAAATACACAAAGTTCCTTTAGTGTAATATTTTTGCCACTATATTCAACTCAGTAAGAAGAATACCAACATGCACTGAGTTCAAAATGATACTATGCATGAAGCTTGATTCCTTAGAATACTCTTTACCTCCTGTGATATTGATTATTAAGAAGGTGTGTTTTTCAAATGTGTTGTAATGTGTTTTATTTCTATTACAATCAAGCCTGAAATTTCAAGATGCAAAGACCTCATACTGAATAATTATAAAATGTTAGTTGCTTCGTTGCTTCTTATGGGAATTAAAAGAATTCTCATGTTGCACAGCACTGACCTCTTTCATAAAAGCTTGTGCTCATATTCAGAAATATGTGCCATTCGTATGAGTAGTATGAAATTTTAAAACTTGAATGTCATAAAAGTAAGCACAAAGCACGAAATAGTCCTTCATGTTTTTCCTCCTGTGTTCATTTTTTTTTAGTGCTGGAGTCGGCAGGACTGGCTGTTTCATTGTGATAGATGCCATGTTAGAGAGAATAAAGCATGAAAAGACTGTAGATATTTATGGCCATGTAACTCTAATGAGAGCTCAGAGGAATTACATGGTTCAAACTGAGGACCAATACATCTTTATCCATGATGCACTGCTGGAAGCAGTGACATGTGGAAATACCGAAGTGCCAGCCAGAAACCTGTATGCATATATTCAGAAGCTGACACAGATAGAAACAGGAGAGAATGTCACAGGAATGGAACTGGAATTTAAGGTACTGGAATTTTATGTTGTGGGAAGCCAACATCAAACTGTGTAACAATTAATGCTGCTAACTCCTTCACCAGTAGTATTCAGTAATTGGAGGCTTGAATGTTTTTCAGCTAAAATTTTTGTAGTTGGGAAGATAATCCTTTGTAAAATATAACTTTCCATCTTGAGTTAGTGTTCAGACAAGAATCGTTCAATTTTAACTCTGTACTTCCTTACTCTTTGAATAGCTTGAAATAAGTACTTTTGTAATGGTTTAAAACTCAAATTTGACCACATGGATAAACAAATATGAAGTATTAAATTTATTATATTTAATACTACTACTACTACTAATAGTAATAATAATAATAATAATAGATGATACAATAGAATGAGGTAAAATTAAACATGGAATGATTTGTATAATAAACATATACTGTTAAAATTCATAATGCCATTTCTTTCTGTTATTAATGGTCTGAATTATTTTAATTTCTTTATTTTCCACAGCGTCTTGCGAGCTCTAAGGCTCACACTTCAAGATTCATCAGTGCCAATCTTCCTTGTAATAAATTCAAAAATCGCCTTGTCAATATTATGCCATACGAGTCTACAAGGGTATGCTTGCAGCCAATCCGAGGAGTGGAAGGGTCTGATTATATTAATGCTAGTTTTGTTGATGGATACAGGTATTAATATTATGTTTTATTGGGAACATTTTTTAAATTCTACAAAATTATGTATGTAGTAATGTTGATAATAACAAATTTTTATATTGAAATTCATTATTTTTAATATGTGTACGCGTCTTGGTTTTGTTTGGTTGGTTTTTGTTTGTTTGTTTGTTTGTTTACGTATGATTAATGCTTTTAGATTTCCATCCATGCAGTACAAGAAAGTTGTGTGATTAGTATGGAGCCATAAACATTATGATTTCACTTACCTTCAAACCATACGTTTTTACATACTGAAACTTACGGGAATTTTGGTCACATTCTTGATCTGCAACTTTTATTTCCTCATAACTGTTCTGCTAAATACGTTTGTAAATGCACACTAATAAATAAGATACAGGAGATAAACTGTGTTAAGGTGATAACTTTGAAACTTGGAGCACTGATTAAGATGAGGCCTTGCCACCAAAAGCATTTTCTGAGTAAACACTTGTGCAGCCCACTACCATCTTCATGACAGACGCCAGATCACACCCTTGTTTGATTTTTGCAGCTAATAGGAAAAATATGGAAGAGAAGTAGCTGTGTTTCCCTAAGGTGCAACTGAATATCTGTATCCACAGAGAGCATTTTCTGAGTCTCTACTCTTATGTGGAGCTAGTCTTCTCCAGTGTCACCTACGAAGTTGTTTCTGCTGACTGAAACAAGAAAGAGCAAGATGAACTGGTCATTGTCTTATAAAGTTCCTAATGCAGAAGATTTGAATAGCTTGCTGGTACTTATTAGTACTGGGAGGTTAAGATCTGGAAGCACAGAATACTTCAATCCTGAGTTTTCTTCCTTCATTCCTTTGGCTGGAGGCAGCAGACTGTTGACAAGGAATTAATGAAGAAAGAGATCAGTGCTGTAACTCCTGAAAGTAACAGATTGTACAACAGTTATTTCTATAAAATGAGCCAGCGCAACTAAGTGTTTCTTAAGTGCTTTTTACAGAACACAAAACTGATCTATTAGAGTTGCATTAAAATTTAAATAATAACGATAAAAACATACATCATAATACTAATAATTTCCTTCACAGGTTCTACAAATAAAGCCATAGTTTGATTAAACAATTATTAAAAGGCTTCAATTTGATTATTCTTAATAGTATTTTTTTTCCTCTAGATAATATTTACATATAAATAGAGAACATATATATCAACTTACTTTTTTGATTATAATGTTTTTCTTAACTTATGTTTTTAATAACAGACAACAAAAAGCTTACATAGCTACACAGGGTCCTTTGGCAGAGACGACTGAAGATTTCTGGAGAATGCTATGGGAACATAATTCTACAATTGTGGTCATGCTTACCAAGTTGCGAGAAATGGGCAGAGTAAGTTGCTGCTATAATATTGTATATTATTCATTATTATTATTATGTTTTTATTTATATTTTATTTATATTTTTAGTTATTAATAATAATTATTGTATAGTATTCATTAGTATTATTATGCTTTCTTACTAAAATACTTCATTGTTATGAGAATGTCAAGAGATAAAGGTGGTAATTTAGGTTTTCCTCTCCATTGGGAGATAACTGACCTTGATGATCAGCAGGTGTAAGTTTTTCTAACATGTGGACATGCTACAAGAGACAAGCTGGACGCTGCATTCTGAGGGACACATTGAGATTCAGCAACATAGTTTGCAAGTTAATATTCCAACAAAAGCAGAGAGAGCATTTCTATTTGCATAATTCTAATTTGGAAATATATATTGCATCATCTGTTGAAACATTCTCATGTTGTTAAAAAACGTGCAGTAGTTTTAACAGATGAATGGCTAAATGCTTTCTTTGTGCTCTTTGTGCTGGACTTCGAAGTTTCAGCAGACAGATTACAGTCCTAAACTCATTCAAATTTCTGCTTTAACTAATAGAAAGAGTGAAGCAGTTTCCTAGTTTCCTGTCTGTACAGTATTATATTATAATTAAGCTGGTATGTATTAAGTGAAATATGAATCCCATGCATTTGGGGAATGGAGATGACCCAGAACAGTGACTATGGATTTGGAGATGAAAAACCTTGAATGAGTCCTGGGAGACTTACTACAACAGAGAAAAAGAACTCAAAGTAAAAATGACTTCAAGATTAAAATTCCTTCTGTTTTGAAAATTAGGCTAGGGATAGTGCATGTCAATATAAAGTGATAGAACTGTGCACACATATAAAGGATTTCAGAGGTACAGTGACTAGAGGGAATATCCAATTCAATACTGGAGATCATCTCCCAGTTCTAGTAATGGAACTTCATGTTTACAGTAAGATGAATAGTTTGTGTTCTTGTCAATAATAGCATTTTCCATTAGTGTTTTACTTACTGAACGAGAAACTTATTATGATAGTTGTCTGAACTAACAGAAAATATATTTTGTGTTGTTATTTTGTAGGAAAAATGTCACCAATACTGGCCCGCAGAGCGTTCAGCCAGATATCAGTATTTTGTGGTAGATCCAATGGCAGAGTACAATATGCCACAATATATTCTAAGGGAATTCAAAGTAACAGATGCAAGGGTAAGTTACAACAGCATGATACTTTCACATAATTTTAGAAGAGAATTTAAATTTCTTCCTCTCTTCCTCTCTCATGTAAAAAACCTCTGGAGAATCACATTCTACAATTAAACAAAAAGTATATTATTATTTAAATATACGTTATATTTAAGTTTATTTACATTATTACAAATGAATAAGATCTTTCAGAAAAAACTTAGTTCATTCAGATCTAATATCTGAGCAGCACAGCTTTGTAAAATTCTGAATAGCTGTTTGGGTTAAAAAACATCAGATAATTTGAAGGCCATTTTTCCTTTTTCCTCATTTCCCTCTTGATCTTTCTTGGGGAGAATTATTTGTCACTTGCAGCTGTAAATATGTTGTTTTGCACACCCTCTAGGTTGAGAGAGTATAAAAGTTAATATAGTGAGATTTAAAAACTGCAGAGCAAATAGCATTCGCAAGAAAAGCTTGACAAGCTTTGCACATTATAATTTGATTTTTGGCATAGCTTATTTTCAGCACTCTTGAATATCTGCAGAATAGATATGTGCAGCTGTGACCTTAGCATCCTCATTTTCATACCAAATTTCTTATGGATTCCTGAGTCTGAAACTGAACAGTGATATACGTAGTAAGATTAAATGCACATAAACTTTTAATGTATATTTGGCATTTCTCAAACTTTTGATTTCTAGCACTTTACTCTGCATGGCAGGAAAAATTACTGGCAACCTTCATTTCAATAAGCACTGTAAAATACTATTTGTTCAAGCAAAATAGCAGGTTGCACTGTCTAGGAACCGCATGAGTGATTACTTGGAGTTTCCAGTCATCTTCCAAAATATCAGTCTTTCTCATGGTTAGCTGAAGGGCTACATTTAATATTAGCTTCCAGAAAAATTAGGTATTACTGACACTTAGCTAGATGATATTGTCACTAACCATGCCAGTATATGAACATTTTAATTTCTCAAGTGAGAATTAAATTTTTGAAAAGTAGATGTAGATACATTTTGAATCTGATTTTCTTTCTAATTGAAATGTAGTAAAATCATATGAAATACAGCTTTTCTAACCTTTCTGTGTTTATCAGAATTTGAGAATAGACTCCTAACATCAGTTTTTTACCACATTCATAAGCAAAAGCACTTTTCACAATGGCATTACTGACAGTCTTTGCAGACTATTGAAAATCTGTTCTGTCTCAAGCTGAAAAAACTATTACATGACATAGTTCACTCACCTCAGAGCACAAAGTGACGGTGATAACAAAAAGTCACAGATGTAACTGGATGAAAACATCCGAAAAATGTGTATTTTAGAAAAGTTCATTCAGGATTTTATAATAATATATGATATTTATAAAAAGTCTGTTCATTTCTAGCAAACAAACCATTAAAATGCTAATGGTTAGGAGTTAAACATCTTAATTTGCCATTTCTTTTTGTTTATCTTTTTAATTTTACTTCTTATATATACTTATTTATATTTATTGCCAACCATATATGAGCCACACAGTGTACTCAGGTGGACAAGAAAGCCACCATTATTCTACCCTACATCAGAAATAGTGTAGCCAGTAGAAGCAGGGAGGTGACTGGCCCCTGTACTCAGCCCTTGCAAGGCTGCACCTTGAGTACTGTGTTCAGTTTTGGGCCCCTCACTACAAGAAAGACATTGAGACGCTGGAGTGTGTCCAGAGATGGGCAACAAGGTAAGTGAGGGATCTGGAGCAAATGCCTTATGAGGATTGTTTGAAGGAACTAGGATTGTTTAGACTGGAGGAAAGGGACCAGAGGAGAGCTCTCTACAACTACCTGAAAGGGGGTGGGAGTTGGCATTTTGATAGGATGAGAGTGAACGGTCCCAAGCTGCTCTAGGGGAGGTTTATATTGGATATTAAAATGATTTTCTTCTCTGAAAGAGTGGTCTGGCACTGAAACATGTTGCCCAGGGTATTGGTGAAGTTATTGTCTTTGGAGGTGTTTAAGGAGACATAGATGTTGTACTTTGGGACATGGTTTATTGGGCAATACTGATATTAGGTGAGTGGTTGGACTGGATGATCTTAGAGGTCTTTTGCCACTGTAATGATTCCATGATTCTATAATCTTGATTCATTAAACAATCATACATTTATCCTTCTCAAATTAAAAAAAGTCTGTTTTATCTTAATGGTGACAGTTTTGTTAAATAACTCCCTGGTAAGCTATCAAGGCCATCTTAAATTATTTAGATGTGCTAGAAAACTATAGCTTCCATTAAGTTTACTGGAAAAAGTGAAAACTACTTGCCAAAATGTATATTGTAATTTACATGCTTTTATGGCTGTCATACACAAAAATTAAGACCATCTAACTAAATTGTTATATTCAAAGGAGGATAAATATTGCAGTGGTTGTAACACCCATATTCCTAATCCAGTCTATAATGTTAGTTACCATTAGTGCTCTGTCAGACTTGAGTTGGCCAATTATTCCTGAGACAACAAAGGAGAACACTGCCATTTTAGGTGTCAGCAGCAGGTTTTTGGCGCTGAACTCCCTGTTATTTCTGTAACTGAGCTGGTGAGGTGAAATTGACCTCTGTAACTGATTCAATCTACTGTTTCTGTCTGCTTTATACTCACTTTCTCTGTAAACTCCAAAGGTCAATATGATGGGGCAGTCTCATTTAAAGCTAGAATATTAGTGATGAATGTATGAGAGTACTATGAATTTTACATTCTCATAAAATGACAATTGAACATGCCCCGTGAGAAGCAGAAAGAAATCAAAACAGCCAGTAGCAGAGTGTTATATTAAGAGCTTTGTGTTTTACACAGGGATCTGAAAATTTGTGTATTGGATTGCTAGTATTTCTTGCCCTGTGACAAACCGTGACAATTTCTGAAGGAAAATATTTTAATAAAAATTGACATTTGTATTTGGACTGCTATTGGCAAGCGTCTCATTAAAGGACAGCAGCACTTTCTATAATGTCAGCAGCAACGGGAATCAAGAAATTGAAGATCGGTTTCTGGTATGCTGTAATGCTAATCCAACATTAGAATAACTAACTTTAATTCTGTGGTCATTAAATAGTACTAAACACAAAAGTTATTCTCTCTGAAATTAAATGAGAACAGTTTTCAAAGATTTGCACTGTACTACTGAGTTATTACTATCCTGAAGCATGTAACAGTACACTGATTTAGACGTACTTGAAATTAAAATCTTGCCATCAAATCTATTTCTCACATAGCAATTTGAATTTCCAGTGATAACCTAGACTTAAATAAAATGGCACATTTCTTGTCCTTTTACCCCTAAAAAGTTACTCTCATCCTAGCCTAATTCCTATAAGTGTCAGAAATCCCTGAACAGTTTCCATCCCTTAAATTCACAGAATCATAGAAACACTTGAGCTGGAAGGGACCTTAAAGGTCATCTAATCCAACTCCCCTGCAATGAACAGGGACATCTACAGCTAAATCATAGATTCATAGATTCATAGATTCATAAGGTTGGAAAGGACCTACAAGATCATCTAGTCCAACCATCCTCACACCACCATCCCTACCCACCAAGCTACTAAATCAAATCCCTTAGCACCTCATCTAAACGCTTCTTGAACAGTGCTAGGGACGGTGCCTCAACCACCTCCCTTGGCAGGCCATTCCAGTGCCGGACCACTCAGAGAAAAAATTTTTCCCCGGCGCAACTTGTGGCCATTCCCTCTTGTCCTGTCATTAGTTATCTGGGAGAAGAGGCTGATCCCCTCCTCACCACAGCCTCCCTTCAGGAAGTGGTAGAGTGCAATGAGGTCTCCTCTAAGCCTCCTTTTCTCCAGACTAAACAATCCCAGCTCCCTCAGCCTCTCCTTGTAAGACTTGTGCTCCAGACCCCTCACCAGTTTTGTTGCCCTTCTCTGAACACGCTCCAGGGCCTCGATGTCTTTCTTGTAGTGAGGGGCCCAAAACTGAACACAGTACTCGAGGTGCGGCCGCACCAGAGCTGAGTACAGGGGGATGATCACCTCCCTGCTCCTGCTGGCCACACTATTCCTGATACAGGCCAGGATGCCATTGGCCTTCTTGGCCACCTGGGCACACTGCCGGCTCATGTTGAGCCGAGCATCAACCAACACCCCCAGGTCCTTTTCCTCTATACACTCCTCAAGCCATTCTGCCCCAAGCCTGTAGCATTGCATGGGGTTATTGTGGCCAAAGTGCAGGACCCGGCACTTGGCCTTATTGAACCTCATCCCGTTGACCTCAGCCCAGCTGTCCAGCCTATCCAGATCCCGCTGAAGGGCCTCCCTACCCTCAGGCAGATCGACACATCCTCCCAACTTGGTGTCATCCGCAAACTTACTGAGGGTACACTCAATCCCCTCATCCAGGTCATCAATAAAGATATTAAACAAGATGGGCCCCAATACCGACCCCTGGGGGACACCACTTGTGACAGGACGCCAGCTGGACTTGACTCCATTAACCACTACCCGCTGGGCACGGCCTTCTAGCCAATTCTCAACCCAGTGAAGAGTGAACCTGTCCACACCACGGGCTGCCAGTTTCCCCAGGAGAATACTGTGGGAGACCGTGTCAAAGGCTTTGCTGAAGTCCAGGTAGACTACATCAACAGCCTTTCCCTCATCTACCAGTCTGGTCACCCAGTCATAGAAGGAGATGAGGTTGGACAAGCATGACCTGCCCTTTGTGAACCCGTGCTGTCTGGGTCTGATCCCCTGATTGCCATGCACGTGCCGTGTGATCTCCCTCAAGATCAATTGCTCCATAACTTTCCCTGATACCGAGGTCAGGCTGACAGGCCTGTAGTTCCCCGGATCTTCCTTACGGCCTTTCTTGTAGATGGGAGTCACATCGGCAAATCAGTCTGATAATGTTCCCTTTAGATATTGAAAGGCCACTATCTGGTCACCTTGGAGCCTTGTCTTCTCCGGACTGAACAGCCCTAGTTATTTCAGCCTGTCCTCGTAGGAGAGAGATTCCATGTCTTGGATCATTTTTGTAGCACTTGCAATGGAATGGACTTTACTCCCCCCTAGTCCACACATTCTGACCCATTCAACTGAGGGGTGTGTGAAGTGCAGTTGCCAGTAAAGACTGTGGTATAAAAGATGTTATCCTTGTACACTGTTACCAGCCTGTGTGTATTGCTCACTAGTGGGGGTATGCCTTCTTCAGCTTTCATCTTCTGGTTGATATACTTGTTGAAGCTTTTGTTTTTCTTTCTTGCACCCCTTGCCTAGCCCAGTTGCAGTTTGGACATAGCCTTTCTGACCCCATCTCTACACAGTCTAGCAGCATCTCTATTCTCACTCCTGCCATGACACCTGCCCATGCTTCCACTGCCTGAGCATTTTTTTCTTGCTCTCCAAGTAAATTTAGTGTCCCAAATTTACTGATTGAATAGCTGCAAGCAAATCAGACTTAAAATTTTGTTTCTTTACTCTGAGGAAATGAGAGATCATCTGGGGAGGAACCAACCTATGGCTTTTTTTAGTAAATATCATTTGTCTTTAGCTGTCTGACAGATACAATTTCTTTACTTCTTCTTGAGGGAAAATGATCACTGTAAGAGAAGTCTCTGTTAACAAAATGCCATTTCTAATACAAAATATATTTTTTAATTTGTGTTTACTAGAAATAAAATTGACTTAAGATTTTTGAATAGATACTCTTTTATTTAAGTGACCAAAACCATTCAACAGAAACAGACTGTCAATTTTCACAGTGGTCTGATAAGAATCTAAAAGATTTTGTGTCCTTTTGTGGAGTGTGTTCTTATTCAGCTGAGACATGGGAGACAAAAATCCAAGGTACCAGAGGAAACATAAAAGTAAAGTATTGTTTTTTCCTCTGGTTATTTTTAAAATGACTTCTATTTTGTTTCAAAGATCTGTAGTAGCTGAGAGGTTGTGGTAGAGAAAAAAAAATATAGGATTGTTCTTGCCTCCAGCATAACTTCTTGCTTTTTGTGAGATCTCTGCATTTCAATTTTTTATGAGATTCACTTGGTAGAAGACCATTCTGAAGACATAGTAGGGTCAATGCTTAGTAAATAAAAACATGTCCAGAGGCACTAGTTTACATCAGTAGTTCAATTTATGCCCATGCTTTCAAATATTTCAGCTATATTGATTCAGCGTCAAAATTGTAAAGAACAATGTTTGGAAATTGAAAACTCATTTACTTCATCCATTTGTATTGTATGTTTCTTGACTGTTTCCATCTTCAATAGGTATACAGCAAAAATCTGAGATTGTGGTGAGCTTTAGTACTTCCTTTGACTTTTTAAATAGATATGATGCAGCTGTAGCATTGCTCAGTTTTAAGTAATCGTGTTAGTAATCCTAACCAAGGAGTGAAAAGCTTCAGCAGACATTTCAAGAGAGGAAGTCTTTTTTTTTTTTTACATTTTTACTGATCTGAGCTCTCAGTGAATGCAATTAAAGTGATTTAAAGGACTTTTATGGTTTGTTAACCAGCTGATATCAGTTGACCCTCTTCCAGACAAATGTACACCTCTTAAAAAAAAAGCATTATGTTATTAAAGACATCCTCTACAAACAAGTCAATGACAAAAGAACGCTTATTAGTGAATATTTTTCTGTCATTCAGTAGAGCATATCTACAAAATATAGGGGCAGACTGGATGACCTTATTTCCTTTTTTTTTTTTTCTTGGAGTATATTTGCTATCTTATGGATTTAAAAAATAAATTACAAAACAAAACAAAAATTGGTATAAATTGGTGAGATAGTTATGCCTTTAGCCTCAAGCATTTTTTATATAGACGTAATAGTTCTCCTATCCACTGCAGAAATAAATCTGTACAATGTTGTCATTAATGAAACTGCACTTCTGTGCCATTGTGTCCAAAATCATTAGTAAGTATTATGTACGAAGAAGTCATGATAAGTGTTATCATGGCCATCTCTCACTTCTTCTCAATGTCCTGTTCTTTTTTGATTACCTTTTCTGGCTGTTGGCCAACTGGCTTCCAGCCCTGTGGTATTCTTTGGGGACATATTGTTTGTGTCTTTTGTTAAAGGATGGCCAGTCCCGAACAGTGAGGCAGTTCCAGTTCACTGACTGGCCAGAACAAGGAGTGCCAAAGTCTGGAGAAGGATTTATTGACTTCATAGGCCAAGTGCATAAAACAAAAGAGCAGTTTGGTCAGGATGGACCAATCTCTGTTCATTGCAGGTAAGCAAATAAAGCCTTAAAACAACTTCTGCAGATTATTTTCTTGTTAATTTGGTGGCTGATTACAGTGAAAGTGTATTTGTAAATAGAAAACTGTAGGTGAATTATAATAAGTGTGGCTGAGTAGGACACCTAAAAAGAAGCACAAAGCTTTCTGAATGGGAAACTCTCTTGAGACATAATTCACATAGAAAAGTTTCTTAGAAAATATATAGAAGCCTGTAATATTTTGCTACTTTTAAAACTGTCTCTAATGCAGGAGAAAAATGCTACACTCAAAAAGCAACAGGAGGGATGTTATTGCAAGTCACTGCATCTAATCTTTTTTTCCCACTGGTAATTAAAAGTCAGACTTTTACATTGGTGGAGATTATTATGTATAAACAGCTCCTGAGTATTTCTCGTGACTAATACTTTAGTAGCAATCAAGTTGAGCCAGAGAAAACAGCGGCTACTTCAAGAAAGTGAACGGAATAGAAAATATTTAGAAGCTTTGCCTGTCAGAAAGTCATTGAGGTTTGGAATGGTGAGTTTAAACTTCAGAATGTCATGTGCATTTTTTAATGTGATGATTTCCCTCAGTCCCTCCTTTTACAATTGCTATTTAGATAAAAAAAAAAAAAAAAAAAAAAAAGCTTGGACAGTATATAGAAGTAATCCAGGGTAGGCTTTTAAAATATTTTTAATATTCTTTAGTAATGTTTTTTATTTACTTTATCAATAGTGTTCTAAAGTCTGTAACAGATGGCCAAAAACAATATCTTAAACTTTTATCTCTTATTTAATAAATTGCTTTCTATAAATTCCATTAGGATTTCAGACACTCATTTTGCAACATTAAATTATTTTTGATAGTTGAAATGCTATTTTTTATATAACAGAGATTGAAAATGTAGATAGATATTCCAAATCCTTCCTGCAAGCCAAATAGTGCCCCAATACTAGCATGAGGACAAAAATGAGTGAGTTTCCTGAAGCATATGTGTATATACTGAGAGAGAAATTCTTGTCCTTTCAAAGCTGTCAGTGTGTAAGAGTTGTTAAAGGCACCTACATGCTTTAAAGGAGATTGTTGTGCCCCCCTAACCTGAAAGCCTAACAAATTACGTGTACTAGACAACTTTAATCCCACTTTTTCTGTTTGCCTAATACATTCTACGGCCTGCTAAGGGGAACATCACTGCAGATCAGAGATTGGGATTCATTTGGCAAGGGAAGATGATGTACAGCCCTAAAAGGAATTAACTTTATGCTTCCTGACATAAATAAATTTAGAGAGCAGGGGGCAAATAGGCAATATTTATGCTTGTATGCAAAATAAATAAATAAATGAAAATGAAAATTAAAAATAGTTAAGAAAAAACATAAAAAAGTGATGGTGTTCTTCTATGTTCTTTGTACCATGCAAATTTGTCAACTCATAGCTGAAATGAAATACTACAAACAGTAAGTTCTGTGAATGTTCCAAATAGTTGTGATCTTTTCTGCTGAAATTATGGAGATTTCTACTATTGACTCATGGAAATGAAGTCAAACATAACATAATTCATCATTATTAGGTCTTTTTTTTTCCATAATCATAATTTTGAGATCAGCCATATTAGTTATCACTATAAATGTTAGTCATGTTACATGGATAAGTATCTGGCAAATCAGTAAATTTATTTCTTTATTTTCATGAAGGATAAGATCCAGTCACCCAGTCTTTGTATAATTCTTACAATAGTATCTCCAGTTTGTACTACAGTAGATTCTTAAAAAAATGTTCTGTAGAGAGAATTTCTTGAAGCAGCAAACTCCTCTAATGTCAGTTCTGCGTAGTTTCCATACCGCTGTACACCTTTTTTCTCCAGTTTGCTTTCTGAACTACATAGTAAAGCTTGCCACCCACAATTTCTAAACATTCTCCTGTTTCATTTTTGTAAGCAGACCAGTATATTTCTATTTAAATTTCTAACCTCATAAGGCAATTAATTGAAAAAACATAGTTAAAAAAAGTATTTTTCACCTTGAAGGAAAACTTTCAACTGAACCAAACTTAGATATTGACCTGTATATTCAGAGTTCCTCAGCTGAGTGTATCTGACTATGGAAAACAATTGATTAGCATCATCTGTGAGATAAGGGATTTTTAATTCCCACCCCGACAAGTTCAGACTTATTGCTTCTTCTGTGTTCTTTACACACCCCTTTTTCCTGGAGTTCTCACATGTCTCTTTCTTGCAATATCACAAATAGTTAATTGTTTAAACTTAGTAACTGGTGACAATTGCCTCTACTGATTAGAGGAATTTCTATAGCTTCTTGGGATGCTAGCTAATGAAAGAAATTCAATGTAGGAAAAAAAAAAAAAAGTAGACATATATTCAAAGAAGAGATTCCAGGCTGATGTAAACAGATATCATGTATGTATATCAGTATTTCTAAGTTAAAGATCCAGACTGCAAGACTTGAATAACAGCTTAGATTTTCATTCTTCTGTTCTTTAAATTTTAGAGTGTATACGAAAAATTTCAATATTACTGAAAGTTCACTGATTGTCTCTAACTCAATGTAAATCAACTAAGGCACTGAAGGTGTGTAAAACAGAGGATATACATGAATACAGCAAAAAGTAGCAAAATATATAATTATTTTTTTTCTTTTGTTAGTTCCAGCATAGGTCATTGACAACAAATGCTCTCATTTTCCTTCATCATGCAGTAATTACGGTATATCTGGATCAACAAACCAACCCACTTTGCAATGAAGACTGGAAAGTCAGGAAGTACTTAGTAGCATGTGAAGCCTTCTTGAGAGCAATTATTGTTCTAAATCTTATGTGGTAGTTCGCTGTGGAATTTTGCTTAGTGAGCCTTTCCCTCTTTAGAAATCTGTACACATATGGTGTGTTATATCCACAGATAATTTGTCAGCCAGTTCTTTCAGCATTAACTGTCAATTAAGTTTCCTTTTCTCCCATCATTTTTCTTCTATTATTGCAACAGTGCGGGTGTTGGAAGGACTGGAGTATTCATAACTCTGAGCATTGTGTTGGAAAGAATGAGATATGAAGGCGTTGTAGATATCTTCCAGACTGTCAAAATGTTAAGGACGCAGCGGCCAGCTATGGTACAAACAGAGGTGAGAAAAACAATTTCTATACAAAATGTTGATGGAATAGTATGGCTATTTCTATACCCCCAAAAATTCAGAGGGAGAAATGTACAAAGTTTGTTTCTTTTTTATCTCAAATCATATGGTAAGTATACAAATACAATGCAGAATCTGCTGAGACTGTATTGTAAGAACTATTTCCTGTTATGGGGATTTATGGATGGGGAAGAAAAGAATAATTTCAGTAATGGAGTCTAAACTAATTAAAACTAATAAAGTCTAATTATAGTTCAGGAAAAGCTGGTATCACAGAACCAGTATCCATTTTCATTTGAACCTTTCCTCCCTGGAAGAAAGGTGAGGTGATAAAGAAGGAAGAAAGCTCCTTATATAGGTTGATCCACTGAAATTTTTATGTTACGAGAGCAAATGCCTTTGGAATTAGGCTGTAGTAGTTTCATAGTTGACTTTGGATCATCAATTAATTGACTCTCTGGCCTGAAAATCGTGATGGTGAATTGAACATCAGGAAAACTACAGTGTAGGTAGTTTCCATGACAGCAATAATGCTATTCAGAAATATGAAGAAGGATATGCAGCATCAACTGATATTCTCTGCCTCAATGCTTGTAATTGCAGCTGTGTCATGTCGTAATGAATACTTAAACTTTCAAGATGTACCTTATTTCTACTTAAATTTTTGAACAGGAGACTTGTACTAAGCTGTAGTCAATAGACTACTCAGGAAAAAGCAAAGAGAAGGAGAGTATTTTAGGTCATGCATTTATTTGGTAGAATTACATCGATATTAACCTTTAAATTTCTTTAAATAAAATTTTAAATGATTCCCCAGAATTTTTCATTAAAAAAATACATTTCTTCAGTCAAAGATAGTTTTTTTTATCTTTAAGGAGAAACTTCAGAAATATGTCTATGAAAATACAGATATTTATCTTTAACCTTGTAAGTCAAATATACCCTTGTTACCAAACTGATTTGCTAATTCATTTTATTTTCCTTTACTAGCAGTACTCTGAATAACCAAAAGGAAAAATAACTCTGTCATTTCAGTTCCAAGAAATAACTATACTATACTGAAAAGCTGTGCTTCTTGGAGCCGTCTTGACAAGTACACTGGTGTGCTGTATATATTCTTCCTCCTACTTTGATTTTGTTCTCTTTTTTCCACCTTCCAACCCCTCTGCTGAAAATAGGTGTTAAGTGCCCATAAATTTTAGGGTTCTGTGGGAGTAAAATATCTCATTTAGCATTATAAAGTGCCAAGAAATCTAATTTTTATTCAGCAAGGCTCTTGTACTCCACATGTTTACTTAAAACTTAGGAGAATATCTGATGTATTCTCCAATAGTTTCAACACACAGCAGAAAGGATCACATCACTAAATGGAAGCAAATACCTAACAGATTTCCTGGTTACTAAAAGAATTTCAATTGTGTTATTAACAAGTACAGCCCATGAATGGTTAGCATGTAGAACTATCAGATAATTAAGAAGGATATTGGATTCACTGGAGATTTAATCAAAATGTACATCCAATTGAACTTTTTCTGCTTCCAGGTACAGGTTGAAATGCAATGTTTTTCATGTTAATAAGATGTTTATCTACATATACCTCTCATATTACTTGTTCTTGCCACAGGGTAAGGAACCTTCACACCCTCATCAAAGCTTGTATTGCTGAAAGGTTCTCTGCTTACTAACCTGTCCTGTAGCAGTTTTCTGTGTTCCATTTCATATTAAGACTGTAGTAAATGTTGTCATTTAGCATGTTGTATTAGATATGGAGTGAAATGGCTATTTTCCTACTTACTTTCAATAAAATGGGAAAAGACATCTTAGTATGCTCCCATAAGAAGAAAGTTTTATGATTGTGTTAACTCAGTTTAGCAATTCTGAATAAACGGTTATACAGTCTCTGCACAAAAAGAAGATGTATTCTGTAGAAAATGTTATTATGTTAAATGAGTATCTATCTTCATTTGTTGTAACTCAAACTCCACTTCTGTGGATGCTAGCTAGAGAATATTGCTGAACTACAGATGTTTTACAGTATACTCATCTATAACTGCAAAGTGTTTATTCTTAGTTGAAAGAAAATAGAAACCAACTAACAGGATATCTTTTTAATGCTTTTTTTTTTAATCTTTCTATCTCCAGGATCAATATCAATTCTGCTATCGAGCCGCACTGGAATATCTGGGCAGCTTTGATCACTATGCAACATAAAAACCCATCCTGGATTTTTATTGCAGGCCCTTCGAGATCCAGAGAGCCGCTTCTGAGCCATACAATGTGCTTTAGAAGTACTTCTTAGCTCTTAGCTATGGAGCGATTATTGGGGATATATAAAATAAATTTAAAAAAAAAATTTTGGGGATATTTAAAAACAAAACAGACCCAACAATTCCATGTGGACCAAGAATTCACAGTTTAATAACCTAACCATAAAATAAGAATCCTGACCACTGAGGCGTCTGAAGGATCTCATTTACAGATACCTCAAGGGTTCAACGTTGTTTGAAGTCAAAGGGAAGAGGAAATTGTTGGAAAGAGCAACCATCTTGTTCAGGCCTGCATGCCTTTTGCGAAGAGGAATTTTGAGAGAACTGCAATTCAGCACAAGATGCGTGTTGAAAGGTCAGGACCTGGATTCAAGACAAAGCGGACTCTTTATTTCAACAGTACCCCTTCCTATCATATTGCTCATGATAACACTTTAGGGAAAATGTGAGAATGTTTAAAAAGAAAGTCCTTGATTTAGTTTTTTAGTATTGTAAAGATACTGCTGACCTGTGCTTCATTTTTAACTGTGTAAACTTTTTCCTTTTTTAACAAGAGTTTATCATTCAATGAAGTGAATTAAAGAAAAGGTTGCATAACTGTTCTTTTTTTTTTGTTTAAAAACTGTAATTTTTTTAAGCTGTAGAACTCTTATCTGTAATATTGTGCTGTAGAATGTTAAATAATTTGAAAATTTGCACATTTTTGTGCAGTTCCATATTTAGCTACAGTACCACAGTCTTGTTAGACGTTATTTTACACTTTTGTTTGTTTTAGTTTTCTTTAAGAAAATACTCATTGTAATCAGTTAAATCAAAATGGGATTTCTTGGTTTCTTTTGGAATCAACAGGGAGGCGCAAAGTATAAAGATGCTGCTACCACACACGCACACACTCACGCATACATATGTACATGCAGATGCACACCCACACCCTCTCTCTTTCTATATGTATATGTACTTATTACTATCAATCCTTATCCAGCTCTCTGTAGTTACAGAGGTACAGACAGATAGATACACACGCACACACAAACATACCAGTTCTTCTACAACTTGGATTTATCAAAGCATTTGAAATGTTTCTCAGCATACTGCAATTACATAATACCAATATTCAGTCATCTCTGCATTTCCGAGGCCCATGAACTTCTTTTTCTAGGAGAAGTAAGGAATGCACATCATTGATGTTTGAACATCATCTTTATCCCAAACAGTATTCCTCTCCACATTGCCACTTGCACACATAGATATCACACATGTACACACATGCACACACAAGCTTATTTACGCACACACGCACACAGAGTATGTGGTTTAGGCTTCCAGTGAAGTTCAATATTTGTAAAACTATAGTGCAATAAGAAATCATATTATTAAATGTTAGGAGGTGTGCATGTGGGAAAGATCAGTGCATATCCCTTTAGGAGGGGAGAATGTTGTAATATACTAGGTATTAAGATGTTTTAAAATTGTATTCAATAATAATGTCTATAGTGTGCGCTATATAATTTACGTTTATTGTATGTAACAGGGCAAAGCCAAACACACATTGCTCTGTGAAATCAGAAGTTTTGTGGCATATAGCATTGTTTGGGGATGCTGGTTTTTATTTTAATTTTACATTTATAGTGCCTTATATTTGATGCCTGTTTTGAATAGCATTTCTTTAAGTTAGCCTTTGTTTGTATTTAGTTCAGTTTATTCATATGTGTTATTCTTTTCAAACATTTTAATACATGTATCAGACTATTTTGAATAATATGCATTCCCAGTTTCTATTCAAGTATGGTTGATAATAAATGATAACCCAAAACATGTAGGTATTCAAGCCCCTGTATATTTTCATATTTCCAGTAGGTGACCAGTCCACAGCTTAAATACCTGTTTCTGCTTGACTCATAATGTCACTATTCATAATGTTATCATTACAGAGATGTAGCAGTACCCTGGCAGTTGTCAACATTCATTTTTTTTTTCAATTTGACTCCTCATTCTACTGTGTCAATAGATTGCTAAAGTTAAACCATTGCTTTCATTAAGTTTAGAAAGATTAAGCTGGAAGATTTTGAGAACGGTGTTGCATTTCCTTCCAGAGGACAAAGAAAATTTTAAGTAGCAGAAAGTACTTCTTAACATTCTGAATATGATGTCATTTACATTGACCTTGTTTTCCATTGGGTATTGTACTGTCACCAGTACACACGTAACAAAGGATTTCTGTGAAGTTTCAGACAAGAGCATTGGCATGCCTTGTGACCTCAACTTTTCTTCTTCCACATTTCCCACTATCAGTAGAAGGAAAAAATATGAAGGACTAAATTCTAGCAAGCATTATATTTGAGCACTTTTGTAAGAAAACACACACATATACACACACACACACAAACTCACATAAACACACACACGCACACACACATATATATATGAAACAGAATTATATAGAAGGCTACCTCAGAATGAGACTCTGTAACTTACACCAGAATCAGAGAAGAATGTGCACTATTTTTCTTTCTCTTCTTTCTTTATTTGTACTTTTAAATAATTATTGAAGTGCCAGTTTGTGTGGTGTCGTCATGTACTTCGGATTAGGTCAGAAAAGCTTAAAAAAAGCGTAATTTTGGAAACATAACATAAAGAATACCCTTGCACATTGGAGCTCCAAATAGATTGGAATAACAAAAAAAAGAAACAAACAAAAACAAAAACAGAAACAAAAGTAAGGAATATACAGCTAGTTTTTTATTTTTAAATTTTTGTTATTGTTAAGATAATTTTAGAGTCATTGATGTGCATTCCACTTTATATATAATCTTATATATTGGCATTAATTATTTAAATTGTGAGCATCTTTGCCTACCTATATCATACATTTCCAAGCTTAGAATTGGCTTCATCAACATAACTAGTATGGTGCTATTTATGTTTATATGTGCAGTTATGTCTTATTTTGTAATAAGTTGCAATGCAGAAAAAAAGGCAAAATGTATGAAAAGGATTTATACATAGGTTTTATTTAACTCTTTTTTTGTTAATAGACTTGAGTTGTTAGAAATTGGAGAGGAAAGCTGGGGAAAGGGAGGGGCCCTCTAGAGAGATTTGCACTTTCTATACCTTTGTACTATGCACTGCCCTATTGATTCTACACTCAACTATGTTATTACTTGAACCCATCTATAAGAAAACTGCTTACAAAACCCACTGGCATTATATTTAAGTGACACGGAACATGTAAAAAGGAAAAAAAAATGCTTGCTGTGACAAGGAAACGCAATTATTTTTTTTCTTTTATTCTTTCCTGATTTTCCTTTCATTTTTCTGGTTTTCTTTTTTAATTTTTTTTTTAATTTTATTTTTTATTTCAATTTTTTTTATTTGTTTGGTTTTCATTTTAATATTTTTGGTGCCCTGATACTTCACAGATATCAGAAGGCTACAGGTCTCATCATAACCATTTGTTAACGTGGCTTTGCCATTCAAGCTTGGAGTGTCTTTACAAAGATAATTAAAAAAAAAAAAAAAAAAAGTGTTCTTTGCTCTCGTTTTGGATGCATAGACTGAAAAATTAAGAAAAAAAAAAACTTGTAAAATGGCTTGTTAAAAAGATACAATTACCTCTAATTAGTAGTACGCGTAAATGTTTTTCAGAATGAAAGGCGTGCTTTTTATTTTCTTACTTCGTTACATTGGTGGCGAAAGAAAGTCTGTATGAAAATCAGTTCTTTGCTGACACAAGTTCCATTTGTTACAAATGAATTCTAATAAAATGTCAGTGTTATGCAGCCCTCGTCTTCTTTCTTAAGCAGTACTTTTGAAATCAAAACGTATTTGGTCACCCTTTGTGGTAAAGAAGTTTAATTGGAACTACAAAGTAGTCATTAATCATAGCTACTAGCTGGATAGTGGAAAGTGCATCCCTACATTAGCAAATGTATTGTCTTCAGAAGCAAATTTTGAACCAGTGTAGACAAAATCCTTCTTTGACATACCAATTTCAGTGAAACAATCACACTTTACATACCAAAGGAATTCCTATATGTGCTCTAGAAATGTGTCATTACATTGAGTAAATATACTATTGTCCACTCATAGTTCAAGTCAAAGTAAAATATTCCATATTTGCAGAGGATTTTTATAATTCGGCAGGTTCTGGAGTCAATCCAAAGTCATAGGCCAAAATACACTTATGAAAATAGTGGCAAGCAATCTTGACGGGTATTTTATTCATTTTCTCTCTGTACTGCATGTTCTGATGTTGCCTATGAGTAAAAACATCTGTGACAATACAGTGTTTCAGAATGTTTTCAAAAACTATGAAAATTTTTAGATCAACATGGTACAGGTTTTGAGGCAGGCTACAAGTGGCATGACATACAAAGCTAGACAAGGAAACAGAAAGGAGTCTTAATCTGTTTACTTGTTTTGAAAGAGAGCTCTACCCCTAATACTGCTTTGTTACTAAGGAAACAGTCTATTAGCCATTCCTATGAAATACATGTTAAAAAAAGAATGTCAATTGTTCAATAAAGAATTATCTATTCAAGAAAGATGTACAAAGATGTTGTTACACTGTCTTATAATATCTTGCATTGTTCTTAGCCTTATTTCCATCTAAAGAAGATGATATTAGTGTAAAAGCAAAAATGTTTAACAAACTCTTTTTCCCCTGACTTCTGTGGACTTTTTGCAGGCTACCTGGAGCTTGAGCATATTTTACATGACCAGTGCAAGGTGGTTAGAAGTTGTGGCATGCAAGGTTTATTTAGACAGCTGTCTTTAGAGAGGTCCCTTTAAAGTCAGCATTGAATT
Organism: Oreortyx pictus; assembly: GCA_036925125.1. Taxonomy (NCBI): domain Eukaryota; kingdom Metazoa; phylum Chordata; class Aves; order Galliformes; family Odontophoridae; genus Oreortyx; species Oreortyx pictus. The sequence goes on along the minus strand of JAUPFR010000004.1, from coordinate 46,058,155 downwards.
CATATTTTGGTACTCTGTGCATCCAGCATGGGCCAAAACAAAGTGAAAAAAAAATTAATGTTGACAAAAAGATTCAACTGTGTATGGATTAGTACATTTTAAGTTAACGGATTTTAATGAGACTAGTTCTAATTCATGTTTCCTTCAGAGAGGAAAAGTATTTTTATGACAGTTATCCTGAAATAATTAAAGTTAAGAAAAGCTGTTGAGATGCGAAATCATCCCCTATAGAGGAAAACAATAGATACAGAAGTTGAAACGTAGTAATATTTGCATATCATGCAAACAAATGAAATAAACTCCCAATTTCCCAGGTTCTTTGGTGCTATTTTCACCATGATAACTCCTAAAATTATGAATTGAGTGTCTGACTGACAATCAGTCCTGATTACAGAGCAAGGTAAAATTTCCATCTGAAATTTGTATTTCTTTTTCTACTGCCTGTTCCTCCCATTCTGTGTGAAATCAAGATAAAAGTGAATGAAAGAAAATATGACATATGCAGTGTAATGTAAAAGATTAGTAGTCATTGAAACTAAAGTGTGTAACCATCACTGTTTAAGTACTGGGTTGAAAAGTTCATAGAAATCATAAGTCCTTTTTGCTTTAAACATGAATATGAGCCTTTTCCCCAAATCATAAACAGGATGATCATTAATTGTACTTTGAAATTTTTTTTGTTCATTTGTTTGTTTGTTTGTTTCATTTTGTCTTTAAAGCAAATTTGCTGATGTACAAGCCAGCCTACCAGTGATAATGGAATCCTTCTTCAATAAAATTAATATCTATATCTGTATCTATATCATCTATATCAGTATCTGTGTCATCTATATTGTCACTGATGTCTATATCAGCTACACCTATATATCTCTATATAACCTGTGCAAGAGGTTGTATAGTTCTCTGAAACAACCTTGCATTGTGGTACTCTAAAATTTAGCATCTTCAAACAAACTTTGATAATAGTACAGAATCAAATTGGTAAATGAATACATTAAAATTGTATCAATATTACTTGCACTGTCAAGAATAACTTTAAAAGCAGTTTCACAGATGTGAACTGATGGTACTATTTATTCTGCCACTGTACGTGAAGAACTGACAGAGTATAAGATTTATCTACACCTAAAGAATGTCCTTAAAATCCGTGTCGTTTTATTCTATTTTGTATTATGTATTCTGTTTTGTATTTTATTTCATTCTATTTTATTTTATTTTTCTTTATTTAACTTATTCTATTTCATTTTATTTTTAAGCAAGAAAATATTCTGCTATTGACTGAAAGTATTTGGAATGTTATTTTACTAAAAACCTGAAGCATTTGAATAATGTAGTTATACTGACATCCAAATAATTGTGCTGTCTCTTTACACTATCCTGTGTGTTTTAAACGAGCTTGTTCTATCTTCCAATTCCACCTATTATTCTGCTGTAGTAGAGTCCAGAATATTTTTCTTGCACTAATGTAATGATGGAGGAAACATCTGCTGTATAGCTGTATAACCTGTAAACTGAACACTGTAATGAACAGAGATCATTTTGCATCTACACTACAAGTAGGAAGCTTTGAACCCAAAATGTAGTCAGCTTGCTTCTGTCAGCAATAGTAGCAATTATTGTAGAAGGAAAAAGCAAACAACTTTTATTTGAAAATAAAAGTAGTTTATTATGTATTCAAATGTATTATTGGATCTAGAATTCAAATCTTGCAAGTTAAAACACCCTAGAAATGTCTCTGTTCTTACATGTGGAGATGAAAAAAATGTTATATTTTTTTCACTGAACGAAATTACACAAAAATAGATGAAGATTGATATGCTTCTGACCTGAGAATCAAGTTTGGTCTCAAAGTCTAATACTATCTAAAGGATGTAAATGAAGTTGGTGCTCAGTCATGTAAGCATTTTACAAACACACGAGTTCCCATGTAGCCGGTAAAAGAAAACAAATTGTAATGTAAAAGCCGGATGGAGCCAAACACATAGCTGGTGTTTCTGAGTTCATGAACTAGATCAGTATCACTGCTGGCTCAGATGCCAAACCAACTAGTCATCACTACAAGTTGTCTTCTTCAGATATTTTGGTACTTCAAAGTAAGCACAAAAAAGGCTGCAAAAATCATAGGCTAGTGTTACACACCCAATAATCTACAGAGCACAGATCTGGCAGAACAGTTATATTTCACTGAAAACAGTAATATTCCATAACTCTATTCCATACAAGGAAAATGTTTATCGAATTTATCAACATTGTCCCAAAAGTCCACACTTCAAAAGAATACTGGCAAACATTTTACAAGTTCACAGCTTCTGTTTGAACTTTTTTTGTTCCGTTTCCTCTGTAAGAGTTTGCTACTTTGTTTTCATCAAGTACCTATCCTTTTTTGATAATTGACTATTTCCAAGTGGTGGTTGTTAATATTTGTAGATTAGGTGGGTTCGATTTTTTTTTTTAGTTTTATTTTATTTTTTTAACTCCCTTTTGTTTTGTTATGGTAAAAGAAGGGATTGCATGTGTTGAAAATGAATACCAATATGGAGTACTTATTTTATTGCCAGTTATCATTTCAAATGTTGGTGTTGATCATAACTTAATCACTGACCTGGGAGTAAACTGCAGAGGAGCTTTTCCTGCACTCCCTGTGAAGGAGAATGACATTGATTACAGTTGTCAAATCTGTAAGTTATGAAATGGGAAACTGGATGTTACTGTCTAGAAACCCTAGATAATAAAGTCTGAGGTCTAGAGAAACAATGCAACAAATTAATTAACACTATCAATATTTTTTTTTTTTGACAAAGATTATTTTCTCTAACCTACAAAGTCTATGTATAAGCCTCCAAACATACCCCTCAACTGAGACCACTGGATCTTCCATTAGAGACCTGCTTTTACACATGCTTCTTTTGTGAAATGCCACCAACACTGGCCTGTTTCCCCAGTGTCACTGGGGGACTGAACTGGTCGTAATATTTGTTTGATTAAAAAAATGATGTATTTAAAGAAGAATAGTTTATGTGATGGTTTTAATCTCATAATTGCTAGGAGTAAATTGTGAAATGTATGGAAGGCTAATTATATGCTGGCAATATATATGGGTTGTTCTTCTACACAAGTTATTATTGAAGCAAAAGTTGTATATTTGCTTTTCTGTTTCAGCATTTTGGAAGAATTTTATCAAAGGAAATGTAAATAGTTCTGTCATATGAATATTATGGCAAAACTTATAATTATATATGCCTACAGAATTACCATAGAGTTCAAATATTTAATTACATACTTTGATTTTTTTTGTTTTCAAAAGAAGACAGAAAAATGTATGAAATAAACTCTGTTGATGATATATACAGTGTCTTATGTTTTTCTAGTATGTATTATATTTTGACTTTGCCTTCTTTTTGATGTTTGTAAGAGAATCATTAATGTATATACGTAAGACAGCTATTTTGACAGTTTACTTTTCTATAAGTACACATCAACATCATTCGTTATAAAATAGCACAAAATTGTTATTTCATAGAATGACAGAGAATCAAACAATATAAATATATAAATTCAGGATCAACAAGTAACAGGCTCAAATAAATTCTTACAAAATTAAAAGTCAGTAAACAGTGATGTAAGCCAAAAAAAAAAAAAACCTGCAAATAAATCTCCCCTTCCTCCTTCAAGTTAAATGTATTTCCCATGAAAAACAAGCTGAGTGTTTCCCATACAATATGTGATCTACAGTGCCTGATAAATCACTGAAATTATTCTTTAGTCAGGAGGGTTTGACTAAAGGGAATAAGAAATCTGACTTAACATACATATTTGAGATATCTATCCTCCATGGCAGAGCTGAAAGACCTCGAAAATGTGATACTTCTCCTATAGAATTCAGAGGGGATGCATTTTGCCTTCTTAATTTTTATTTCTCTCTCACTGTCCATAATTGTTCCTTTTCTCTGAAAGCTTCTATGGAATACTCAAATATCATTTCCATATTCTGCCCATAAACTGTATAATACTGATCTGTTTATTTGCATATAATGACTTGCCTACCCAGTATTGTAAGTTAAGTTTTTCCCAGACTCAAAGTCAGTTATCAGCTAAGCTTGAATACATCTTTTACTTGGACTGCAGACTTCTATATGTTGATGTATCTGATGCACAAAAAGAGCATTTGTAGCTCAAACAAGAATTCCCATATATTTATCATCCTGTTCTACTGTCTGACTGGATCCAGCAATGAGTGTAGAACAAATTCAGAACAAATTTTGAAAAGTCAGCTGCAGAGATTCATCATGCAGTGACAAATGAAGTTCAAACAATATCGAAGAGTACACATCTCCAGTGGTAAACCGAATGGCTCCTGGAGTTCTGTAGTAGCTTTCCCTTTATTTCCACCTTTCTCTTTGCCAAAGTCATAACAACATTAATTAGTAAACCCTTTCTTTACAGTATACTAAGAGTTTGTCTATGTAAGTGTAAAAAGAGAGGACAATCTTCTACTTCATTTTGTCAGATAGATGTCAGAAAAGTTAGTAGACTCAGAACTGTTAGAGACATAGTGTGTTGGTAAGATTTCTGTCTTCCTCTCAAACCTTTTGCAGTCCTTATGCAAAAGCTCTTGTCTATCCAGGTTGATAGTTAGATAACTCAGATGTCTTTCCATCAATCTGTGTAGATATTCTTTATCTTTAACCTAAGACGAATTCTAAGTGTAAAATTCATGGCAAAAGGTTAAACCTGGTGTCAGGGCACCTAACAGTTAGTCCTCGCTCCTCCCAAGTATTATTTAAGGTCTTTCTTGACATCAGAAACAATTACACTGTGATGAAGTTATAACTCAGATTGATACTGCTAGAGTTGCTGAAATCACATGGGAGGCCTGCAATTAACAGCATATTCAAGGTTCAATTCTGCATTCAATTCTTTTTAATATCTTCATGAATAATCTGGGTGTTGGGGCAGAGTACTCCTTTAGCAAGTCTGATGAAGATAAAAACTAGGAAGACTGGCTGATATCCCAGATAGTTGGGTTTCCAAACACAGAGAACTTGATAGTTCAGAGAAATATTCTGACAAGAACTTCATGAAGTGCAACATGAAATGCATCTGAGGAGAAAGACAAGATCAGGCACCTGTATGTGCTGGAGGTCACCCAGGTGAAAAAAACAACTTAACAGATATGCACCTGAGGGTTCTGGTATACAAAGTTGAACATGAAAAAGCAGTGTGCCCTTTTCATTAAGAAAGCTAATGGTATTCTGAACTGGATTGGCACTGTCAGCAGATAGAGGGAGTTGATCCTTCCCCTTTATGAAGAACTCATGAGCCTGTACCTTCAGTACTTTGTCTATTTGAGGGTTCCTTAGTACTAAAGACACATGGATACTGGAAAAAGTCCAACAAAACCTCTAAGATGATGAGGGGACTGGAACATCTGTCAACTGAAGACAAGCAGAAATAGCTGGAGCTCTTCAAACTACAGAAGAGAGGGCTCAGAGGGAATTGTATCAATTTATATACATACCTGAAGAGAGGAGGATGGAACTAGAATCTTTTCAGTGGTGTCCAATGCCAGAACAAGAGGTGCAGATGGAAAAACAGGAAATTCTATCTAAAAATAAGGAAACAGCATGAGGCTGACTGAACACCGCAATCCCAAAGAGCCTGTGGAATCTCCTTTTTTGGATATCTTCAAAAGCTGTCTGGACATGATCCTGGGCAACCTGCCATAGGTAACACTGCTTGAGGAGCTGTTGGATAAAACTTAAAAGGCATCCTTCCAACTTTACCTATTCTATGATCCTTTGGACAGAACTTGGAATATAAAATGAGCATTTCAGAGGCTAGGTTTCTTATTTCACTCTACATCATTTTCTGCTTTCCTGTGTCAAATAAGAAACAAACTGAGAAATCTTTTATTTAACACACTTTTATTTCTTATGAAATAACCTTTGGCTAACTTCTTTTATATATGCGTAGATACATACATACGCAAATTTACATTTTATGTATAAATATGCACTTAAAGTATATATATAAACATAATATAGTGGTTCTTAGTGTGTATATTAGGTTTCCTTTGTTTTTATCTCATTGGAAAACTTGTGTCATCTATGTTTTCCTCCTTGGATATTTTATAAATTTTAGTGTCATTGTTTTTAAACACAGTATTTATTTTATTCTTTTGCTTTCATCCCAGGAGATGTGATATTTACCAAAGGAAATCTGTTATCTTGTCAAGTGCTTGACCAAATTTCCTTTTTCATAAAAAGAAAGAGTTTTCATAACTGTTCCAAATGTAAAGTGAACCTGTATGGTTCAGGTGTTTAAGCACATTGAAAAGTGACCTTACTCTCACCTGTGAGAATTAATCCAGTAATAGAATTTCAATAATGATTTCTTGCACAAATATTCCAGTATTTTTTATAAGTAGGACTGAAATGAGTAGATTAATTTACAATTCATCTTCTGCCCAGAATTTTTAATTTTACTTGCCATAATTTTTCAATAAAATGATTTTCCAACTGAAGAGAGACTTTTATACCTGAGAGAAATATTTCCTGTCTCACCCATGAATGTGAGAAGGTGAAATCATTCCCTTTTATATTTCTATTTTTATTCTCATAAACTATTTGATTTCAAGGAAAATTGGTATTTCAGATGCAGTATTTTCAGTGGTTCTTTGGTCACTGTCTGGCTTTGTGACTGCTCCCATGTGAGGGAAATTGAAAGCAATTTCCCCACAGTTGTATTTTCTATATTGTTTAAAGGCCCAAAGGTTTTTGCATTTGCCCAAGTTAAAGTTGTGCCCAGAACCTAAAAAAATAATGCAAGCTGAAGTCTTACACTGATTAATTAAAGCATATGCACTGTTTTCTTTCACAATGAATGTTTCTGACAAACAAGTTTCCAAAGGGATGTGGATCTGGCGTTTTTGCAGATTTTGTTGCTGTAGCATTCCTAGCATATCTTAATTTAGTGCACTGAATTTGAACACTGGTGATGTTTCTTTACAAGCTCTGTCTTTTTCTCTTTATTTCTTTATATTCTTTCCTGTGTTTCTGGAGAAGGAATAAAAAGAAATGCAAAAAGACTTGTTTCTAGTCAGAAATAATAGATTGGAATGGAATGGAATGGAATGGAATGGAATGGAATGGAATGGAATGGAATGGAATGGAATGGGATGGGATGGAATGGAATGGAATGGAATGGAATGGAATGAAAAGAAAAAAAGGAAAAAAAAAGAAGGAAAAAAGAAAAAAAGGAAAAAAAGGAAAAAAAGGAAAAAAAGGAAAAAAAGGAAAAAAAGGAAAAAAAAGAGAAGGGAAGGGAAGGGAAGGGAAGGGAAGGGAAGGGAAGGGAAGGGAAGGGAAGGGAAGGGAAGGGAAGGGAAGGGAAGGGAAGGGAAGGGAAGGGAAGGGAAGGGAAGGGAAGGGAAGGGAAGGGAAGGGAAGGGAAGGGAAGGGAAGGGAAGGGAAGGGAAGGGAAGGGAAGGGAAGGGAAGGGAAGGGAAGGGAAGGGAAGGGAAGGGAAGGGAAGGGAAGGGAAGGGAAGGGAAGGGAAGGGAAGGGAAGGGAAGGGAAGGGAAGGGAAGGGAAGGGAAGGGAAGAAAATTCAGATGGAAGGAACTTTCAACAGCCTGACCACTTCAGGGCTAATCAAAAGTTACAGTATATTACTGAGAATATTGGCCAAACTATAGTTCAACACTTGCAAGCTCTCTAGGGATATCTTGTCCAAGTATCACTTTGCATGGCTTTGAACTGTCTCCAGGCATCCTTTCATAATATACCATGGAAAAAAGACTGGCATCTCTCTGCATTTCCCCTCCTCAGAAACAGAGCACTAGAGTGTTTGGCCTCCCCTCATAGGACATGCCCTCCAACACTTTCACTGGTTCTGTTGCCCTCATCTATATGCATTCACGTATCTTAACTTCCTTTTAACATTCCGGAGTCCAGAACTACACATAATATTCAAGGCAAAGCCAGAACAACACTTAATGGAAGTGTTGTGGAAGAACCATTTCTGTTGACTGTCTTGCCATGCTGTGCTTAACGCATTCCAAAATGTTCTTTGCTCACCTGGCTGACGCAGCACACTGCTTGTTCATGTTGAGCCTGCTGTCAATCACCACCTCCAGATTTCTTTCTGCAAGGTTGCTCTCCAGTCACTTGTCTCCAGGTCTATATTGTGTTTAGCATTACTTCATCCCAGATGGAGAACCCTACATTTTCCTCTTTTTAATTTAAAACTATCAGTGAATCTCTATAGTGTCTACAACCCTCTTCAAGACTCTCATCCCTCCAGGGAGTCAACACTGTCTTGCAGTACAGGTCATTAGTAAACTTGGTGCGGATGCATCCTGCATCCACATCATCCATATAAATATTGAACAGAACTGGCCCTTGGATTGAGCTGTACAGAATATCACTCACTACCATTCACTAGCACACTTTGATTTATAACATTCAGATACTTTACGACCTAGCATAGAACAAACTTGTTTGTCTGACAGTTTGGAAAATGTATCCAGAAGGGTGTTGTGAGTGAGAGTTTCAGGAAGGATTTTGCATAGGATACCTATATTAGAAAGTTCTTCACCCAGAAAAGATAATTTATGTGGAAAGTCTCTCATCACCAGGATCTGAGAGCTCTTAAGTTAAGCTGAAAGGCAATTCTAAGCTCTGAGAATGAACACAGCAGACTAAAAAAACAAATACGTGCTACAGAACATTTAGCTACCCCTCCCCTCCAAAAAAATACAACCCTAGTTTCCCATTTTTTCATAATGAAAGAAGATGTGTCATCAAAATTAGTTTCTTTCTAAGTATCTTGTACTTAGATTATTCTGACATATCTTCAGAAATTGATCCACTCAGTACATAAATCTAATGATCTCAAGATTTCTGTTTTGTTTCATTTTACCAGCGGTGTGTACTGTAGGACTGACTCTTGTGTTCCACACACTGTGGAAATCCATTAGAGCAGAGTTGCATAAGTGGGATGTAAAACTGTCAGCACTCCTAGGACATTCTTCAGTTCCCAAATTCTTGCTGCAGATAGTTATAAACTTCATTCATATAAGAGAAGAAGCAATATATTTACTGATCTAAAACAGTGATTTAACACAGCTTAATTGTAAATAAGATTTGAGATGGCAAGGTACACTTGATTATTTACCACATAGAGGATAAGGTTAAATACACTCCTCCAGGAGACTATCCTTTAGAGCCATGAGGTTCAGAGTACGCCCCTTTGTTTTCCAGCTTCCTTGAATCAAAGATGTAAGTAGACTAGGTGCAGTTGAATCCACTACTAGTCTTAGACTTTGTCACTAGTTCATATATAAATGGTTATATGTGCACAACTGATCAAGGATATAATCTTAAAGATTACAAAGCCTCACAAAGCAAGGTACTAGTCAGTTACTAAGTTATCCACATTGGCAAGAAATCTCTTAATATCGGTACATAAGGAATATTCAGCAAGAGTAGCCTTGAGAGGCATCCTTACTCAGGGGGAGATCTTGTTGCACAGTCAGCTGTCATGCAGGAGAATATAATTGGCTCAGTATTTAGGTAGTATGTTTAACTTTGTTATATCTGTATACTCACTATAGATGTTAGTTTCTTCCAAATTTGATGAATGTTGGACTTCCTTCCAAATTTAGCTTTAATGAGACACTGAACAGCCCTGTAGCTATGCAAGTGCATATTCATATACTAGTTCTTGGCTTTTCTGTTGCCATGTTTTCTCCAAGTCCACTTTTAATCAGATGCAGCCATGAACAGTTGCATCCATCATTATTGCCCTGATCGTTGCCTGCTCAAGGTGCAACCATCACAGCCATCAGTGGTCGAGAAGGGCTACAGGCAATTGTAACAAAGTTTATTGCTTTATAAGCTGGAGAATTTTACCAGTGTACTTTCAAGCAAGAGGCTACTACTATATACACTGTAAGTAGGTCAATATGCATCACACAACAAACAGAAATAAGAAAGTGATACTAGTTGTGCTGAGTTTGCATCCATGATAGAAGAGAGTGAAGCTAAAGGAGGCCTGTGTAAGAAACAAAACAGGGTTTGTCCTGTACCAGACACTACCCATTCCAACTGGTTTCTGCCAGCTCCATAATGGACCCACCGCAAGATGCAGTGAAGCCCATCAATCCCAAATCTGGCACCTCTCTGAAAATGTTTGTAAGAGCAGACAGCCACATGGCAGAGTGAGGAGGAAAAGGAAAACAAATTGAGGAACAGTCCTGTGAACAAGAAGTCAGAAAATGGAGGGAAGCTGCTGGTCTGGGCACAAGAGAATAATTCCCTGAAGCTCATGGAGATAATAATTCTAGAGCAGATATTCACCCTGCAGACAGTGGAGGAACCCATGCAGGGGCAGGCAGATATTCCCTGAATGGTGTCCTTCTCCCATGGAAGGACCTATATGGCAACAGGGAAAGAAGTGTGAGTAAGAAGGAGCAGCAAAGTTTAACTATTAAGGACTGATTGTAACCCTCCATTGTCCATGGCTTCCATGTTGTGCAGAGTGGGACACTTCTTGTCATAACATTGAACACCATTGAAAATAACAAGATTATAATCTTTGCATCCTTCAAGTATTTATACACTGATAAAATCCCCTCTATTCCTCTTTCAGATGGATCAGTCCCAGTTCTTTCAGCCATTCTGATAGGAAAAATGTTCCCATTCTCTGCGGTCCACTGGTCCCCTTCTAGTACATGTTTATATCTCTTGTACAGGGGAACCCTTGAATTTTTTCGTCTTATCTTCTCACTTAATCCTGTTAAGGGAAGAGTACTGAAAGAACAGATGGATTTACGTCTGACAGCTGGCCAGTCAGCCCACCACACTGGGAAATGAAGAGTTTATAGAGGGAGGTTTTCTTGCCACTTTTTGGAAGTACAAGCATCTTCTGCCCTATGTAGTTTATGTAGCAAGCACAGAAAGGCAAAAATCACAATAGTTATTCATTTGATATAAAGAACAGCGCAGTGTTACATATATTCCCTTTATTTTTCCTAGGAGGATGACTTATTTAGACCTGTTGGGTAATGGTTATATGAGAAATCTATCAAGACTAAAGCAACAGAAAAAGATGATCAGATCAGGGCAGAATATGTCAGAAGTATATATTCATGCACTCTCTTGCAAAAGGCAGTACATCTTGTACTTAACACACTGTCATGGTTTTATGGTATTCCACATCATAACATCGTGTACTGCATTAAGAGTTAAAGAGCTATTGTTCCAGCTCCATGGATCATTGATAGTTCTGGGTATACCTGTCTCAGAAGAGAATAAGAACTACATTCCCCTGAGGTCTGTGTGATCCTCTGCATTTTTACATGTTTCCGCTCAGAGGGAAAGATAAAACTGTCTGCAGACACAGGACCGCCCCTCTCTCTTTCCTTTCAGATCAACTCAGCAGTGGGTGCTCACTGCTGTCTAACCTTCAGCTTTTAGCATAAGGCTTTTGGTTTATCGGACACTCCCTCTTGCTCATTTAATTTGATTTATTAGCTTCAATTCCAATTATATTGTATTGTATTATTTTCCTATCCGATATCTTATTTAGTAAATTAGCTTTCCTTCTCAGATAGTTGCTGCTGTTTTACTTCTAGGCCCATCTCCCTTTTCCTTTTCCCTTTTCCCCTTCCCCTTTCCTGGAGCATGGGTCCGTGGGTCCCCCACACCAATCGTCATGGAACTGGACCGAACCAGCCCATAAACTGTTGACATAAACTGTTCCAGTGCTCCACAGTGAGGGTTTGCAAATACCTGTAAGGGGGAAGAAATTCAGAACTGTGTTCATAGTAATAAATGAGTATATTTTATTAAATCCTGCAGTCTAGAAAGTTGTTTGCTTGTTTGGTTGATTGATTGTTTCAACTTCTAATAAAGCATGACATTAAAAAAAAAAAAAAGAAAAAGAAAAAAGAAGAAAAAGATCTATATGGCTAGAGGACAATCCATATAGAAATGACAGTACATTGGTGCATCAGTAGATAAAGATGTTAACCTCCTGACAGCCTGTAAAATTTATGTATCATGTAGTACTTTCACAACCTAGATAGTGCACTCTAAAACTTCTGTGTGCAAGGGTGCAAATTACATTCTTCTGTCATTCTTCTTCCACTTCGTGCAGAACACAGTTGAAGGTACTTTGGTATTTATTATCCACATACATATACTGTTACTCATGGGATCAATTTATTTAAGAAATTCGGTTGGCTAAACTGCATGAAATGAATATTCAATTAAATCTGTCTTGGATCTCATTCAGATATTCAAATAAGCTAAACCTTTGGCTTGTTCATTTGTGAAATAAGCTCTTTTATATGGGTGTAAAATATCTTTACACAATGGGTAAGCTCTGATCTCATATCCACACATGTGTAGCGACTAGAAGTATCATAATCCAGGAATTTGAAGAGATAGCAGTGGTATCTGCACTGAACTGTTTCTCTGTTGGGACTTTTCACTCTTCTGAAAGCACATTAGACCAGATGTGCTTGTCTTATATGTCTGTTCTTGAAGATAATACAAATGCAGCACTGAAATGTGGAATAGTTCCTAGCACTCTTGATCTTGATGTTCTTTTCTGAAGCTCTGGAATAGTCTGTAAATGCAGATTTATGTATTTCAATTTTCCAGAGCATTTTTCAGCTCATGACTTTTTTTTTTTTTAATATGCTTAACTTCAAACACTTATTTCATAACTTTTGAAGACACAAGCCTTTTTAAAAATCAGTCCCTTCCATATTTCCCAAACTACGCTCTTAGATTAATCTGGGGAGTCACAGAATCATTGTTAAAATGCAAAAGACTTCATAAAATTTACATATAGACCAAAATGAGTGTGTGAGGTATTGGACTGCTACAAGTTTTATATTGTCTTGCTCCAGTTGCTGAAGGAAATGGGTTGATAGTGATAGGAAGGACAAGAGGGAGTGTTTTTAAACTAAGACAGAGCAGATTTAGGTCAGATATTAGAAGGAAGTTTTTCACTAAGAAGGTGGCAGTGCACTGGAGCAGGTTGCTCAGAGAGGTCATGGATGTCCCATCCCTGGAGACATTCAAGGCAAGGTTGGATGTGGCTCTGGGTAATCTAGTGGCTGTCGACTGCCCATGACAGGGGGTTTTAAACAAAATGATCTTTGAGGTCCTTTTCAACCCAGGCCATTCTACGATTCTATGGTATAAATATATACCTGGAGGGAGATTAATATCAAATAAGGCCAAATGTTGTCCAGCTGGTTTATTACAACTTCTAAGCAGTTAAGGAATGCAGGTAAGATGGGAAATGAAGTGATATTAAAGAGAAAAATCCTTGCAAATGAGTTACGAAGTGGGTATAGCCACCACCACAGATCCAGTCACATCTCTTTAGTCCACAGGGGGCTGCAGTCAGCAATGTCTCACTGATCTGCGCAGCTGAGGTTCAGTGAAGGGGATACCCATTACACCTTGGAACTCTTCAGGTTTTTATCCTCTTCCTAGTGTCCTTTTGGTTGCCAGGGGCAGCAGCTGGTTGTCAGAAGCACTTCTGTTTGGTTCATCAGTGTTGACAGCAATGCTTCCTTTAGTTGTCAGGGGTACAAGCGTGTTTAGAGCGCATGCCCTTCCCATTGGGCAATTGGCTATTGATCATGTCATTGTTGCATGGAGAGCTGCTATGTATGCACTTTGACTGTATGTGAACTTCTCCTCCAAGGTGACCCCTATATAAGTCAGCTTGAATGCCCAAAAGAGGCAACAGCTGAAAATGATTTCTCCTGGTTGCCCAGATGCATATGTTTCTCCTACCACTGTGATCATGGTAAACATCAACTACAAAAGCTTGCCAAGCAAATTATGTCTTGGACAGGTGCCACTGAATAAGCTTTGAGCCAAAAATCATTTTCTTCCAGCTTCTCACATAGGTATGCATGGCCTAGTTCATGGTTACCTTGTTAAATGAGGGAAGATCATTTGTCTAGTTGAATCTTCATTATATTAGATGTAAAACTTGTCCTTCAAATGTAACATTAATCAGTGAGTAGACAAGGACAGATATTCCATGTGAACAGATTGCAGAAAATCTAAGGTGTTTGTCATCTGATTTGTTTGCTTTCTTTTTTTTTCTTTCTAGAAAACATGATAGAACTGGGAGATGGAGTTTGTATCATCAGAAAATCTTTACCAATGATTTATTCAAACGCAGATACTATACTGTGCATAGCATGATTTTCTGACTGGTGGCAATATGTTTACTTCAAATCCAAGATGGAAGGCTACGATATTTTATGGATACAAAAGGCAAAATACATTTTTGGGCCTGTGATTGATGGATGAAACAGGTAGAAATGGGTCAAAACAGCTTTCATTGTTATCTCTTTCTGACACATAAAACAGAAAACAGCACTGTTATTTTTGCTTTCACTGAAGGGTATAGTTTTCTTGCTCAGTGAGAGCAGGACTGGTGAAAGGACTGAGAATAAACAAATAAATAAATGACCACTTAAATGACCACTCCTGCAAAATCAAGTCAAATATCTATCTACAATATTTATTTTGAAGGCTGACAAGATCATTGCTGCAACTAGCCCAAAACAGAGAAGTACCTGCTTCTTCAGAGTTTCTATATTATTTTCAAATTCAATTAAATTATTACATAATTCTGTCAATCTTGAGATCTTTAAGTCATAAATGAACGGCTACAAACAAGCGTTTAGTAACAACAACAAAACTGAGTCTTTTTTAGGCATATCTTGCACAGCTGAACAAATCCAAACCTTTTTATTTTTTCTGTTTTTTTTTTTTCTTTTTTCTTCCAAGAGGATTGCTGTAGGTATCCTGGAAAATATTTGTTCTATTCTTTCTTGATGCATAGTTGTAGAAATGTAAAATGCTATATAAAATGAAGAAATTTTTTTGCTATCTAAAATGAGATTCAAGTGTAATCTAAAAAATATGCAATTTCAAGGTAAGGACATCTTCCTGACTGAATTACTGTCTGATGAAAAAGGTGAAAATCCAAAATAAGTATTTATTCATTTAAAAATGCATCATAACAAGTGAGAATCAGAATGACAGTTATCAAGGAAAGGCAATACATTTATTTATGTGTTTTTCCAGTGGAAAGAAACTCAGGGCTCTCCATTCAGTTAAAATTTTGGTAGAGTGAAGGTACAAACAAAAAATAAGCTTAGTTTAAGAAAAGGATGTCTTGCTTCCAACCTGAATGATTCTGCAAACTATTTTTATCCCACATTTCATTTCCATTTTTTAGAGGTAGGCATCCCACTCAGCAAAAGATTCTCTTCACAGCAGGAACAATGAGGCTTGACTACACAAGATGGGGGGTTAGATTTAATATTAGAAATGGAAGAAAAGGACATCTACTGACTGAAAAGATGTGGTTGGTTGAGACACTGTGTGTTGCAAGTCTGGGGAGAGAGTTTCCCTCCCTGTACATCATATCACTTTTAAAGACAGAAGTCGCAAAAAGAAAAAAAAAAAGTAATAAAAAAGTAAAATTTGAATTTTTATTAATTATCCACTGTAGTGGGATTGCCTGATCACAGCCTGAACCAGTGAATGAGCATCTGAGTGACCGGAGAGGAGGAGCCCAGGTCCACCCGACCTCTTACTGTCTCCCTCTGGGTGGCGCTTCCGGCGGTGCTTCTGGGAGCACAGATCCGCTCAGAGCCTGCGCGGGTTCAACCCCCCCCCTCCCTGGCTCTCTTCCTTCCGGCGCGTCAGTGTTCGAACGAGAGAGATTTCTATCATTTTAAAAAATTAGCTTCATTTGTTTAAACTGTCCTTTGAATACTGCAACAGAATATTGCAACATCTTCTGGCAAGTCGGATCACAAATCATACTCTACTAAACTGACCAAAGATAAAGTCTTCCCTCAAGGTTTTTTGAAGCAAGTATTGATTCTATAATAGTCATTTTGTTCTCATAAAGGAACTGATGAACTCTTTATACATGAAGATGCTGAAGACTCTGAAGTATGGACCAGATTTTTTTCAGTTAATGTCATGATTATATGATTTTTTTATATTGTTATTCCACATTATAACATCATGTAAAGCACTGGAGTTAAAGAGTTAATGCTTCAGTTCCATGGATTATTGATATTTCCATATGCCTGGGTCTCAGGAGAGAAGAACTTCATCTCCCAGAAGGCTTTCACTGTCCCATTTCCATTTTCCATTCAGAGGGAAAGATATAAGTGTTTTGCAAGTCATGAAATGTCTCTTTTCCCCCTTTCTGCTCATCTGTGTTGCGTGCTCCCTCAGCATTAGAGTAAGTCCTCTGGTTTTGGACACTCTCTCATTTTATTTGCTTCATTAGCTTCAGCTCCAATTGTATTGTGCTATATTGTGTTCTCTTGCATTCTAGTATCATAAAGAAGTTCTGCTGCTCAGATCATTGCCACTGTTTTGTTTTTTAGGCCCACCTCCCTACCCTTTCCCCTTTTCCCATTTCCTCTTTCCCAAGGAGTGGGTCTGTGTGTCCTCCTGACCCATTAGTCACAAAACCAGTCTGTAAAACATTGTCAAGCCCTTTACCCCTTTTATTGGGCTAGTGAGTGATCAGTCATGCTTCAAAAATGTAGACTGCTTTCTTTTTGCACTGGCACTTTACCTATTGCAACAAACATGAATCCAGACTAATAAACTAATAACTGGTTCAATAAATTCCTAAATATTGAATAAGAGCTTCCCCTTCCTGCAGTAGAGTCCATAGAGAGGGATTGAATAAGCTGTATAAAGCATGAGATGTCAACTGCTGGGAAGCTAGCTGCGCTGTTTTCTAACATCAAGAGTAGAAGGCCTTAAAATAAAAATATATTTGAAATTAGATTACAAAAAATATCTTTTACAAAGTTATGAGAAAAATATGAATTAGATGTCACTTGGTACCTCTAGATCTTTCTTTAATCCTAGATTTCCATGAAAAATTTCTTTCCAGATCATCTCTTCCTTGCTAAATGACAAATAAATTCTATTGTTCAATAATAATTCCCATGAATATGTACCTTGAAATTTTATCAGAATTTTATTTTTTTTCTTTTTCCATATCTATGAAATTTTGTTTTTCTCCCTATTGCAGTCCACCACTTACAGCTCCACTACAGTTTCCTTTGTAACTATTTTCTTATGTAGAATTTTGTTGATAATGTATGATCTTCAGTATTTTCTTGTAGAACACTTACAATGGGACTATATATAACAAAGTTTATACATGCTTGAGATTATTTAAATAATGGTTTCTTTTCTCTCAGATACATATGTAAGTTGCTCTGAAATTAATGTATGCTGTTTGTTTCCTTGAAAATTACAATAGGTACAAAAAGGACAATAACACTATTTCATAGAACAAATTCCCAGTCACAAAACACCATTCTAAAGCACAGTGAACTAGAGCTTGCACACTATGCTCTTAAAAATCTGCATCAGCAGAGGTGACCCACTATCACTGTTGCCACTACTGAAAATCACCACCGTTTGGTCTCCATCTCAGAAAGTGTCACTGAATGTCAGTGTGTGCCTCTTATTCTTCATGGAGAAATTCATTTGCACATTTCTGCTTCATGTGCTCTGCCATGTCAGACACGCCTCTGCTGTTGTCTTTTGGGCGACAAAATGCAGAGCAATATTGGTGGGAAAATTCATTCCCTACTGACCACCAAAATCTGTCCCTAACATCACGGGCCAACAAAATAGGAGGTATCAGGTTTGGAGCATTCCTCACACTTAAAACCAAGAGAAAATAGTTTAGCAGTCTTTTAATTGTGAATTCTAGATTTTTATTGTTACAGAACCTGATAAACTGGAGAACACAATTGCTGGTGAAAACCAACAGACTGTCAAGGGGCAAGTGCTGTTTAACAAACTTTCTTCTGTGGCAAATTTAACCACCTGACTGACCAAGCAAAGCCAGAAGATGTAATTTTTTTTTGCATTTCAATAAAACTTTTAATGCTGCTGTTCATAGTATTCTTCTGAACATAACAAGCAGCATACGGTTAGACATGTAATGCAACAGGTGAACAATCTGTGATGGATTGGGATTAAAGGGTTGTAGTAAATGGGGTGGCATCTGTCTGGTGTCCACCCACTAATGTTATTCCACAACACTCCATTTTAGGTACAGTTCTCTTCAGTGCTTCTATAAACGGTCAGAATGCAGGACTCAA
Organism: Oreortyx pictus; assembly: GCA_036925125.1. Classification (NCBI taxonomy): domain Eukaryota; kingdom Metazoa; phylum Chordata; class Aves; order Galliformes; family Odontophoridae; genus Oreortyx; species Oreortyx pictus. Next base: position 46,039,947 of record JAUPFR010000004.1, on the reverse strand, counting down.
ATACACATTAAGTAAGGTTGTAGACACTGCTAAACTGGGAAGAGCTGTTAATTTCCTCAAGGGTAGAGAGGCCAAGCTTGCAAGGAAATCTTGACAACTGGAGGACTGGCAAACACTAATTCCTTGGAGTCTGAGATTCAAAAACAAGTGATGAATTCTGCATCTAGGATAGGGCAACCCTGAATATACGTACCGTTCGATGGCAAATTGAGTAAGAGTTAACAGTGTGCCCTGACAGCTAAAGAGCCAACCATATGCTGGGATGCTTTGGAATCAGCGTAGCTAACCAAAACAGGAAATGGATCTACCCACTCTGCTCTATACTGACACAGCCTTATCTCTAATAATGTGCGCAGTTTTTAACACCATGATATAAAAAGGACATAAAGCATTTAAAGAGCATCCAAAAGAGGGCTGTAAAAATTGTAAAGGGCCTGGAGTGCAAGGCATGATGAGTGCCTGATATTCCTTGATTTATTCAGCTTAGAGAAGAGGACAATGATGGGAGGCAACATGGAGGCCTACAGCTTCCTCACAAGAGGAGCTGAGGGGCGGGTGCTGACCTCTGCTCTCTGGTGACAGCAATAGGTAACAGTGTAACAGTGTAACAACACAGAGCTGGGATGAGGGTAGATGAGATTGGATATGAGGAAAAGGTTTTTCACCAGAAGGTGGATAGGGAACAGGAAGGTAGAGAACAGGCTCCCCAGGGCAGTGATCATGGCGCCGAGCCAGACTGAGTTTGAGGAGCACATTTATAATGTTCTCTGATTTTTTTGCATACTTAGGTTTTTGGCTCTTACGTGCTGCAAAGTAATTGATAATGACTTCTATTCATCAACAAAGATTTGAACAAGTTAATTAATAAAGATTAGTTGAAAACTAAGGAAAAGCTATGCAACTACAGAAAATAAAAATATTTTATATATCCGTGGGTAGGATAGAAATCTGTGCCTTCCCTAGACTGGAAAAGGGACACTAGCGTTGCGTAATACTGCATAGTACACTCTTTTACAGTATCTTTATTTCCTCATAAATAATATAGAACACTATAATATAATGTGATTTCTGGACACAGAGGAACTAGTTGAGGTTTAACAAAAGCAAGTTTAGAGTGTTGCACCTAGGGATGAATAACTGCATGCGCCAATACAGGATAGGGGATGACCTGCTGGAATGGAGCTCTGAGGAGAGGGACTTGGGTGTCTTGGTGGATGACAGGTTGGACACAAGCCAGCAGTGTGCCCTGGTGGCCAAGAAAGGCAGTGGGATCCTGGAACGCATTAAAAAGTGTGGCCAGCCAATCGAGTGAGGTGATCCTCCCCCTCTACTCTGCCCTGGTGAGTCCTCACCTGGCTTATTGTGTCCAGTTCTGGGCCCCCCCAGTACAAAAAAAAAGACAGGGATCTCCTGGAAAGAGTCCAGCAGAGGACCATGAAGGTGGTAAAGGGCCTGGAGTAACTCTCTTATGAGGAAAAGCCGTGGGTCTGTTCAGCCATGAGAAAAGAAGACTGAGGGGGAATCTGATTAAAATATGTAAATGTCTAATGTGCAGGAGGCAAAGGGGTGAGACTGGATTCTTTTCAGGACAAGGGGAAAAGGCCGCAAACTGAAGCATAGGATGTTTGGGACAAATGTGCATAAGAACTTCTTCACAATAAGGGTGATAGTGCACTGGAAAAGGCTGCCCAGAAAGGTTGTGGAAATAAACTGAAAATATCAGAATATTTCAAGAACGTATCTTCAAGTTAATTTGACTTTTCTGCTTTCTCACATGGCAACGGGAAAAGACTAGTTGAGTCACAGTTTATTCACATAGTTTGACTACATCCTTAACATGGAAGAGTCTTGAGCCTCTTTACGTTTAACTTGAGAACTGTGTATCAGAGAATACGAAGCACTGCTGGTGTGCACAGCTCTTTATCCTGACTGTCTTATTCTAATCAAGAAATAGTGCACTCATCAACTTCAGTTTCCCCAAAGGAAAACCTACTTCCAGGTATTCACTGCACACATTGCAGAACATACTGTGCATTTCTCCAGAAATCTAGGCCCCTCAAAAACAGAAGTCTAATGATTTTTGGTAAAAGCATTCACCACTTCGTTAGAATATTTGCTTATGATTTCAAAATAATTATTCTTCCTTGTTTCCTTATACAGTTCAAACACAACCACTCACCTGCCTTCAAGCTTCACATCACCTACATTTGGGAAAACAGGACTGGTATCCTCAGGCTGTTTGTAAGTCAGTGCTGTCTTTTTGTTTTTTATTTTTGTATGCCCATAAGTTATTTCCACAGTCAGAAAATTTTATGATTCTCCAAAAGGAACAAGACAGAATGTATGATGTTACAAGAAAGTCTCTAAATCATTAATGAATCTAGGTCTTAATATGCTGACTATCTCTGGAAACAAACATTTCCAGAAAACTCATACTTTCTATATTAAGAGAACTGTGATTTAAATAAATGTTTATGCATTTATAAGCTTGTCTGACGTGAAATACTGACATTTCTGATACTCAGTGTTAGCTTGCAAAGAATGTAGAATATAAAACAAACAGTGAGGATAAAATATTTACCTCCAGATCAGAAAGGAATGAAAAATGATCAGAAGTATTGTGCCAAGATATGATGAAATTTAAGTTGGTAGAAATTCTGCCTCAGACCACTAAAAATTCCGTGCACTCCCAGTAGGTGTGCAAATGACACCAAGATGGGAGGAAGTTGTCACGCTCCAATATAAAGGAGGGAGACTAGGTTCTTTGATTAAGTGTATGGCGAGATTAAGACACAACGGGACAAATGTTAGCCCAACCAAGTTATTTACAATACAGTTTATTACAATTACTAGTTGCTTAGGGATATGGGAAAGAGAAGGTGAGTGATAGAAAAAGGTCTAAGAAGCAAGGAGTCTTGATAGAAAGCAAGAGAGATATAATCACCACCGTGGGTCCAGCGAGGTTCGTAGTCTCAGGAACTCGTCTGGTCACCGCGGGGGATGGGAGATAGCAGCAAGCAGGCCTCAGGGTCTGTCTTCAGGAGTTCTCCTCAAAGATTTTCTCTCTGGGAGTTCTTCTCCAGGAATTCTTCTCTTCTCTTCCCCAAAATCCTTGGTTCAGTGAAGGCCTTTTATCCCCATTTCTCAGGTGTTTTTTTCTTTTCTCTTGGTTTGTGTGACATGTCTGGCCTAACAGATAAGCCAGCAGCGGATGTTGCCTTCCTTGCCATGCAGGAGCATTGTCTTTCTGTGTTGGTCAGCTTCTCCAAGCCGTACCCCCCCGGAAAAGACTATTTGCCCCTACTTCTGCTTATCTTTACAACCATAAGCAGAGACAATGAGGCACCATAACACCCATCTGGATAACCGACAGTTATCAGTCAGAGTCTTGTCACCAGAAAAGGCCTTACGAAGCAAGCTTTGAGACAAAAGAAAGTAAAAAACAGTTTCTGTCTCTCACAGAAGTGTAGATTGGCTTGAGGGTAACTCCTACAGTGGGACCTGGACAGGCTGGATCAATGAGCTGAGGCCAGTGGAATGAAGTAAAGCAAGGCCAAGGTCATCCACTTTGGTCACAGTAATCCCATGCAACTCTATAGGCTTGGGACAGAGTGGATGGAAAACAGTGAGGACAAAAACAACCTGGGAATGCTGGTTGACACTCAGCTAAACATGAGCCATCAGTGTGCCCAGGTGGCCAAGAAAATCAACAGCATCGAGGGCTGTACCAGAAACAGTAGAGCAAGCAGGGACAGAAAAGTGAATGTCAACCTGTACTCAGGCATTGTAAAGCTGCACCCTAACTATTGCCTTCGATTTTTGGGCCTGTCACTACAAAATAAAATAAAATAAAAATGAGGCCATGCCCATGGAGAATGTCCAGAGAAGGGCAACAAAGCTGACAAACATTCTGGAACACAAGTCTAAAGAGGATCAATTGAAGGTACTGGGATTGTTTAGTCTGGAGCAAATGAATTAAGCCAGCACTAAAAATTTCAGGAGGTCAGTGGGAGCAGTTTCAAAACCACATTGTCCATCAATTATTTCTGTGGATAAATTGTTCAAATGTAGCTATTCTTTTGTTCTTAGTTTTCTATATAGTAGAAATGATTAAATGCCTTATAATTTAATCAGCCACAAGAGTCAGTAATTTCTTTGTGTATTATATTGCTGAAGAAATCATCACATATTAAAAAAAATGGAAAAGAAATTATTTATATGTAGAAGGAAATGGAAACGTCAAATGGCTGTTGCCAAAAGGCCTAATTTAATTAACCCAGATCAGACTAAAGACCTAAGATGTTATTCATCCTCTAGTTCATAAACCACTTTGCAGTGTTCAAATTCAGGTGTTCATGACTTCTGGAAAATGATTTTTGAGAAATTAACAATAAATCTCAGTAATGCCAGTCCTCACCTAAACAATTTACTAACATGGTCCCTTGTTCTTGATGCATGAGGAAAATATTAAAATTTTCCATGTCATAAATACAGCAGTGCGAGAGATACCTGATCACTTTTTAAACGTTAACTTTTGAGGTAGATAGACCCACAAAATAAAAATATTTTTTTTCCCATTTTGTCATCACTTTCTTGTTTTAGCCAGGTACTTGCATTCAAAGCTTACCATTGCTAGAGACAAAAATCAGTACTTGTTCTCCTGTGTTAGAGACAAGCTCCTTGGATAATACTAGTTGAAAAACATCATTGACTTAAGAAGGTTGGTGTCCATCTAAATTTGAACAAACAACTCAATTCAAAGACAAATAATGCATATAATTGTTTTAATTTTGCTTATTTATTTTGTTAGAGAGTAAAACAATACCCAGTTTTGATCTTTCATTTTTTTTCTACTTTGTTCTTCTCTGATTTCAGGCAAGATTAATATTCCTTGGCAATGGGTAGACTTTGCAGAACATATTCCTTCCCTAGCAGTAGAGAAACATATTGGGAAATAAATAATAATAATAATAATAATAAAGGAATAAGAACTACAATGATAAACGAATAAACAGTCATTCTGAAAATTAAGCGGGTACGCAAAGTGTAGCAGGGGAAAAAGACAGTTGTTTAAATGAGAAGATGACATTTGGGAATCTATATACATCTGTATACATAGTTTTTTCTTGTAATATAATTGAGCATAAATGTTGAATTTAATCAATCACTCTGATCAAGGTGACTTAAATAAAGAAATTTACTAACAGGATAATTACATTTTAAAATGTTATTATTCTTTTTTTTTTTTTTAATTGCTTTTGACATCGGTAAAGATTTGTGGGACAGGAAATGACACAGTTCTGCTACCTCTTTGATTTCATGCTGTTTTTAATTTTAAGCAATACTAATGACTAGTGCAACCAAAGTCCTGGATCATTACCCATTCAGTGTCTCATTCCAAACCCAGTCACATGAAGAGATGATACCAGTTTTAAACTCAGTGAAAAAATATTCACTGTAAGGAATTAGAATATCTGCTCTTTGACTTTATGTGTATGAATACACTAGTTATGCCTGCCCCAATCAGACATATGCTGAATAATAAGTTCTCTGTTGTCAGATTTGCATACATACACGGAATGTAGTAGACAACATTATTAATGAGATTTACAACATTTTAATATCAGTAGTCTGGAACACTTAAGAAAAGGTGAACAAGTTGTCATACAGTCACTGATTAGGATATATATTACCATGCAATTCAAGCGTAAATAATCAATTTTTAATTATACTAGGGCATCTGGGATCATCAGAGAAGGTCCGGATAAAGAAGATGGGCCATACTTCAATGCAGTCCCTAAATTTCACACTCCATTTTGATAATACAGGGTTAGAGGCCGGCAAACAAATGTAAAATAATTTTATTTCCTGCACTCAGATCTCTTCTACCTTAGCTATACTCATGACACTGGCAATTTAACAGCTAGAGGACATTTCTCTTTCCCTTGAAATCTGAGTACCAAAATGTAATTCAAAACTAGACTCCCTAGATATGTTTGTGCAGTGACAACAGACAGAGTATAAGAACATTCACCTCTCAGCATTATAGCGTTCTTTTAAAGAAACCTAACAGGATACACCAATTTTTTTAATAAACACTTGCATTTTGTACGTGGCTGTAAAGACTGCAACTTTAAAAGAATTTAACAGAAGCAAGGAAAGCTAGGTTCAAGGAAAGCTAAATTCAAGGGGATGGGATGTTGGAAGGGTACAGGAGAGGGAATGGACATTACATGCAGTGGTGTACCATAATTTCCATGTATGATTTCTTAATATCAGAGGTCATGACCTACTGGTTGTGTATAGACCTTTTTTTATTGTTCTGATTCTGACAAATTAAATTGCTCTTATTTTGCCAAATGGATAGCCAAGGGCAGAATAAAGTAAATGCAGTAATCACGATGCTGGTGACTTTTCTGCTGCTAACTGTCCAGATCTAGCTCCTGGGCAAACCAGAGAAAGATCCCCAGCTGGAACAGCAGGAGACAGACCTCTCTCAGTCCAACATCACCACTCAATATCTGCCTCCAGGTTTCTCCTACTGCATGCAGTGGTGCAAAGACCCTTTTGTATGTTATTGCACATGATCTTCTGAATAAAAACTCAGAAATTAAATAGTTTCACTCCAGGATTTTAATTCTGTACTGGAAGGGAAGCACTTGACTCTGACCAGTGGTCTAAATGACCCATTCACTAGTTCTCATTGTCAAAATGTTCCCTCAACTCCTGATAGAATTAAAATAATAATTAAATACATTTCTGTGTTTGTATTGAATACCCAAGCTCATAATAATAATAATAACAATAATAATAATAATAATAATAAGCCATATTCTGGTTCAGTGAACTGGAAAATGAAATTATTACATTAATGTGACTTTTTATTTATGATAGGAATACAGAGTCACAAAAACAATGACAGCATACTAGGTTTATTTTCACACCTGAAAATAAAACCAAGAGAAAAGAAAATGTCTTCTTTATGCTTTAAATTTTCCAAAGTTCTGAAAATTCATATTCAGAGCCTGGAAAACTTTTAGTTTACATCTTATTACAACAGTCTTTCACATGAGTCTCTGAAACAAAATAATTAGTAGATTTTCTAAGGGTACTTGTTTAAACATGGTGAACCTTCTCCATCAGATGGCCTGCCTTCCAGAGCTCCTCACAGTTAGCCTGAGCCTGCCCTCCCTGACCTGTGTCTCTTGAGTCACGTGGCAAGCTCCTACACATGCTGCACATCTCCTAGCATAGTTCTCCAAAAATATATAGTATTTGAAGTACTCTCTAACTTCTTTGCAAGTTTCCTACGAACCCAGACCTCAGCAAAGTGTGAGGACACTCTCTGCTGGCTGTGGAGGCTGCTGTCAGGGCACTGAAGGCATTCCCTACTTGGCTTCCCCAGCTCTGTGCAGAGCCCAGAACCCCTCTTCAACACCTGAAGGCATTGCCAGCTGTCTCAACAAGAAGACAGCAGAACCAACCTCCAGTTCCCTCTTCTTCACTTTGCCCAGCCTTGGGGGTGACTGAGCCAAGCCCATGTCCTGACCTGGCCTTAGTCATAGCCCTGACAGAGGTGCACAGTGCTCAAGGTTTGGGATGCTCCAGTGGATGCCTCCTAGCTGCTCTGTTCCTGACTGGGGTGGTGAGATGGACTTGGTTGTTCAGTCCTGCCCTGCCATCTGTGTCATGAAGAGTCTTGCTGCTCCCACTTCTTGCCAGACAAGACAAGATTTTGTCCTGAAAATGATTTTTACCAGTGTTATTATCAACCAATATCTGTGAGGAAGACAAATGTGTCTAATCTGACTTTATCTGCTATCTCACATAATCACTCCAAAGAAATGAATTAGAAGTATTGATACAGGTAGGAAAAGATGCTCTAAGTTTTAATTTAAATTTTGTTAATCATTGTCTTGACTCATATAGGAGATTTTTTGTTAATATGAATTTAATTATTCTGAGATATTTTTAAAAAGAAACATCTTGGTCATTACATTTCTTAAAAACCTGATTTGTACAAATAAAAAAGAGACAATCAAAATCTAAATATTAGTCACTGCATAAAAGCAGTTAATCACTGCTAAAATTACTAGAGCAAATTAATATGATCCCAGAAGGTGTGGGAAAACAGCAATGTGAGATCACAAATTTATTCCAGGGATTATTCAGAATATAAGAATGTTTTGACAGCCATATATCTTTCAGTATTACTTTCTTTTGTAGATTCAGAAATTTTAACTAGCAGTGTTCATTCAGCTCCAAAATTAGGTCTCACGGTGATAAAATAATGTAGAAGATTTATCAGGCCAAAGTAATATTTCATCCTTTATGTTTGTTCATTGGCTTCTCCTCCTCAGATGGGTAATCACAAACTGCCAACTATGGGGTACAAGCAATCAGTTTGAGAAACAGTGGTTACAAGCATAAAAAAACACTTGTGAAATTAGTTTACATGCAAATGAACTGGTGTATTACTACAAATAACACTGGCATTAGAACTGGTTCATAAATACAGATTGGAATAAAAGTGTCAAATAATATATACGTCATGATTTCTATTACTTGTAGATAATATTAGGTTTAACCACAGAATCATAGAGTCATAGAATTGTTTGAGTTGGAAGGGACCCTTAAAGATCACCCAGGACAACTCCCCTACAACAAACAGGGACATTAAACCTAGATCAAGTTACTCAGAACCCTGTCAAACATGACCTTGAATGTGCAAAGGACAGTACGTTCACCAGACCTCTGGACAAGCAGTTACGGTTCATCAACACCCTTACTAAAAAATAACCTCTAAATATCCCGTCCTTTGGTTTGAAACCATTTCCCTTGTCCTGCCAGAGCAGACCGTGCTAAAGAGTCTGTCCTTTCTTACAGACTCCTCTAGATACTGAGTAGTTGCTAACAGGTCTCTTTACACCCTTCTCTTCTCCAGGAGGAAGAAACCCAACTTTCTCATCCTGTCCTCTCTGGGAAAGTACTCCGTCCCTCGGATCATTTTTGTGGCCCTCCTCTGGATATGCTCTGACAGGTCAAAATATCTCCTGTACTAAAACTCCACAACTGGACACATTACTCCAGGTGAAGTCTCATCAGCACAGAGTACAGAGGCAGTATCAACTCCCTCAACCTGCTGACAATGCTTCTTTAGATGCAGCCCAGGATATTGTAGGCTTTCTGGGCTTTGAGGCACATTGCTGGCTCATTTCCTGCTTGCCATCCTCCAGTACTTCCAAGTCCTTTGCAGCAGGGCTATGCTTTATCTATATATTCCTCAGCTTGTATTGAACACAGAATCACAAAATCACAAAATTGTAGGGGATGGAAGGGATCTCTAGAGATCCTCTAGTCCAACCCCCCTGCCAAAGAAGGCTCCCTATACCATGTGGCACAGGTGGGCATCCAGACCGGTCTTGAACATCTCCACAGAAGGATACTACACAACCTCTCTGGGCAGTCTGTTCCAGTGCTCTGTCACGCTTACTGTAAAGAAGTTCCCACCTGCATTTGTGCAGAAATTCCTATACCTCAGTTTGTGGCCATTTCCCCTTGTCCTCTCACCAGACACTGCTGAGAAGAGTTCAGCCTTGTCCCTTGGCCTCTGACTCCTTAGATATTTATAGACATGGATCAGATCCCCTCTGAGTCTTCTTTTTTCAAGGCTGAACAGACCCAGGACTCTCAGCCATTCCTCATAAGGGAGGTGTTCCATGCCCTTTATCACATTTTTGGCCCTCCACTGGACTCTTTCAGGGAGATCCCTGTCTTTTTTGTACCGGGGTGCCCAGAACTGAACACAGTACTCCAGGTGAGGCCTCACGAGGTGTCTCAATCCAATTTATAGGAGGGAGAAGAGGTTCTTTTTAATATATATATGTCTGACAGTGAGATTAATACACAATGGGTCAAATGTTAGCCCAACCAGTTTATTACAAATCCCAGTTGCTTAGGGATATGGGAAAGGGAAGATGGGTGATAGAAAAGAGGTAAGAAATACAAAGCAAGGAGTAGAGCTTCCTTTGTAGAAAGCAAAAGAGAGAGTCACCACCATAGGTCCAATGAGGTTCATAGTTCACTGATCTCTAATACTGAAGGGTTGTTGAGATTGTGTTGTTTGGTTCATGATGATGAATTCTTTTTCATCCTCCACTCTCCTGTTTTACTCTTTTTTTTTCTCTCTAAATTCTTAATGAAGGTAATTTTTAAGTCCAGTGTGGTCGAGTCAGCTCTTTTTGGAAAGGCAGCTCCTGGTTTTTGGATCTCCACAGAAATTCATTTGTTTCCATTTTCTGGGACTTGGCAGCAGATAAGAGGGAGCAGGGAAATGCCATATTGTATCTTGCCTTCACAGGATACAATGGTATCATCCCCCAGTCTCCCATATCAATTATCCAGTCATAAGCCAGATCTTCTGCCAGTAAACACTCCTGAGCAATATTCCTCCAAAGAAGTGCTTTCAAATGTAAAAACTGTACACAAAGGTTTGGCTACATAACACCCACCATTTGCTTCCTAAATAAGCCAGAGTCTTATCCCAAATAATGCCTCAGAATGCAAACTTCGAGACATGCAAACAAACCAGGGCAGAGCAGATAGGGAGAATCACCTCCCTTGACATGATGGCCACACTCTTTTTAATGCATCCCAGAATCCCATTGGCCTCGTTGACTCTCTGGAAACACTGCTGACTCATGCCCAACCTGTCATCCACTAGGACACCCAGGTCCCTCTCCTCAGAGCTCCTCTCCAGCAGGTCATCCCCCAACCTGTACCGGTGCATGTGGTTATTCCTCCCTAGATGAAAGACTCTACACTTGCTTTTGTTAAACCTCACCTGGTTTCTTTCTGTCCAACTCGTCAACTTGTCCTGGTCTTGCTGAATGGCACCATAGCCTTCCAGCTTTGTGTCATCAGCAAACTTGCTCAGGGTGGGCTTTATCCCCTCATCAAGGTCAGTGATGAAGATGTTGAACAGCACCAACCGCTGAGGAACAAACTCTGCTAAGTGCAGGCCTTCAGTTGGACTCTGCGTCACTGATCACAGCCTTCTGAGCTCTGCCAGTCAGCCAGTCCTCAACTCACCTCACCATACATTCATCTACTCCACACTTCCTCAACTATGTTATAAGGATGACGTGGGAGACAGTGTTAAGTGCCATGCTGAAATCAAGGCTGACTATATCCACTGCTCTCCCCTCATCCACCCAGCCTGTAGAATCATCATCATAGAAGGTCACCAGGTTGGTCGAGCATGACTGCCCCCTAGTGAACCCATGCTGACTGAATAACTCTCTTATCTTTCAGCTGACTGGAGACAGCACTCAGAACAAACTGTTCCATCACCTTTCCAGGGGCAGAGTTGAGGCTGACTGGTCTGTAGTTTCCCGGAACCTCTTTCTTGCCCTTTCTGATGACTGTAGTGACATTGGCTATTCTTCTGACTTCAGACACCTCTCCCATTCTCCAGGACCTCTCAAAGATGATAGGGAGCTGTTCAGCAATCACCTCTGCCAACTTCCTCAGTGCACGTAGATGCATCACATCAGGGCCCATGGATTTACGTACACTGATGTTGCATAGACACTGTTGGACCTACTGCTGCTTCACCAAAGGGGAACATTCCATTCCCCAGACCCTCTCACTTACTCCCGCAGACCAGTAGTCCTGAGGGGGAGTTCCCACAGTGAAGACAGAAGCAAAGAAGGTGTTCAGTATCTCTGCCTTCTCTGCATCCCCTGTTACCAGAACACCTGCCTCATTTAGAACGGGACTCTCGTTTTCCCTAGTCTTTCTTTTACTGCTGACATACTTAAAAACACCTTTCTTATTATCCTTTATCTCCTTTGCCAGATCCAGTTCCAGGTTGACTTTGGCCTTGCTTGTCCCATCCCTGCAGACCCTGACAACATGTTTATATTCTTCCCAGGCTGTGGAAAAATTGTTCCACATTTCATGAACCGTCCTCTTTGCTTAGTGTCATCCACAGCCTTGCTGAGGGTGTATTTGATCCCACTGCCGATGTCAATGATAGAGCCATAAAGAACAACAGTCCCAGTACTGACCCCTAAGAGACACCACTCATCACTGACCTCCATCCAGACATTGAGCCATTGACAAGCACTCTCTGGGTACAATCTCATAACCAGTTCCCTGAACAGTTCTCCTGCCCAATCATATCCTTCCAATTTGGAAACCAGGATTTTATGGGAAACTGTGTCATAGGCCTTAATAAAGTCCAGATAGATTATATCAGTAGCTCTTTCCTTGTCCACTGACACACTTAGACCATCACAAAAAGCAGCACTGTTGGTCAGGCAGGACCGGCACTTAATGACACTATGCTGGTGTGAAAGACATAAACTTTTTTTTTGTCTCAAAGATTGCTTCATGAGGCCTTTCTGGTGATAAGACTCTAACTGAGAACTGCAGGTTATCTAGGTGGTTGTCACCGTGCCACAGTGCCTCTGCTTACTGTTGTAAAGATAAACAGAACCACTGACAAGCCTGTTTTTTTTGGTGTTTGACATGTTTGCGCATAGCAATGAAGGTACCACTCCCTGCTGGCTTTTCTGTTGGGCCAGGTATGTCACACTAACAGAGAGAAAAGAAAAAAAACATGAGAAATGAGGGATAAAAGGCCTTCACTAAACTAATGACTTTGGAGAAGAACTCCCAAAGAAAAAAATTATTTGACAGAGAACTCCTGAAGAGCAATAATCTTTGACAGAGAATTCCCTAAGGGGAGAAACAATTTGGATGAACGCTGAGGCCTGCCTGCTGTGAAGCTTCCCAGTTTTCTCCTATCTCCCGCAGTGACCAGACAAGTTCCTGAGATCTACGGACCTACTACAAATCTCACTGGATCCACGGTGGTGATTATATCTCTCTTGATTTCCACCAAGACTCCTTGTTTTTTGTTATCTTTTCTATTGCTCACCTTCCCTTCCCCAAATCCCTAAGCAACTAGTATTCGTAATAAACTGGTTGGACTAGCATTTGACCCTTTGTGTCTTAATCTTGCCACATACACACAATCAAAGGACCACGTCTCTCTCCTTTAATTGGAGCATGACATTTTTATTAGCATAGGCAGCAGGATAACCGCCATGACTCGTCTCTCTCCTTAATATTAGAATGTGACAGCTGGTCATCGCATATCAGCTCCCTGTCTTCCATGTGCCTCAGCATATCTTCCAGGAGGATTTGCTCCATGCTCTTCCCTTGCACAGAGGTAAAGTTGAAAGGTTGATAGTTCCCTGGGTCATCCTTTCTGCCCTATTTGTGACATCACCTATTTTGCCAGAAACTTCATCTGACAGCCATGACTTTTCAGTTATCATCTAGAGTGTCTTGACTACAGTAACCAATGCTCTCAGGACTATGGGATGTGTCTAAATAGAACAGTCCTGGTTTTATCAGTATTCCGTACCACAATGTCATGTTGCAACTGTTTAGCAATGGAACACAGTGCTGGGGAGATGCATTTCCCAGCTCTCCAAGAAAAAGATATGCTAAGAAGAGATTACAGTTTCCAGATTTCTCCAGTATCCCTGTATGATTTCCTACTCCAGGTGACGAGAGAAAGCTCCTTCTGTTCCAGGCAGTGCATACAGCTTCATGTTTGGAACATCTTTTCTCTCCCATTTGTTTGATTTATTACCATTAGCTCCCTCTTTATATCATTATCTTACATTCTTTTATCATTGGTAGTAAATTAATTGTCTCTCCTTATCTTAATTGTTTTGTCTCCATTTTTCTTCTCCCTGAAAAGGAGGGAAGAGGGTAAAAGGGGCCTGGAACACATGTTAACACCATCCAAACTGTGACAAAGACCCTTAGTCTTATGAATGTTAAAGTTACTCAGGCATTTGCAAATCTGATCTTCACTTACAGTGGGAGAGACATTTCTCCCCCACTTCCTGCTTTCTGAACCATACACTCAAGCGCTGTTGTAGAGATGCTTTCAGTAAATGCTGAGGCAAAAAAAAAAAAAAAAAAAATGTTGTTGAGTACCTCAGCCTTCTTCTTGCTTGTCAAGCCTGTATTGCTCATTAAGAAGGTCATGGAGCAGATCTTCATCTCCCACAATATTCTTCTGGAGGAACTAGCAGCCCTGAGTGGACAGGTGTATTCTTTGCTGAGTGAAGAACTGGTAGAATGACCAGTGGTGCACTGGGAGTTAAATTCAGCTGACAACCAGTCACTAGTGATGTTTCTCAGGGGTCAGCATTAGGGTCATCCCTGTTGAATATCTTAATTGATGATCTGAAGGACAATACGGTTGTTGGTCACAGCCAACATAGGTTCATAAGAAGGTCTTGTTTCTCTAACTCAGTTTTGTTGCAAGGTCTCCCATCTAAATGACTAAGGGAAGCTAGTTGTTATCTATTTGGATTTCAGTAAAGTTTTTATACTGTTTTTGTCAGTATCCTTTTGGACAAAGTGTCCAGCATGTACATGGATGAAAACATAATGCTGTGAAGGACGGAAACTGTTTTCCTTTCTTTTGTCTCAAAGCTTGCTTTGTGAGGCCTTTTCTGGTGACAAGACTCTGACTGATAATTGCCGATTATCTAGATGGGTGTCATGGTGCCTCAGTGTCTCTGCTTATGATTGTAAAGATAAGCAGAAATAGGGGCAAATAGTCTTTTCTGGGGGTGTATGACTTGGAGAAGCTCACCACCACAAAAAGACAACAATGCTCCTGCATGGCAATGAGGGCGACATCCTCTGCTGGCTTATCTGTTGGGCCAGACATGTCGCACAAACAAAGAGAAAAGAATAAAAAATGAGAAATGGGGGATAAAAGGCCTTCACTGAACCAAGGATTTTAGAGAATTCCTTGAGGAGAAGAACTCATGGAGAAGTCCTTTTAGAGAAGAACTTTCAGAAAAAAACTTTCGGAGAACTCCCAAAGAAAAAACTCTTTGAAGGAGAACTCCTGAAAGAAAAAACCTTGGTGGAGAATTCCCTGAAGGGGAAACCTCTTTGGAAGAACCCTGAGGCCTGCTTGCTGCAAGCTTCCCAGCTTTCTCCCATCCCCCGCAGTGACCAAGTGAGTTCCAGAGATCAACAGACTACAGACCTCGCTGGATCCACTGTGGTGATGCTCTCTCTCTCTCTCTCTCTCTCTCTCTTGTTTTCTGCCAGGTCTCCTTGCTTTTTCATCTCTTTTCTATAGCCCACCTTCCCTTCCCCATATCCCTAAGCAACTAGTATTTGTAATAAACCGGTTGGGCTAACATTTGACCCGCTGTGTCTTAATCTCACCATCAGGTATACATATACATATAAAGAACCTTGTCTCCCTCCTTTATGTTGGAGTGTGACAAATGCAAAGGGTGAGCAACTGGTTGGTGGGTCAGCCTTAAGTGAAGTAAATGAAGTTACATCAGGCTGGGGGGCAGTCACTAGTGAGGTTTTCAAGGGCTCTGTTTAAGGGCAAGTTCTTTTTAATATCTCAGAAAATAACTACTACTAGATAGTGTTTTGAGCACGTCTGCTGATGATACTAAATTGATAGGAGCTGCTGGTTCTGTCAAAGGTGAACAGGCCTTGCAGAGAGACAAAACAGAGATCGAGGCAATCACCATCCACTGGAAGTTTAGCAAGAGCAAGTGCTGGATTCTGCATCTGGTGAGAAGGGGCAACCCTGGCTATACTTAAAGAATTTTCCCCCTTTTCCCCTTCCCCCTTTCCAGGAATTGTCACAGAACTGGGCTGAACCAGCCTATAAAACATTGGCATTTTTGGCACACAATGTGGGGCATCAGCTGCCTTGGCCAGGCAGAGACATACTTTTAGAATGAATCTCTCTGTTCTCAGGGAGCTTTGCTAGAAAGCTTATCTGTACTGCAGGTGCTGTACTGAAAACATGGCCTTGAAGCCCACATGGACTGCCAATTTTTCTGAGATATTTATTAACTTCTTTGGGTGCTGCCAGCTTGTTTTAGTAAAGAGAAAAAAAAATGCTTTCTCTTTTAAAACTGCTTTTTAAAAGGACTGCATTGCATCATTTTTTCCCTTTTAATGCTCAGAATATACTGGGACTTAATTAAGTTTGCCAGTCTAGTCTATGGAGCTACAGGTACATATGATAAACTGAGAACTCTTGGAAATACCTATATGATTTCTGTACACAGTGTGGAATACATCTCCAGAGAGAGTTGCTAATTCTGCAGAACTTGTGATTTTAAACAGTCTCCCAGTCTCTCCTTTGAATCCACTATGAGTTTTTTGAATGCTAATTCAGTGATAGTAATAATCATGATGTCAGTCTCCCTGAATGTACTCTTCATCGGTATCTGTATTTCTAAAATTTTGAGGAAGCATTCCCCAAAGCCAGAGAATACTGACTGGCAGGGAGTTTGAATGGATTTGGGAGAGACTTTAAAGAAATGGGAATCATGGGTGTCATGGAACTTTTCCTCTGAACACCTGCAAGGTCCTAAGAATATAAGCAGATATTTGAGACAGGGATGATGCTGCCGAACCAGCCCATAAACCATTGACACTTTCCCAAACCCCAGTTCCTCAAGAAAGACAGAAACAGCACAAAATTATCTTCACTGTTGCTGTAACCATAGCAACCCAAACAGTTCATGTTCTGTCTCAAATGTGCACAATTCTGTCTGACTAACAATTCAGTGAGGACATCGACAAACGATCCCAGTATTTAGGCAGACGTTTAAAATATGCAGACATTTGCCTGAATTTTAATATGGCAAATGGATACTCAGATGATAAACTGTGTGACTCCCAGATAGAATGAGAGAAAACTTTTCCCTGAGGATGATTCTCATTAAGGGTTTCAAAACAGATAGATTTTAAGTTATGAATATATTCAGTGAGACATATATTCTCCCAGAGATAATAGATATTTTGTTCTTAAGTTAGAACTTCTTTTTGAACTTCTTTTTTGTTTAATATGCCTTTTCTTCAGCTAGCCAGAAGGGGAGTAAAATGAAATAGTTCTCCTCTGCTTCTCCCCCACAAATAACTGAATTTTCTGCAAAGTGAGAGAATGACTTAAGGTTTTTCAAAATTTTATCGCAACAGACTGTTGTCCATCGATATCACCATTATTCTGATATGAAAGTAAAAGATGTTAGCGTCTGTGCAAGTAAAATCTTGACCTTTCTGGTGAAAATGAATGTGTGACTCCTGAGGGGAGTCACACATAAAACCATGACAACATCACCCAGAAATTGTGCAATTTTCACAATGGTGTGGGGTACTCTCCAAAACAGATTTTCCAGAAAAGCTGTGGAATTTCCACACCTGGAGACATTTGATAAAACTTTGATTATGCTCCTAGTTTTATATTGCTATTTTCTCAGTCTTGAGAAGAATGTTGTCCAGATGATCTCAAGTGATCCCTCTCAGCCTAAATTGTTCTGTAGTTTTGAAATTCCAAATCCATTGCTCCATTTCCTATGCGTTGTATGAAATAGTTCTAGAAGGAATAAGTTTTTAGCCTCTGTTCATATGAATTGAACTCTTAATAGAGAAACAAGTGAGAAAGAGTGGAAGGCTCCTTATTTATCTCCAGAACTGTCCCAGTCCTTCAGATCAGTATATACTTTTAAAATAGCACTGCACTTCAGAACACACTGCTTTATTTACAATGCTTCCTACTCTCCTGGCAGTTCATCTGTTGCAGGAATGAAGAACACTGACAAACTTTTACACATATAGCTACAGTTCAACACTGGTCTAAATTGTAAGTGCAAGGCTGAAAGTACCTTTGCAGTGATCTTCTCCACCATTAGAACCCAGCTGTCAGCTCCTCTTCCCTGGTTCCACACCTGGTTTGTTGTCAAAACTAACAGTGAGTCTCATGGGGGATGAACTGTTCTTGTTTTCTTTCTTTTCTGTTGTATCACTTTTATAACATTTCCCATGCAAGAAGTATTTTAAAAGATAGTTGAAGAACAAGATATTCATGAGGAAAGGTGTTTTCATATTGACTTTCAGAAGTCAGTGTGCAAGGTGCCCGCCCAACAAAATTACTAATGTTAATCTTCCTAGGCAATGAATAGAATAGAATAGAATAGAATAGAATAGAATAGAATAGAATAGAATAGAATAGAATAGAATAGAATCCCTTCCCTTCCCTTCCCTTCCCTTCCCTTCCCTTCCCTTCCCTTCCCTTCCCTTCCCTTCCCTTCCCTTCCCTTCCCTTCCCTTCCCTTCCCTTCCCTTCCCTTCCCTTCCCTTCCCTGGAATTCCCTTCCCTGGAATTCCCTTCCCTGGAATTCCCTTCCCTGGAATTCCCTTCCCTGGAATTCCCTTCCCTTCCCTTCCCTGGAATTCCCTTCCCTGGAATTCCCTTCCCTTCCCTGGAATTCCCTTCCCTTCCCTTCCCTGGAATTCCCTTCCCTGGAATTCCCTTTTTAACATTAAGCAAGGGACACATCAAGTCCACCATAAACAAACAGGCCTTGAAGAAATCAGGAAACACTGTTTAATACAGATATTCATAAGTTTTCGGCTCCAGAAGAATCCAGAAGATTCTTAGTATGATCACAATCAGAAAAAATTCTCAGAATACTGGCTTTAGTGTTTCAACAGTAGTATTTCAGTGATAATTTCTATCTCAATTTACCTCATCCTGTAGATCAAGACATGTTTTTTCAGGTTTGATTTTTAACTTTGTCAAAACTTAAAGCTCAGAGTAATATCTCAAAAAGAAAATATGCCCAGATATTTACATAAAGAAAAAAAAAAAAGATACTGAATATGATGAATAGTTGTCAATTTTGATGATACTAAATTTTGACAAGAACATGATAGACTGACTCTGCTGCAAGAATTTTGTCCAGGAAGACATTGTGTCTGAGAGTTATTCAGGCAAACATCACAAGTTCAGTGAGGACTAAGAGACTTTCAATCTAAGGACTAAGAGATTGTACTCAGCTCTGGTGTGGACACACTTGTATTCAGTATGGAGTTCTGTTTTGGGCCTCTCATTGCAAGAAAGACATTGAGACCATGGAGAATGTCCAGAGAAGGGCAAAGAAGCTGATGGAAGTTCTTGAGCACAGGCCTTAGGAGGATCGATTGAGGGAGCTGGGATTGTTTAGAATGTAGAAGAGGAGAATCAGAGGAGACCTTAAAACTCTCTATTGCTACCTAAAAGGATATTGTAGCAGTATGGGAGTCGACCTCTTCTCCCAGGTAACTAGTGGTAGAAAAAGTGGGTATAGCCTGAAGTTGCACCAGGAGAGGTTCAGGTTGGATATTAGGGTGAATTTATTCTCTGCAACAGTGGTAAGGCACTGGAACATTCTGCCCAGGGATGTGCTGGAGTTGCCATCCCCAGAAATATTCATGAAAGATAAGATACTGATGGGCAAGTGTTAGTGGGTGACGTTGGTGATAGGTGGACGGTTGTACTAGATTAACTTAGAGGTCTTTTGCAACCTTAATGACTATGATTTTATGGTTTAGGTGTCAGTAGTCTTATGCCTCACTGTGAAAGACAGCAACTGTTTTTTCTTGTGGCTCAATGCTTCCTTTCTAAGGCGTTTTTTGTGATAAGACTTATCTAGAAGGCGAGTGGTGTGTGTCATGCAGCCAGCACCACTTTATTGACAGTTTTACATTTGAAAGCATTTCTTTGGAGGTGTTTGCCTTCAAAAGGGAGTGCTCAGGAATTTTTACTGGTGGAAGATCTAGCCTGTGACCAAATAACTGGTACAGGATACTGGGGGATGATACCATTGTATTCTGTGAAGGCAAGATACAATTTGACATCTCCCTGCTCCCTCTTATCTGCTGGCATGGCCCAGAAAGTGGGAATGAAGGATTTCCTGCTGAGATCCAAAAGCCCCGAGCTGTCTCTCCAAAAAATCTGACTAGAACCTTTTGGGCCTATAAACAAGTTTTTATTGTTGTTAAATAAAAAGAAATGAAGACATCATCATCAACCAAACAACACAACCTCCAATGACCAGACCCATTACTACTGAAGATCAGCACCTGATAAGCTATGTTGGAATCCCAGTGGTGACTATCTCTCTCTTGTTTTCTACTAAGACTTCTTGCTTTTATTTCCTATCTCTTTTCTATCACTCATCTTCCCTTCTCCATCTAACTAAGCAACTAGAATTTGTAAAAAAACTGGCCAGGCTAACATTTGACCCATCTCACTGTAGAGTAACATATATATCAAAATAACCTTCTCTTCCTCCTATTAGCTGGAGTGAAACACTCACTTAACAGGGAGTGAGGCCTCACTAAAAGTGTGAGACAAATGTCTCCTCCTAATGGTATTGTTCTTGCCCTTTCCCTTGTTGATTTCTGAAGATATCTGATAAAGTTTGTATGTTTCTTAAGCTTGTTTACATTTATTTAGATCAAAATGGGTAACCCCTTGTGGAGCCAGGAGTTGGAATCAACACCCTTATGGGTCCCTTCCAACTCAGGATATTCTATGATTCTATGAATGTAACGAAAGCTTAAGGAATCCTGAGGAGCAAATTCTTGCTTTGCCACTCTTGTCTGTTTCCTAGTAGAAAGAGAAGAATATAAACACTCTTGTTTCAAGTCACCAAGTATATGAAAAAAAAAAATCACCTAGGAGACCTAAACAAATGAGGAAATAGAGAACATCTATGGCAAGAAGTGATAGCAGATACAGTGCTTTTAAAAATGATTTTCTAAACCAGAAATAGAGTGACAGTGAGTCCAGATTACTGAAAAGGGCTCTGAATCCATCAGTCAACAGGAACATCAAAGTAGCTTGCTTCACATAAAAGAAGTTTCCCATTCCCACTCTGACAGGTTTATCATTGGCATCCACCTCATTTTTATTTTAATTTTACTTTTATTAATATGGAAGGGAGTAAACTCACCACTAACTTAAGGGAAAAAAAAGACAAAAGGACACACATTTACTTTTAGATTCCCATTCTGCTCAGAGGTGTATTCCATTACAGGAAAGCAATCCTTGAATCACAAGTAAATTATTTGTAGGGAACATCTCCTTACTTCTAAAGGTAAGTTTGTATTAGTACAAGGTTGGCTTTGAGGAAATTGATGTTTGTATAGAATAAGAAGAGAAAAGAAAAAAAAAGCTTACTTTTTTCTAGAAGTAAAGAAATCACAGGATGGAAAATGAATTTACATAGTGCAAGACTGATGTAGGACATAATTTACTTGCTGCTAAATCTGTCTGGTAGATCTGAGTTGACCTCTTACAGAAGAGTGGCAGGATATAATGAGAAGGTGAGGAGAGGTATGAACTTCAAGACCAGCTCTTGGGAGACGGTAAGTACCTAAGTACCTAGTGTCTTATAAGAAGAAACTGTTGCTTACATAAACAACACCTGGCCTGCCAGCAGGTTTGATGAGTATAATAAACTGCTAAATTCCTGCGCATTTCTATCTCCTTTTACAGACACCTAATTTTCTGCTTAGCAGAACCAAGCTCTGTCACAAGTGTGTTTTAATGTTTTTGCAAGCTATATCATGAGGAAGAAGATCATGTAGGGACTGAACTCTCAGTAACTAGTTACTCAGGCTGAGAAATGATAAACAAAGAATTAGGGCTCTTGGAAGAGAGTAGGAGGAAAATAAAATTAAAGGGCAAGGGTAGTTGGAAGAAGGAGTTGACTGGAGAACATTTAGTTGTATGAATGTATGTAGGTGGGACCAGAGTAGAAATGCAAGCTGCTGAGCTTTCTGCTGTTGTTTATTGTCAGGTTATATTCAAAATAGTCGGTAAACAGAAGTTCTAGGAGAAGAAAAATGAATATAAGAGGAGATAATGAATACGAGCTAGGAGTTTCCTCGCCCTTCATTTAGGTACTCACATGCTGTTCACTGTGCTGTAGGAGTGATCATAAAATAGATAAGGAATAATTTTAGTTTGCTGTCTTCAAATGACCTTGCTCTTTGCAGCTGACTTTTCATAGTTTGCAGAAGTTATGAGAGAAGGTATCCAAATGCAGGAAGTCAAGGAAGGAATTAAGATTAGCAAAGCAGATGGTAGACTGCAATTGAAATCAACCATCTAAGTAGAGGTAGAGAAGACTAGGGACTGCTTCAAAAAGTACAAAATTGAAACTGGCTGTAGATATCTTAATTTTCTTCCCCTCCCTAGAACAACTCATGGAAAGCAGAATTTTATGGTCATCATGGGGACAGGGAGTCAACACCTAGTTAAGTAGTAACAATTTAGTTTGGGTGTTATGCAAGAAATCCCACATCTTAGAAAGAGAATCAAGATTAATGGTTGTGGATGTCTAGCAAATGTAGCAAGCAAATAAATGTTCTACAGTCTCAGACAAGGGTAAACCAGTGTCTGGATAAAATGAAGTACTGAGTTTCAGAATGCTTTTCTACTTTTAATCTTATGACCAGTGTTAAATTTTGTCAGTTCTCACACTTACTGATAATTTAAATCATAGAGTATTTCTCCTGACTATTGTTTCAGAAAGACTGTAGACAAAGCAGATAGCATTTTATATGTCATATTTATTATTGACTTCATTGATGTGGTGACTGTTCCATTACCACAAGGTTTCATTTCAAGATCTTGCATTGCAGTGATAACTCAGTTCAGTTCAGGGAAGACGAGTGCTCCAACAAGCTGTCAGTACTGTACTGTAGTGCTGTTATACATCTAGTTTTTCAAGATCTTAAAAATCAAGTCATATCAACTGCTGATTTCCATCAAGCCTGGGTAGAGGCTGTGCAAAGTCATCTATCAGCTGTTTGATGAAGAAAAGAGTGACAGGTAAGAATCTCAGAATCAATTATGTACTTAATTGTGAATCCAGCCGAACTCTGAAGTCAAGTAAGTAGATGCAGCCTGATTTTTTGTTCTGTACCCAGATTACAGCAACTTCTGTAAATATCTTTTCAAAGTCTTCAACATACACGCATCTTGTGTAAGGTATTTTCCTTGGCTATTTTTCTGTGGGTTTTGTTTGTTTCTTTTCTTGTTTTTGTTGTTGTTATGTTGCTTTTTCTCATAAAAGAAACAGAGTAACATTGTCAATCAATGAAGACATATCTCACATCTCTTTGTAAAAGAGGATACAGATACAGAAGAAGTAATGACAGAAGTCACTCCAGTATTAGTCTGGCTCATCTCAGAGCATCTCAGAGACATGCAATATACTGAGTGTAAAAAAGGTCTTGGGAGATTTTTCACAGCTGATTTTTCAATTTTTTAAATTTATTTTTTAATTACTGTTCTTTTCCAGTTTTACTAATCTCTCAGTGTTAGGATTACCTGTAATGGCACTGAAGCACTGGAACAGGTTGTCCAGAGAAACGGTGAATGGCCCATCCGTGGAATCATTCAAGGGCAGATTGGATGGAGACACTGGTATCCTGATCTAGAGAGTGGCAACCCTGTACATTGCAAGGAGGTTGGAAGTGGATTGTCTTTACTGTCCCTGTCAACCTAAGCTGTTCTATGATTCTGTGATCATATGAGAGTACTATGTCTCAAAATTCCTAGGAATGCCAAGGGAAGTATTGCTCATATGCCTACATTGTTCTTAGTAGTAAATTTGCAGAATCAGAAGGATTCCCTTTTTGAATGAAGAAATTGCATTATGTCTTAAAGTTACAGCTTTGATAGTTTTCCTGAAATGGCTTTAGTGGTAAATATCATATGTATTTGTTGTCCTTAAAAGATAGCATGTATTTAACAATTTTTTTTAAGCCAGATTTGCTATGAAGGATAGAAATCCTTTTCACAAATCATAGAACCATAGAATGACTTAGTTTGGAAGAAAGCCTAAGGGTCATAAAGATCTAACTTCCCTACCATGGGCAAGATTACCACCCACTAAATCAGGTTGCCCTGGGAACCATCCAATATGGCCTTGAACACCATGAGAGATGACGTATCCATGGCTTCTCTGGGCAACTTGTTCCAGTGCTTCACCACCCTGAGAACAAATGATCCTCTTTTCATTTAATGTCATTTCCCCTTGTCCTTACCCTATCAGACTATGTAAAAAGGAAGTCCCCCTCCTACATATAACGTCTCTTCAAATTCTGGAATGTCACAATGAGTCTGAAAGATCTAGGCTTTACACTGCAGTGCTCAGTTGTGTTTAATGAGTTGAGAGTGGTGAGAATATTGAGAGTGTTATTCTGCAGCTGGTTATCTCGAGAAATTTCTTACAGATACTAAATACCACCTAGGGATACTGCCATTAGGGCAAAGCAAGTTACAAATTCCTGGTATCAGAAAGAGAATAACACTTGTTTTTTAAATATGCACTGTACCATAAGGTAATAATAATAGTAATAATAATGGTGATGATAGAGATCAAGAGAACTAATGACTGAAAACGTGATTCACTGAATCATGGAATAATTTGGATTGGAAGATATACTGGAGATCATTTAGTTCCATCTCCACTTTCACAATATCAGTTTGATCAAAGTCTCATCTATTCCTGGGTTAGAAAACTTCCAGGGACAGGGCTTCCACAGTTTCCCTGGGCAACCTTTACCAGTGCCCTCATCAGGACCTGCTCAAACACACCCTTGTCTTTTTTGTGCTGAGGACCCCAGATCTGAACACACTGCCCCAAAAAGGGGCAGTCTCAAGAGAGCAAAGTAGAAGGGGAGAATCTCTTCAACCTGCTAGCTATGATTCTTTGATGCAGTTAAGGTTATAGTTGGCTTTCTGGGCACACATTAGCTCATGATCAGTGTTTCATTCACTCCTAGACCCAAGTCCTTCACCTCAGGTATGATCACTCTCCAATCATTGCTCGGGCTGTATTCGTGTTTCATGTATTCGTTCCTTTGCAGTTGCTGGACCTTGCATTTGTTGTTGTTAAACTGTAAAGTTTGCATGATCCCACTTCTCAAGCCTGTTAATGTTCCTCTCAGTGGCATCTCTTCCCTCTCATAGGTCAACCATATCATTCAGCTGGATGTCATCCACAACATTCCTCAGAGTGCATTCAATTCCACTGTCCATGTCTCCAACAAAAATGTTTTTACCAGTCCCAGTGCTGACCCCTGAGAGACACCACTCCATCACTGGTCTCTACCTGGATGCTGAAACCTTTACTGCAACTTTTTGTATGCAACAATCCAGCTAATTCCTCACCCACCAGAAGATCCTGCCATCATATATATATATATATATATGTATTCTGCACAGCAATATATATATATATATATATATATATATATATATATATATATATATATATATTTGTGAGATTGCTGTGCAGAATATCTTTAAATGCTTCATCTGAGTTTTGACAGTTGATGAAATTGAAAATCAGTTCCAGCTGAAGACTGGAAACGAATGAGAACAGACCAAAGAAATGACTGAAAAAATTACCAATGTATAAGAAAAGACTGCAAAGCTATCTCCATATAACCTTCTGATAACCTGCCCTCTCAGCCCATCTGATCAGTCAGCTGCTGTTGATTCTTGATGCAGAGTGTTGGTTTGTTGTTTAGGAAACAGTATTAACTTTGAAAAAGTAGGCTGCTTTAAGAGATGCAAGTATGTGAGCTTTTATACCTCAACATTACCTCATATTGAGGCATATTTTCATGTAGATACACTGGCTTACATCCAAACACATGCTTTCAAATACTGATGTTAAATGTATATGTTATTTCTCAAGTTAGGATGCGTTTAGGCATTTCCTGAACTGTGAGTCATGAATCACTTAATCTTCTTTCCACTTCTTCACATATTATCTATGGAATTTTTAATGAGATGGTAGCTACTGCCATTGGGCAGCCATTCTGACATTCTTAGTGGTAGAAATTACAACATAATGATTTAATCTGCAGCAAGCTTTAGCTATGAAACCAAATTATTTGAGCCTCCAATATTTTCTACAATACAGTTGTTAGAATAATGTTCGATTTAGATGCAATGAAATTGCAACTACAATATGGAAAATATGAGGCTCATCAACAGTTTATGGGCTGGTTCAACATGGTTCCATGACTAATGGGGTGAGGGGGACCTACAGACCCATGCCCCAGGAAAGGGGAAGGAGGAAAAGGGAGAGGGCAGGGAGATTGGCCTAAAAACAAAACAGTTGCAATGATCTGAGGAGGAAAGCTAATTTACAAAATATGATAACGGAATGCAAATAACACAATATAATACAGTATAATTGGAATTGAAGCTACTAAATCAAATAAAACAAGAGAGAGAGTGTTCAAAACCAAAGACCTTACTCAAAAACTGAAGGAAAGACTGCTAGGATGCTCCCACTGCCGGTAAGGAGCAAAAAGAGGAAGTATTGGGACTTGCGTGCAGTTTTATCTTTCCCTCTGAGTGGAATGCAAAGTCCTCTGGGGTATGTAGTTCTCTTCTGAGAATTCGGTAGCAGGAAAGTCAGCAGTCCACAGAAATGGAGGATTCGCTCTCTAACTCCTGATGCCTTACATGATGTTATGATATGGAATATTGATAACAAACAAAATCGTACTACCATGACACTATAATAAGGAAAAGATGAGGCTGGGGGGAGATCTCTTACCTCTGTACTACTTCTTGAAAGGAGATTGTAGCAAGGTGGGTGCTGATCTGTTCTCCCAGATAACCAGAGATAGGATGAGAAGTAATGGCCCTCACATTGCATCAGTGAAGATTCAGGTTAGGTGTTAGGAAAAATTTCTTCTCGGAAGGGTTGATAAGGCATTGGAACACACTGCCCTGGGAGGTAGTGGTGGTAAATGTCCCTGTAAGTTTTCAAGATAAAGGTAGATAAAGCACTTAGGGACATGGTTTAGTGGGCACAGTGGTGTTGGATTGATGACTGGACTAGATGATCTTAGTGGTCTTTTCCAAAATTAATTATCTTCTGATTCTATGAACATAACTAAAATCTATCTACTTGACATTGTATTCAGAATAGATAACAAAATATAGGCTAACTCATATTGCAGGACAAAGTCAATAGAAGATATATATTCTGCTTTCACTGCAGAAGTTCTGTGTGATTACAGCTTTACAAGTATAAACTTACAAAATGTAAATTGGCTGAAAGTGTAATCTTTAAATATTCATACTTGTTTAAGGGTATACCCGCGAATTTCTTACATTAGTAAAAACCCAGGTGAAAAAATACTTTTGTATAATTTTATTCAAGACTTAATTAGAAAGCCATATTTACAATTAGATCATCATAAATGCTTCTACTAATCAGAAAAAAAAAAACCCACAAAAATTATTTCCTTGTTGACTATTATAAGTGTAATCTGACTCATGGAAGTGTGCTGAATATAATAAATGATCAGAAAGGTAAAGAACATGCTCTGTCCATTCATGAAAACACTCAGTTTACTGAGGCAGTTTTTTAGCCTTCATGAACAACAAAATTTTCAATTACATACAATAAAATTATGCACCTCAAATTAATCTAGCTCTGCAGCAGATTCTAGTTCACAGTATTCATCTTCCTGAAACCTGAACTTTTACACTCTATCTAATTTAACCTAGATCTGAAGTACAAACTAAAATATTAGTCCAATATATCTTATTTTTCACTGACATTGGCAAAGGCTCTGAATGTAATACTTCCTCTTTATTTCCATAGGAATTAGAATGGATACAAACAGCACAATAACGCTATTTGATAGAGAAAATTCTCTCTCTCTTAACATACTCGCCAGCATTTTCACCAGCAATGAGCATGCCATGCTCAAAAAATTCACCCCAGCAGAGATGACCCGCTGCTTCTGTCACTATTGTTGAAACACACCACTCACTGCCTCACTATGCTCAAATCCACTGTCTGGTCTTCATAAAAATTTAGCAAGCATCAGTGAATATCAGTGTCCTGGTTTTGTTGTTGTTGTTGTTGTTGTTTGTTTGTTTGTTTACTTTTCCTGGATGGAGGAATTCAATGACACGCCTTGTTTTCATCCACACTTCCATGTCAGATGCCATTTGGTCAGACTTTCCCTCTGCTAGCACCTGTTATACAGCAAAAAAAAAGCATTATTGGTGGAAAGGTTAAACTTCTACTTCTGCACCATCAACATCTGCCTCTGACCTCCTGGACAAATATAATAAAATTGAAGGCATTGCTTTTGGAGCATCCCTAGTATCTCATTTTGTATCATAATGACAGGTTAAATTTTCAGGGTCAGACATTCAAATACCAAGAAATGTTGTAACTAATGCTACGTGGGATACTTTATTTTTGATCTCTTTAATGTTTTTCGGGGAATGGTGTATGATTATTTTCAGTGGTTTTAAACATTCATTCCAAAACTTTGTATCTTATGTTGAATAAAACAATTACTAAAAAATTCTTCTTAAAATTATGTATAAAAGTTTAAATATATACTATAAATGTACAGAAGATTAGAAAAAAATTTGTTCAATAAAGTTCTTGCTGTGTCGCTTGAATACAGTGCTGACAGATAAATAATGAGTGAGTTACCAAGTTGATTAGATTTTTTTAGATTTTTTAATATTATTAAATTATATTTATAAATAATAAAAAAATTAGAATGTGAAATTATAGATAATCTGTTATCTCTGTACACTTTCTCCCCCACCAGGGAGCGCATGTCTCTGCTCAGGCGGCCATGTGGCCACTGACGGTAAAGTTTTTTCTTCTTACCACAGATAACACCTTGATACCAAGTGAATGTTACTGAAAATTTCTGATGATAAAAGATCTTACGCTAGAGGGTAATCAGAAGACGTAAGAAGTAGTGAATAAACT
Organism: Oreortyx pictus; assembly: GCA_036925125.1. NCBI lineage: Eukaryota > Metazoa > Chordata > Aves > Galliformes > Odontophoridae > Oreortyx > Oreortyx pictus. The sequence goes on along the minus strand of JAUPFR010000004.1, from coordinate 46,011,241 downwards.
CAAGCATCGAAAAAAATTGGGATAAATCTTATTTTTATTTTGCTCACAATTTTAGGATTTAGAATCACAAATTCATAGAAAATTACACGGAAAGAATAGGGAAGGTTTCTATAATAATCGTCAGTGCAACTCATGGTCCCACACAGGACCATCCAAAATTCAAACCAAGTGTCTGAGAGCATTGTCCAGACAACCCTTGAACTCTGGCAAGTACTGTGCTATGACAGCTGCAATGGGGAAGCTTTTACAGTGCCTGACCATCCCCAGTTGAAGGACATTTTCCAGATAATCAGCCTGAACCACCACTGTCACAACTTCATGCTGTTCTCTTGGGATCTCTTGATAGTTGGTCACCAGAGAGAGCAGATCTGCCCTTTTGCTCCCCCTCATGAGGAGGCTGTGTATCAAGAAGTTTTCCCACAGTTTCCTCTTCTCTAGGATGAGCAAAGCAAAGGCCTTCAGATGCTCCTCATACATCTTCCCCTCTAGACCCTTCACCATGTTTAGCTCTCCTTTGGATACTCTGTATATTACAAATATAGGAATAGTTTTCTGTTTGTAATGTGGTGTTCAAAACTGCACACAGTGCTCAAGGTGAGGCTTGTATAGTGCAGTATAGAGCAGGACAATCTATTCCCTCGACCAGCTGCAATGCCATGCTTGATGTACCCCAGTATACAATTGTCCTTCCCAGCTGACTGGGCACACAGTCGACTCATATTCAACTTGCTGTTGATCAAGACCCCTAAGAATTCTATGTAACTATAGGATTTTTCTTGTTTCTTAGTACTAGGGTATACATTAACTTAGGTTTACAAGTACTTCTCTTAATATATATTTTGTATATATGTTTATATAAAATCTGAATCTGAATTTGTGCTAAATCATAACATATTCATTAATCTTACTTTCCAACATGAAAATAAGTATCCAGAAAAGAAAGAATTTTACTTTTTTATGGATTGCCACCTTTCTTTTGTAGATAGACGCTGCTGGTGTGGGACTGATTTCTAGAAATCAACGCATTAAAACAGCTTCTCTTTGAGTGAGATAGTGTTATTTCAAATACCCTTTAGATATGTTGGGGTTTATGTGAAGAAACTGCCAGATTATATCTTACTATTAGAAGATGTTTTAAGCTCATTAGAAAATCAAAATAAATCAAATGCCCATAAATGTCCACAGTTTAGAAAGACATAAATTTTGGTATAGACTAATGTCTCCAGGTCTTCAGCAGGTCTGCTACCTAGGAATCAATTCCATCAGCACAAGCTACTGAGAATCCAACACAAAATGACAAAATGAAAGCAGTGTTACTGCCTCAAGAATAAAGAGGTTTGTTGTTATTTTTGAATAATATAAAATCAAAGTTATTTGCGGTTCTTCCTATATGTTTACAAATGTTGATCAACATTATAAATCAAAGAAGAATGTGGTTCAACCTTAAATCCTAATTGTTAAACTTCATATGTTAAAGCCCCCTTCACAAAGCATTACTGTATTAAGATGTCAGTACTTGGCTATTGGAGAGGGAGTGCTCAGATCTGATTGCTAATCTGCAATGCAAATACACTGGAATGACATCTTGTGTTTCTATGCATTTATTTCATTTGGGAATCATTGCTTGAAAATGTAAGCCTTCTGATTTGACTAATTTACTTAAATACTGTGAAGATCCATTCTGTTCTCACAAGTCAAATTTTAAGTAAGAAATCTAAAGTTATGAATCAAGATATTTTTCTTCCTTGCTATTAAGACATTAGCATTAATTATGGCTAGGCTTTAGTTTATGAAAATTGATAACTGATATTCTAATAGTTCTCAAGAGCATTTATCTCAGTGAACTCAGTGAAAACAAAGCTGCTTCATGAGTTAGAATCTGATGAGTCAAAGAGCATGAAATTATTTGACTCTTGGACGTTTAATAGCAAGAACACTATGCAGAGCTGAGCAAAACATGAATAAACAAATGTAACTGCACTGCAAATTAATCTTTAGAAATATAATAACAGACTCTTCAGAAAGAGACCATTAAGAGTAACAGACAATGACTTGTCTAAATACATCATTCAGCTTTACTCTATTTACTCTAGCTATTTTTTTATTATTTGTAACATGAATAATATTCTCATATACCATACACTACTGGTCTAAAGAGCTTGTTATTTTGAAAAACATCTCTCCCAGTAAAATATACAAAATAACATAAACAAACAAAACAGAATAACATTTGAATCTTGGACCCAGATTTTTTTTTAAGGATTTATTCAAATGCACGTGCTTTCATATTTTTCCATTGAAAATTCTTCACTGTCTACGGTTTATGGGCCAGTTCAGCCCAGTTTTGCAACTAATGGGACAGAGGGTCCCTACAGATCCATGCCCTGGGAAAGAGAAAGGGGGAAAAGGGAGAGGTTAGAGGGATGGGCCTAAGAGCAAAAAGCAAAACAGCATCAATGACCTGAGGAGGGAATCTAATTTATTAAAAAAGATATTGGAATACAAAATAACACAATATAATGCAGTATAAGTGTAATTGAGATTAATAAAGAAAATGCAATAAGAGAGAGTGTCCAAAAATCAAAGGCCTTACTCTAATGCTGAAGGTGAGACAGCTAGGTAGCTCACATGCTGCTGGGATGATCCAAAAGAGAAATAGAGAGATTTTGTGACTTGACAACAGTTTCATTTTTCCCTCTGAATAGAAAATGGAAAACCAGAATGTCACATGAAATTCTCTTAGGTAGTTCTTCTCTTTGGAGACAGATATACCTGCAACTATCAATGATCCATAGAGCTGGAGGATTAACTCTTTAACTCCCAGTTAAACATCCCATATGATGTTATGATGTGGGATACCGACAATAAAAAATGATAAAACCATGAAGGGATCCCCTCTGTGTCTTCTTTTCACATGGCTGAACAGACCCAGGTCTCTCAGCCTTTCCTAATGGGGGAGTTGTTCCACATTCTTTATCATCTTTGTAGCTCTTTGCTGGACTCTTTCGAGGAGATCCCTGTCTTTTTTGTACCAAGGAGCCCAGAACTGGACACATTACTCCAGGTGAGGCCTCACCAGGGCAGAGTAGTGGGGAAGGATCACCTCCCTTGACCTGCTGGCCATGCTCTTTTTGATGCACCCCAGGATACCATTGACCTTGTTGGCCACTGGGCACATTGCTGGCTCATGGCCAGCCTGTCATCAACCAGGACACCCACATCCTTCTCCACAGACCTCCTCTCCAGCAGGTCATCCCCCAGCCTGTACGGATGCATATAGTTACTCCTCCCTAGGTGTAAGACTCTACACTTGCTCTTGTTAAACCTCAGGTTTCTTTCTGCCCAACTCTCCAGCCTGTCCAGGTCTCACTGAATGGCAGCACATCCTTCCAGCATGTCAGCCATTCCTCCCAGCTTTGTATCATCAGCAAACTTGCTGAGGGTGGACTCTATCCCCTCATAGGTCACTGATGAAGATGCTGAACAGGACCAGACCCAGCACCAACCCCTGAGGAATACTGCCAAGTACAGGCTTTCAACTGGACTCTGCATCACTGATCACAACCCTCTGAGCTCTGACAGTCAGCCAGTTCTCAGCTCTCCCCACTGTCCACTCATCTGTTCCACACCTCCCCAGCTTTGTTATAAGAATGCTTAGGAAGACAGTGTCAGATGCCCTGCTGAAATCAAGGTTGACTATATCCACTGCTCTCCCCTCATCCACCCAGTCTGTAATGACATCATAGAAGGTCACCAGGTTGGTCGAGCATGACTGCCCCCTAGTGAACCCATGCTGACTGAATAACTCTCTTATCTTTCAGCTGACTGGAGACAGCACTCAGAACAAACTGTTCCATCACCTTTCCAGGGGCAGAGTTGAGGCTGACTGGTCTGTAGTTTCCCGGAACCTCTTTCTTGCCCTTTCTGATGACTGTAGTGACATTGGCTATTCTTCTGTCTTCAGACACCTCTCCCATCCTCCAGGACCTCTCAAAAATGATAGAGTTGTTCAGCAATCACCTCTACCAAATTCCTCTGCGCACGTAGATGCGTCACCTTGTGGTCCATGGATTTTTGAACACTGATGTTGCATAGATGCTGCTGGACCATCTCCTGCTTCACCAAAGGGGAGCTTTCCATTCCCCAGACCCTCTCACTTACTCCCACAGTTCAGGAGTCCTGAGGGGGAGCTCCCACAGTGAAGACCGAAGCAAAGAAGGCGTTCACCATCTCCACCTTCTCTGCATCCCCTGTTATCAGAGCACCTGCCTCAGTTAGTAGGGGACCCAGAACTGAACACAACACTTGAGGTGTGGCCTCACCAGTTCTGAGTACAGGGGGATGATTATCTCCCTGCTCCTGCTGACCACATTATTTCCAATGAAGGCCACGGTGCCATTGGCCCTTTGGTCACCCGGGAGCACTGTCAGCTCAGGTTCAGCCTAGCAAATGTTCATGCCAACCTAAATGTAATGGTTTCAAATAAAGTAGTAGGCTTGCAGAGCAGATAGGTAAAAGAAGTGTAAAATTAGTATACTTGATCCTACGGTATTTGATGCATAATATCTTCCTTTTCCATATAAATTCTCAGTATTGTTATTCACTGAATTAAGGGAAACAGAATTGTAATTATTAATTGCTCTCATTATGTAGCATTATCTATGTATGACTGCATTCTAATGTGAAATTCTACTGTCATTTGAGATGGAAGTCATTCGGAGGATTTTCTGAGTAGCAGATTAATTTTAAAAACAAATTATCAATAAAAATGTCTAGAACATTAGCTCAGTCTGACACTGAATAGGTCCTATTCCTCCTTTCCCTTCCACTTCTCCTTCTTCCTGTTTCCTTTCCTCCCCTTCCCTCCCCATCCTTTTTCTCCCCTCTCCTCCTTCCTGTCATCAGAACCCTCAAGAGCTGATCCCTGCACACTGACAGACTCCATCTGGGCCTGCTACCTGAGACCTACAGCTTCCTCCTGGACTTACCCTGACACTCCTTCCTGGTAACTGCTTGCTGCCCAAGGCCAGCCATCACTGCCGCTGCTCTCCCCAATGCGCTTCTCCCTTGGACAATCAGAACAGTGTTTAGCGGGACTGCTGCTGGATCCTAGTGGTGTGTATCCGTGCTTCATGCAGTTCTTGCTTCTTTGCTATCTTTTCTGTCACTATCACCTGCCTTCCCTTCCCCATCAGCCTAATTTATAATAGTGTATGTCCTCCTCTTCCCCATATATAATATGGGGAATAATAAAATGTTGGACAGGCCAACATTTGAACTGTTGTTTCTTAATCTCACACAAGGTATACATGTATCAAAGAACCTCCTGTCCCTCCTATGAACTGTAGCAGAACAGGACCTGGGGAACTACAGGGCAGTGAGCCTTACATCTGTGTCTGGGAAGATCATGGAACACATCCTTCTGGAGCAGATATTAAGGCACATGTGAGATGAGGAGGTCTTCCAAGACAGCCAGTATGGCTTTACCAAGGGCAGATCAATCTGCCCAATCTGATGGCCTCCTAGGATGGAACTACAGCAACAGTAGACAGAAAAAAAGGCAATTGGTGTCTGTCCTGGATTTATCACTATTTCCTTTCATGATATCATGTGACAGGCTGCTGGGTGCATAGGCACAGTGCACTGAGGAACTATATTTCCTGGTTTTCAGTCTTCCATGAGTTCTGAATCTCCATGAGGAAGATACACTGAGATGTATTAAATTTTCCGAGAGCCTCTACATGACTTCTGATTCCCGGGGATTGGGAAGAGCTCTCATTTATTCAGGGAGCTGTACAAAGGTCCTGCTGATAAGGACTTGGGCTGATTCTTTCTCTCCTCCAGTTTGTTTTTATTATGTTTGATTCATTATTCTTAATTTTTCTGGACTTCTGCAAGGACTTTGAATAGTCCCACCCCATCTGAAGGGGGATGTAGAGATGAGATTGTTCCCCTTTATTCTGTTGTTGTGAGGCCACATCTTGAGTACTGCATTCAGGCCTGGGGGCCTCAAAATAGGGAAAAACAAAGAAGAGGAGAGGCTGAGAGACCTGGGTCTGCTCGGCTTTGAGAAAAGAAGACTCAGAGGGGATCTAATCCACATGTATAAATATCTAAGGAGTCAGAGGCCAAGGGACAAGGCTGAACTCTTCTCAGCAGTGTCTGGTGAGAGGACAAGGGGAAATGGCCACAAACTGAGGCATGGGAATTTCTGCACAAATGCAGGTGGGAACTTCTTTACAGTAAGCATGACAAAGCACTGGAACAGATTGCCCAGAGAGGTTGTGGAGTCTCCTTCTGTGGAGACATTCAAGACCTGCCTGGATGCCTACCTGTGCAACCTGGCCTAGGGAGCCTTCTTTGACAGAGGGGCTGGACTCGATGATCTCTAGAGGTCCCTTCCATCCCCTACAATTCTGTGATTCTGTGAACTTCCTGAAAGGAGGTTGTGATGAGGAGTGTTTTAACCTCTTCTCCCAGGCAACAAACAGGACCCAAGGAAATAGCCACAAGTTGGACCTGAGGAGGTTTAGTTTGGACATAAGGAAAGACTTTTTCTCTCAGAGAGTGGTCAGGCACTGGAATGGCCTGCCCATGGAGGTGGTGGAGTCATCATCCCTGGCAGGGCTCAAGAGGTGTCTGGATGAGGAGCTATGAGGTGTTGTTAAGTATCTTGTGGTGGCAATGTTAATGAGTGAATGTTTGTACTAGATGATCTTGTAGGTCCATTCCAACCTTGTGATTCTGTGATTCTATGATTCTTACTTCAGGCAATACTTGAAAGACGAAACATTCTGTAACAGGGTCAGTAATCCCTATTGTCCACAATGACTGTATATGCTACTGGAACACTTTTTTTTCACACCAGGGAACAGAAAATTCAGTCTTTACATTGTTCACTGATCAGTATTAATCAGTATTTAATACACGTATTACATGTAATTATATAGGTTTACATTTATCTACTCTATTGACTGGGAGGAAGAGACCACTTCTTCATCCCATTTATTCATTTTGAATAGGAACACAAAATATACGTGGTTAAAATAAAAACTTTAAATACACATTTTAAGTCATAATGACTTTATTTCAAGTAAGGTAATCTCTGGAGTTCCCTTTCTCTTCTCATTATTTTATGATTCTCTTGTATTAAGATATCAATGAAATCAATAAGAAAAAAAAAAAAAAAGATTAGTTATTTTTTTCATTCCTGAACTGCTTTCCTTTCATTATCAAGTACAAGAATATATGACTGTGCCCAGGACAATCTAATCTGTAATTCCAGCTAGACCAGTAACTTGTTTGTTACAGGCTTTGTCTATATTGCATAAGCTTTGATATACCTAGACTCTAATTATGTCATTCAGGTTTTGCTGTACATTATATTTCATTTGTAAGAAGAAATTTAATTTACTGGTCAACTTCTTTCCATGAAGTACAAACTTTCATACCATTTACAAATTGCTAGGGTTTCTTTCTTGAGACTAGTCTTAAATAGTAGCTATTTCAAAAGCAGACATTCAAGGTATTCAATACTTTGAGATTTTTTCAAAAACTTATCTTTTCAAAGTGTACGAGTCATGTTAGAGGATTTATTAGTGAAACATTCCTGAATTCTTGTTCAATATTCTTTGTCTCCAAAACGAAAAAAGGCTGTATAACTGTTTATTTCTCTGCAATTGGGAAGTATTACCTTGAACAACTCTTTAAATATGAGACTTCTGGGAAAAAAATAAAAGAAAAAAATGTGGAAGCAATTGTTTGCAGACTATTCTAAGTTCCAGCAGAAATACTAGACATGGAGTGGAAATTAAGTTAAAATATCATAGAACTTATAGAGAAATATTTTGCTTATCATATATTCATAATTTTTCCACAATTGAAAATGAAATTTTGAGGTACACTATTTATGACTATTCTCATACTTTTAGAACAACTTTTCCACACTCCTGCTGTTTATTAGTGCTTCATTACAAGATTTCAGATAAGTACAATTAGCAATTAAATAAATACTATCTAAAATGACAAAAGATCATGTCTACAATGTATCTGCTCATTACTCATTCCATTTTGTTGCATAATATTTATCCTTATCATTGGTACTGGATGTAGAAAGGAAGGAGTTGAATGTTAAGTTAGCAGTTTCTAACAGTTGCCTACCTTACTGGACTTGAAAATAAACAGCAAATCTCTTTAGGGATAAAAGAAAAAATAAAGTTTCCACGTAATAGATTGCATATTTGTTTGTTTGTTTGTTTGTTTGTTTTTCCCATTTTTCAGCTGATTTCAGAGAAGGTTAAATTTGGAAAGAATCTTCAGGAACTAAGAAAAAAGTTTTACTGAGAATCAGTTAAAATTCATAAAAAATGCTTTGGGTTTTGATTTCAAAGAAAAGATGACATTTTAAGTGTATTGAATCTATTATAGAAAGCTAGGATGACACACTTTTATCTGAAATAAAAACAAAAAAGTAAAACTCTCAATTTTAAAATAAAAATAGAAAAACCCAAATGATCTCCTAAATTAAGGTTTGGATTGGAAAAGGTTGACAGGTTTGTAAGAAATCATAAAAATGTTCTCTGGAAGAATGAATACTTCTGCGTCTCAAAACTGTATGCTATAAAAAAGTTATGCGCAATATGTATCTCATATTATGGGATTTGTTTTTATTTTTACTTTTTTATGTTTATTTTTACTTGAAGGCAGAATGTCAAAGGCAGTGCAATAGACAAGTTCCAATTGAAACTAAATGGTTATCATATAGTTGTTAGTAATCTGCAGGTATGGTGAATTTAAAATGGCACTTCAAGTAAATAAATCGGGGCATTTGCTTTCAAGGTCATTTATTTCTATTTTTCAAATATCCTGACATGCAGAATTTCAAATTTCTCTGTGAAATTACTGACAAAGCTTTCTGTATATTGTAATATATTCATGAGTAATAACATCTCTCAATCCTCCTGGATCCTTTACTGCAGCAAAATTATTTAGCATTTTTTAGCGTCTTAAATTACACTGGAAAACAGTAGAAATTGTGCTTTTCTGTTCATCATCACTACTAAGTAGTGAACTTCTGTTTCAAGGATAAATAAAATGTACACTCAACCACAGTCACATAGAAACTGAGGTGTCACTGAAATAATGGGCATATTCAGAAAATGACCGTCAATTAAATGTTATTTTAGGACATCAATAGAAGTAATTAACTTTTGTATCAGGAGGAAAAGAACTAGCACTGAAAGAATATGACGAGTCCATAGAATCAGTCAATAAAGGAAATTTTCTATAGTTTCTTGACCTGATTAAAAACTTGACCTAGGAACTGTTTGAGTGTCCTTAGAAGATAGGCTTAGAAGGAAAGATAAAGAAAGTTCAGATATAAGAAGTTGGGATATTCATTGTCTGCCATTATCTCAAAATATCTCACCCCAGACTGAGACAGTATTTACATAATATAGCTAATCTAACAGGAGAATTTAAGTACATATTGTTAATGTTCAGGTTGATACATGAATCTCAATGATCACAATCCTACATATCTGCATTCTTGGTCTCATCAAAATATTCTAGTGGGTGTTTGTGGGAGATAGATTGTTGTCTCATTCCTGGGAGAATCAGAACTGTCAGTAAGCCAGGTAAACATAGCAATGCCATCTGTTTTGTCACAGCTACAGTTACCTTACCAAACAGAAAATATAGTTTTCCATTTACACAGTCTCATTAACAGTTTCCTCCATTAACTAAAGGAATAATAGACTAGAGTGGGGAAGGAAGATGGAAGAGAAAGTGAGACAACATGACTGTAATTTTGAATATGGGAAATATCATAGACAAGAAAGGGTTTGCTGGAAAAAGACATGTTGCAAACTTTGTTTTCAGGATCATAGAATCATTGAATCATATGAATCATAGATTCATTAAGGTTGGAAAGACCATCATCTAGTCCAACAATTAACCCGTGTCTGTGACCACTCTAGATCATATCACTCTGTGCAACATCTACAGGTTTTTTGAGAATCTCCAGAGATTTGAGTCCTCCACCTCCCTGGGTCGTCTCTTCCAAGATCTAGCTGCTCTTTTGGAGATGGGCCTGAACACAAAAGAACAGCAACAAGCTAATGGAGAAAAGTCTCACAATTTGTGAGCATTTTTATCTTTCCCTCTGAACAGAAAATGGAACAATGAAATCATCTGTGAAATGTAGTTCTTCTTCTCTTCTGTGAAAGATACTATCAACAAACCATAGAACTGGAGCATTAACTCTTTAACTCCCAGTGCACCATGTGATGTTATAATGTAGAATATACACAAATCCATAGAACATCCTGGGATGCATACATAATCACTAAGGAAGTTGTCCTGTGTTATTGTAGGAGTGCCCTCAAACAGCTTTGAAAGTCTGTGGATACTGGAGAAGTTTTAGAGAAATAAAAGAAAGAAAATTTCGTGCTTTTCTTCAAAAGGTGAAGAATAGATTAAGGGAAGTCAGTAAAACTCACCTCAGTGTTTTGTAAGGTTATGAACTGAAAAACTCTGGAAACCACTTCATGAGAAAGATAAAAAAGTAAATTGAAGGAGGTAAAGTGGTTCCATAAAGGGAAAATGAATCAAATGTCAAATTCTGGAACAAGTTGCCCAGAGACTCTGTAAAATTCCCATTCTTGAGCATAATCACACCCATCTTGATATGACCTTCTGTAAATAACCTGCTGTATCTGCTTCTCTTCTGAGCAATGGTGGGACAAGGCAACCTCTAGAACCTAGCCTTAACAACAGTGTGTGCAGATACATTTATATATATATCCTCAAAAAAATTGCAGTCTTACTGGAAAAGTGGTTTTAAACAGAGGCAACTCAGTATTTTTGAAGGGTGCAGTAGATTCTGGCTGAAGTGGTATATAACAAAAATTCCTCGAGACTGGCCAGAACAGGCTCTGGAACTAGCAACAGAGTAAGGAGATATTTTTAAGTTTAGTTGAAAAGAGTGATAAAAGCAAAGTGTTGAAACATAAAAGGTTAAGGGCAACTGCCTTTGAAGAGTTTAGTGCACTGCCTACTGGAGTGGTTTAAGAAAATCAAAAGTAAAGGTGTTTTTCCTTATCTGAAATGTTATTGAGGGAGAAGCTCAGCTCTTTCTAAAGTAGAATTGCAGCCTGCATGGTAATTTGTCAGCCTCCAACAAGTGGTTATCCTGGTTCAGAAAGACAGTGTAGAATTCTTTGTACCCATACTATAAATGAGAATGGAGGACTGGTTTCAACAGACATAGAAAAGGCTGAGTTATTTGATGAGTTCCTTACTTCAGTCTTCATTGCTAGTCAGGTTTCTCACATCTCTCACATCCCTGAATTTCTAGGTGGGATTTTGGGAAAGTAAAATTCCTCCCACTCTAAGAGCAGAGCAAGTCAGAGAATGTCTCATTAGGTTGAATGTGTACAAGTCTGTGGGGCCAGATGGTATGCATTGCAGGGATCTGAAGGAATTGGCTGATAATGCTTTTGAGATCTCCTCCATCATTTTCAAGAAGTCATGGCTGTTAAGTGAAGTACCCTGTGGACTTCACGGGGAAACATCACTCTCATTTTTAAGAAAGAGAGAATGGAAGCCCCAGGGAACTACAAGCTGGTGAACTTCATGACTATATTTGGTAAGATGAAGAAATAAGTCCCCCTGGAAGAGATGTCAAGGCATATTCAAGACAAGGAGTTGTTCTGAGACAGCCAGTATGGCTTCCTCAAGGGCAGATCTTACCTGACCAATCAGTGGCCTTCTATATTGAACTGGCAGAATCAGCAGAAAAATTAAAGGCAATTGGTGTAATCTACCTGGACTTCTGCAAGTTCTTAGACACAGCCCCACACTAAATATTTATTTCAGAGTTCGAAAGATTCAAAGGATTCAAAGGCTGGACTGTTCTGTGAGTAAATAATTGGTTGTATGGACATAGTCAGAAAGTTGTGGTTACTGGTTCTGCATCAAGGTGAAGGCCAGTCATGAGTGGTGGTCACTGGGGATCTGTCTTGGGACTGGCATCTTCAACATTTCTATCAACATCACAAACAATGGATGGAGTGTACCCTCAGCAAGTTTGCTGATGACACCAAGCTGTCTGGTGCAGTTGATACAGCAGAAGAAAGGGATGCTAACCATAGGGAACAAGACAGTCTGGAAAAGTGGCTCTATAGAAACCTAATAAGATTCAAGACGTTCAGAGTCCTGCAATTGAGTTGACACAATCCAGACATGTCTACAGACTAGAAGAATAAATCCTTGAGAGCAACCCTGCCAAGAAGGACTTCATGGTTTTGGTGGACAAAAATCTGGACTTGAACCAGTAATATGCTCTTGCAGTCTGAAAGGCCAGAAGCATACTGGCATCACAGAAGATATGTCAAGTAAGGAGAGGAAGGTAAAGTCCCTTTTCCACTCTGTCCTTGTGAGGCCACATCTTGAATACTGAATTCAGACATAGAGCCCCCAAAACAAGAAGGCCATTGGAGCATGTCCAGAGAAGTGCCATAGAGATTATCAGAATTTTGGAGTATATTCCCCTTGAAGGAAGGCTGAGAGAGGGTGTTCAGCCTGGAGAAGGCTCTGCTGGGACCTCACTGTGGCCTTCCAATGATTAAGGGGAGCTGGTAAACAGGCAAGAGACTGACTTTTTCACATGGGAAGACAGTGATATGACATGGGGATTATTTTAAACAAAAAGTGAAAATTTAGTTTAATTGTTAGGAAGTTCTTCACTCAGAGAGGAACAAGGCACTAGAAGGAGTTGCCCAGAGAAGCTGCTTACACCTCATCCTTAGAGGTATTCAAAACAAATTTGGACAGGGCCCAGGGTAGCATGATTTGATCATTGGCAGGGGGTTTGGAATGAGATGGGCTATAGGGTCCCTTCTAACCCAAGCCATTCTGTGATTCTATGATCCTCAAAATCAGAATTACATGAGGACGATAATTCAGCCACTGGGGAAGTCAGTGAAGTTCCACTTGACTTTAAATAAGTCATGAGGCAATTTCAGTACTCTGGTGTAAACAAGTCTGTAACAGTCATAGCACTTTTTTCAGTCTTCTGTATTAATTAATTTTTTTATAGACATTGGCAATAGTGTACAAAATTTGAATAAGCTGAAATTAAACCTTATTGTATAGCTCTTTTGAACAGTTTATCAGAAATCTTTTTTCCCGTGAAAGGTCAAGCACTTATTCTAAATCTACTATAATGTTTGGCTTTCCTATAGCATACCATTAGTTCTGGAGCATCTGGTGAACAGAAACAAACTACTCATGGATGTAAAGAAAATTTGTATTCTGCTTAAATTCGTCTTTGTTATCGATATCCTTCAGGTTACAAGCATCTCTCTAAACTATCTAATATAGTTGCCAGATATAAGTAACTAAATGCTATCCTACTTTCCAATATTTTAATATTTTAATATCATAGATGCTTATATTTTGAGATATTCTGATCTCCAGTGTGGAAGATCTTTTTTCAGGAGTTCAGTTTTGAGGGTACTGGAGGTCATACACTTCTTCCTCCTCTCATCTGATCAAATGAAACAGAATTTTACTCAGCACATGGGTGAAACCTGCAGTGAAGAAGAATTTGTCTCCTTCTATTCTAGAAATGTATTTACTGGTTAGAAAAATCATGGGAGAAGAGGGTATGAAGTGTGATGAATGTTTTTTTCCTGAAGATCTTGAATGTCGCTTAAGTCAGTCAAGGTGGTGTCATTCACTGAAAATAAGAAAATTTAACTAGAATGGAGTGGGTAGTGTATATTTTGTTAGATTCAGTATTTCATCGGTAAAGCTAAGAAAGTAGCAGTTCTTCCAAAATGATCACAAACAGTCTAATGGCAGCAGGCAGCATTAAATATATGCATAAGAGGATTAGTCTGATTTTGAATATTCTAATCTTTCTATATCCACACTGCAAACAAAAAAGCAGGAAAGAGAATTTTCATTCTGTTTGTATAGCAAAAAATTGAAGTGCAGATATGCATAACCTTTGTTTGGCCTGATTTGTCAGATTAGACAGGTTTGGAAATGGGGGGGAAGGGAGGGGGGTGCAATGCCAAACATATGTAATGCTGAAACCAAAGTTTCTGGGGAGAGTGAGCTATGTTAAAATTATAAAACAGTATGAAATGATCAGAACCAAATGGAAATTCAACAGTATATGTATGATTTCTTCTCCTTCCATATCACTATTATCAAGGACAAATATGATGTGTTAAGACAAATTACTTGTCTAAATTATCACCATTTCTAAAAAACAATGGGAAAAAAAAAACACTAAAACCGTTCGTAAATTGTTACAAAAGCTTTTGCTGCTAGTTCAAAGAACATCCTCTAAGTTCTTCTCTAAGAATTACTGCCGCAGGATACACTGAGAAAAGGACTAGTGTTTTTTGAAGTTAGGTCCATGAACATTGATTTAAATGAAGAGCCAAACTCACGGACAAAGTCGTGAACTAAAAAAGCTATGTTTATCCGAACATATTCTATGTATTCTGTTTAAATAGATTTAAGTCTTTTACAGACAGATTTTTAACAACATGTGATCTTTCAGCCAATGGTAAGATATCAGCAATATCTTTTCCTACTGTTGTATCAAGCTAGATTAGATGATGTTTGATACAAGGACTATGATGCCATCAGATTTCATTTGCTTGTCTTTGCTCTTCATTTGGGATATTGATTCCCTGATGACAGTTTTGCTGTAATTTTTAAGTGTTATTTGCTTTGAGCACTTCAAAGTTTTTCATTAAATTTTTAGAGATTTTACCTCTGAGTGGCATTAGATGACCTTTCTAATAGCTTAAAAGTGGAGTGGACATTGAAGGTTTGTATTCACTGTGGTTTGATCTGGTTCTGTTTTATGAAAAAACAATGGAAGTATTATCGTTGATCAGACTAGAAAATTACTTGGAATATGGATCATGAATAATTCATCATGGAAGGGCAAAATATTTATAACATACATTTGTTTTGCAAGGATCTAAATTAAGACTTGGATTGTCTTCTTTGAAGTCTGTCTGGATATAATTCAAAACACTTCCTTTTTCTCTAAAAAAGAATCAAGAATTCCAAAATTCACATTTCTAATGCCAGGTAACAAAATACAGCAAGAAGCTATTTATCTAATCTTGACTACAAACAAACAAAAGTTGTAGCATCAGCAAAGCTTTCCTATTTAGCTTGAAAGGATAGACACAGATGTAAGATGTCTGAATACAAAATAAAAGCTGGCATTAGCAATGGAATCAGTATTTTATGTATGTTTTATAATCACAATTCTTTTAATTCCTCATCTTATGATCACCTTATCAACTTCCATTCTCTTGTTTGACGTACATTAGGCAAAGATTCATGTACAACAATTCTAATCCTTGGTAGCTGGAAGACAGACCACTTAAAATCTTGCAACAGTAACTGAGGTAGTAAAAGCATTTTCCGCATGTCTATCACTGTCACACACAGGAGATAAGCTTCAGCTTGAAAACGAACTAATACCAAAAATTAGACATTGTAATAGAAAAGGAATAGACTAAAATTTCATAAATTTCATTTCCAAAGCTTTCCTTGTGACAACAAAATGGAAATAGTAGAGAAACCAGATACCTATTTCAGAAGAGTAAAAATGAATTGTTGCATGGTCAGAATAGACAAGAACAAATTTAAAAAAATGTTTTCCAGGGTGACTTTAGCAATGTGAATGTATGGCCAAACTTCTGTTTCAGAACAAACTGATTACATTTGTTTTGAAGGAACTGAGAAGTGATATTGTAATGACTAAAAGTGGAGCTACTCAGAAATCTGTTTTCTGTTGTATCTAGGCCACCAGTTACAGCTTTCCAGTTGAGACAGGAATCTCCCTTCCCTTCCTTCCCTTCCTTCCCTTCCTTCCCTTCCTTCCCTTCCTTCCCTTCCTTCCCTTCCTTCCCTTCCCTTCCCTTCCCTTCCCTTCCCTTCCCTTCCCTTCCCTTCCCTTCCCTTCCCTTCCCTTCCCTTCCCTTCCCTTCCCTTCCCTTCCCTTCCCTTCCCTTCCCTTCCCTTCCCTTCCCTTCCCTTCCCTTCCCTTCCCTTCCCTTCCCTTCCCTTCCCTTCCCTTCCCTTCCCTTCCCTTCCCTTCCCTTCCCTTCCCTTCCCTGGAATTCCCTGGAATTCCCTGGAATTCCCTTCCCTTCCCTGGAATTCCCTTCCCTTCCCTGGAATTCCCTTCCCTTCCCTGGAATTCCCTTCCCTGGAATTCCCTTCCCTTCCCTGGAATTCCCTTCTCTTCCCTGGAATTCCCTTCACTGGAATTCCCTTCCCTCCCCTCCCCTCCCCTCCCCCCCCCAGGCAGGATGGCAGGTTGGATGAGGTCCTGTGCAGACTGATCTAGTGAGTGGCAGCCCTGCCAATGGCAGTAGAATTGGAACTCTATGATCATCATTTCCTCTCCCAACCTAAACCATTCTATGATGCTGTGATATGCAAGAAATTCTAAAAATAAATATCTGAATCTTTGATTCCCATTTGAGATTTTATCCCTCTCTTTATGAATCTGTGAATTCAAAAGACTTATACACCCTCAAAATATATTTATGGGAATAAGTATACTGTATAAAACAGAGTTACTTTGGTTAATTTGATTTCCTTATTATGGAAAAGCTAACACTTAGAGACCAAAAGAACTTTCCCTTTTGAAAGATCTCTAATAAATTGTCATGCTCAGTTCCCTAAAATTTATTTTGTTTTTTACAATCTGACTAAAATACATGTGAAGTAAATGAAGCCACCTGACTGCAAGTGCATATCTGTAACTATGTCTTATTACTGCTCTGTGGGGGAAAGGTCAGGTTGAGGATCTGTGCAGGATGCACCTACAGAGTTCATGAAATGATTAGTCTTACTTATCCACCTGCTGAAACTAATGAAGAAACAAAAGATTAGCCAACATATTCCCTTGTATACAGTACATATATACCTTGTATACAGTAGTTTTGGTCATTAGAAAATAGTTTGTTCTGGAAAATACAATGTTAATTACCATCTTGCTATATATGTAAAAAAAGAGTATGGTTTTCCTTAGGGTACTGGAGGAAATCCTTGTATATAATAGTCTTATAGACACAGTCCAAAATTACTCCTAAGTGGGTAGACCAGGTTAGGATATTTTGCTTTGCTATTGTGAACATGCTTCCATAAGTCTTGTTCGATTCCCTAATCATGAAAAAAAAAAATCCATGTTCATTTTTCATTAGTAAAATCCATTTTAAGGTCTCCAGGAGGTAATTCTTTTTAAAATTAGTTTTTATTTTATTAGTCAGGTTGAATGGTGTTAAAACCATGCTGGAGCCACTGGCACTTCAATAGACTTTATTAATACTCCTACAATCACTCTATGTCTCAGTTCAGAATGACATCATTAACCTTCTGAGACTATGAAATACTGTTAAAGGGACAACGATAATTTTTAACTAATTACTCTATAATACATAATAGAGGTTTTCTCTGTTTTGTTTTGTTTATTTTTTGTGGGATGTTCGTTTGTTTGTTTGATTTTTTCCCACTAGTTTAATTCTCTAAAGAAAGGAACATGAACAGATATCAGCTGAGAATCAGAGGAGAAATATGAGCTGAGAGTACTATTTGTATCCTTCCAGAAATTTTGGGCAGTGCATTTGACTCTCAGACACAAGAAAAGAGATGGGAACAAATTTCAGTGATGCACTCCTCACTGTTTAGACACATGAAAACAATATGACAACAGAAGGAACTCTTTCAATGATACCTACACTGATTATGAAGTGATTAGTCTCCCACGTCAGACACTAGCTCTTGAAATTCTACCCTTTCTCTCTTGAAGTTTTCCTGCTGGAATTGTCAAGTACTTGAGAACCATGTTGATTTGTAACACAAAATAGCAGAGATAAAGGAGGAGAGCAGCATTACATTCTTACTAGATAGCCCTAGAATCCTAGAGCAAACTTGACATTTTTCTCTGCAGTAGGATCAGTTTGAAGGAGAAAGTGATAATGACAGATAAATCAATTCTCATTTCTGTTCTACACACTAACTAATAAATACATTAGCAAGACCATTAATATCATTATTGTAGGCATTTTTTCCCTCTCCCTACTGAAACTTCTGCATTCTTGCATATCGGTCCAATAATACTGTTGCCAAACTGCTGCTTTATGGTAGGTTACACTCAAAGGTAAAACATGAAGTGATATAACAAAGCTGAATAGGCCTGGAAGATGGCACCTGAATCTATCAGGCAGACATTATTTTAATGTCATGACAGCAGAGTTAAGTTGATTGCAAAAGAAAATAATGAAGGTTTATTGAAAATTCTGTATACACTGAGGTTAACACTGGGATGACTGCATAGTCATTGTTTTGTTTAATATCATATCCCCAGCCTTTTATGATTTTATGAAGCAAATCAACTGGAGTGACTATTTATGTTACAGCCTTTGATGCTGGCTACACATGGAAAAAGCTGAGCCACACAGTGACTTCTTTGCCTCAGTCTTTACTGGAAAGTGCTCTAGCCACACTATCAAAGTTGCAGAAGGAAAATATAAGAACTGGGAGAAGTAAGATCTGTCTGCTGTAAGTGAAAATCAGATTTGAGATCATCTAAAGAAACTGAAAGTGCACAAGTCCATGGGACCTTATGAGAAATGTACAGGTTCTGAAGGACATGCCAAGCCACTATCCTCTTATTTGAAAGTTCATGGCAGTCAGGAGAAGTTCTCACTGGCTGGAAAAGAGGAAACAACGCCCATTTTTAATAAGGGAGAAAAAGAAGATCTAGGGAACCATGGGCCAGTCGATGTCACCTCTGTGCCTGGCATGATAATGAAGCAGATCCTCTTGAAGGCCATACACATGGCCACTTTCAATACACACGGAAAATAAAGATTATGTGATTGGTGGTAACCAACATGGATTCACCAAAGGCGAGTCATGCCTGACGAGCTTGGTGACCTTTTATGATGGAGTTACAGCATCAGTGGAGAAAGGAAGAGCTACAGACATCATCTACCTGTATGTGTGCAAAACATCTGACATCATCCCATGGTTTTATGATTTTTTGTTATTGGTATTCCACATCATAACATCATGTACAGCACTGGGAGTTAAGCCTCCAGTTCCACGGACTACTGACTTTCCTGCTACCTGATTATCAGAAGAGAAAAACTACATACCCCAGAGGACTTTGCACTCACATCTTCCACTCAGAGGGAAAGATAAAACAGCATGCAAGTCCTGAGACTTCCCCCTTTTGCTGGTCATCTTAGCAGTGGAGGTTCCCTAGCTGTCTTGCCTTCAGCTTTAAAGTAAGGCCTTTGGTTTTGGACACTCGTTCTTTCATTTTATTTGCTTCATTAGCTTCAACTCCAAGTATATTGTATTACATTTTGCTATTTTGCATTCCAATGTCTTATTTAGTAAATTAGTTTTTCTCTCCAGATGGTTGCCACTGTTTTGTTTTTAGGTCATCTCCCTACCCTCTCCCTTCTCCCCCTTCCCCTTTCCTGGGGTCCCCTGCCCATTTAGTCACAGAACCAGGCCAAACCAGCCTATAAACCATTGACATCCACACAAAATCCTGGTCACTAAATTGGAGAAAAATTGATATGATGGATGGACCATTCACTGGATAATGAATTGGCTGGATGGTCACACTCCAAGAGCTATTGCCAATAGCTCAGTGTCCAAGTGTAGATCAGTGATAAGCGGCATTCCACAGGAATCAGAGTTGGGACCAGTGTTATTTAAGATCTTTGTAGGTGGCACGGAGAGTGGGATCAAGTGCACCTTCAGCAGACAACAAGGTTGCAGACAACACCAAGCTGAGTGGTGCAGTTGACATTCCAGCAGGAAGGAATGCTATTCAGAGGGACCTGCAAGGGTTTGAGAAGTGAAGTTCAACAAGGCCAAGTGCAAAGTCCTGAACCTGGTCTGGAGCATTCCCAAGCAAGATAAATGTTAAGCAAAGAATGGCTTGGGAGCAGCCCCGCTGAGAAGGATTTGGAGGCACGCATTGATGAAAGACTCAGCATGAGCCAGTAATGTGCTCTTGCACCCCAGAAGGCCAACTGTATCCTGAGTTACATCACTAGAAGCACAACCAGCGGGTGGAGGGAGGTGATTCTGCCCCTCTACTCAACTCTCATGACACCCCACTGGGAGTACTGTGATCAGTTCTGGGGCCTGCAGCACATGAAGGACATTGAGCTTTTGGAGTGGTTCCAGAGAAGGGCCAGGAAGATGATCAAAGGGATAGAGTACCTCCCCTACAGAGACAGGCTGAAGTTCTTCAGCCTGAAGAAGAGAAGACTCTGGGGAGAGTTTATAGCAGACTTCCAGTACCTGTAAGAGCCTACATGAAATCTAAAGAGGTACTTTTTATGAGGGTATGTAGTGATAGGATGAGGGGGAATGGCTTTAAACTGAAAAAGGACAGATTTATATTAGAAATTAAGAAGAAATTCTTTACTGTGAGGATGGCGAGACACTGGAACAGACTGTCCAATGAGATTGTGGATGTCTCTTCCCTGGAGTAACTCAAGTAATTCAAATCTCAGTCATACTGATGAATGTGTATGGGGCTTTGAGCAACATGTTCTAGGGGGAGGTGTCCCTGCCTATAGCAGAGGTTTTGGATCTAGATGATCTTAAAATTCCCTTTTGATCTAAACTATTCCATGATTCTATGAACACATAATACAGTTTTACCAAGACTTAATACATTTGCTATTAGTTTTTACAAGATACAGATAGCGGTGGCATAAAATCTTTCACTCCGAGTGATAGCTCACAAATGAAATCTAGTCCATTATTGGTGTTAAGGAGGGGTTAAGTGTGAGGAGATTTTAGAGAACAGCAATGAGTATTGAGTAGGGAGGGATATGTCTGCTCCTCTCCTGAGCCAAGCAAAAGCCTCTCACCTGCTAACAGTTTATGCTTTCTGCTCAGTGTCTGAAGAAAATTTAGTGCCATTTTAAAAGTTACAGATGTGTCCTCACAGGACAAAGTCTTTATGACAGTGAGTAGTAAGATCTGTGCTTTGCATTGTCTCATATACTTCCTACTCTTATGAAATCCTAGTAAAGCAGCTGAGAGTTTTCAACTGACAATATTATCGTGTCTCAGCCTCTGCAGCATTTTAGTATTTGTTGTGACTGAAGCATTTAGGACCTATACCTGACATCATAATGGTATACATCAGGGGGAATGAAGGTCACAGATGAATCATGATGCCAAACCATATAACATGATGAGCCCCAGCTGAACACATATACTTTCTCTAAGATCTGAATTCCATGCTTGACTCTTCTCCATGAGGTAAATGCTCTCTGAAAAAAAGACATCTGCTTTAAGACACTTTCCAATTTTTACTTGATATTTCAGTGACAGCAACTTTTTCTCTCTATATTTCTGGTAAAGCACTGTTGATCAAAGAATTTTGAAAAGTGGCCTCAAGTGACTTGTTACTCATTTGTTCATTCACTTCCTTCTCATAGTCATACTCATGCAGATGACTTGAGCCAAAGACAGAACTATGCTATTTTCCTTTCTTTTCTAAGACTATGTTGTTGGGCAACTAATATCACATACATACTGTGGAAAACTTACGAAGTATTGAGAAACAGGTCTTAAGAAAAACAATTACATGAAGTACTACTGAGGCTATGATTTACACTGTTAGAATGTTTGGCTCATTTTTTATATTCTATGACATCTAAATCTATTCTAAAAGAGAAAAAAAAATACAAAACAACTCTGTGCTTGACTATTTAAAGTAAGTTTCTTCCTGCAGTTTCTTCTATACAGATATCTGGATAAACTGTTATATGCAGATCGCTTCAAAACTAATGCCTCCTACTTATTTCCATGGAAACTACAACAGATTCAAACAGCACAATAACACTATTTGATAGCGAGTATTCTCAGCTACATAACACAATTTCTTTACATACTTACCAGTATTAGATATGCATTTTTACCAGTAATGAAGAAGAGCCTGCATGCTGTGCTCATAAAAATTTGCCCCAGAGGAGGTGACCTACGGCTGCTGTCACAACTGTTGAAACACACCACCCACCCAATCACCACCCTCACTGTGCTCACATTCACTATTCAGTCTCAATAAATGTTCAGCAAGCATCGAAGAATATCAGTGGGTGCCATTTTTTCTTCGTGGAGATGTTCAGTGACACAACTTTTCTTCATCCACACTTCTGTATCAGACATCGTTTTGCCAAATTGCCCCTCTGCTGCCATCTGTCACACAGCAAAAAAAATGTAAAGGAATAGTGACAGGAAGGCTCAGCTTCCACTGCCATACCATCAACATGCACCTTTGAATAATAAGAAGATATTAAAACATAATAAAATAGGAGGCAGTGCTGTTGGAGCAGTCCTTTTTCCACAAAAAATCTTTGCAAATGTGTATTACTTGCTAAAATCATTTTGATAATCTTTATACTAGTAATATCTGATCATAATTTTTGCCTTGTCAAAATGTGATTAAGAAATATAATGTTTTAAACTTTTTTTCCTATATTGTCTATCTTGATTTAATACAACCTAACACATTATTCTTCAAAGTTTTCCTGATTTACACTAGGGTACACATCAGTTTCCTATATACCAAACAGGTGCCTGGCAAAGGCAACTTTCTAAAAAGTTTGAAGTTTCAGCTACAAATTCCTTTCTCATTTTGCAAAATTTTTACCTAAGAGCATTACCAAAACCCCATCTCATTTACAATTTTTTAAATATTTTTCTATTCTCTATCCTTTGCTATTCATTCAGTGATATGCTTTCATGCCCGCTCTTACCTTGTACCCCAATGTGACTTGAAGAAGTGATACGTGCTCTTTTTTCAGTTCATACAGATCTATCAGCAATTGCCATTGAGTCTCTGCAATCTAAATGTTCTCACTCTTTCTCCCTGATATGCTCTTGTCTAATACATATGATCTGTTTTTTTTTTTTAATTATTATTATTTTTTTTAGTTTTGAACTTACTTTCTAATGTCACCATCACTTTCACCGGTACTTTCATGTTAGTATAACAGTTGAGTTCATTTTTATGGTTTGTTTTCCTGGAACACACCCAAGCCTTTCAAATACAGTCTGGTATGCTGTAAACATGTCAGCATTCACTTATCCTTGCTTTACAATATTGACTCTACATTTATGCTAGTTACTAACGGCAAACCCAGAATTACTTTCATGCCAAACTCCGAAATATGAAAATAAGTATTTGCTCATAGAAAGTACAATTCGAGTCAAACTTCGCAGATGCTTGCCTTTCCTGACTCCAAGCAGGGATGTGTAGCAGCGATTCTTGGCAAATTATCAGTGCTCTTCTACTTCTTTTAATTGTCACAGACAAGCACACTCACAATTGCCACATTTGACTTCTCCTACACAGTTTTGATAAACAGTTGCACTGGCTATTTTTCTAGGTATTATCTTCAAAAACAAAACTCTGTGTGAAGAGAGGTTTTGTCCACCATCTGCAACACTCTTCTGTCTCACATATCAGATGTTCTTTATTAATACACATAGCACTTTGTCTGATAGGCAGGTGGTGTACACCAAAAATGTGGTTCTGCTAGTCCCTATGACTCTCCCAGTCTAAGATACATTAGCAGCTGATATCAAAGTTTCTGTCATCTGCCAACCTCCTGCTGCGGTACCTTAAAGAAACATGAAGTTCGCTATGCTTTTGCAAGTTCGTCTATTGTTGTAGAAAAGAGTAGAATAGAACAGAAGAGGAGTTCAAATGGAAAAGATCTTCTAAGATGATCCAGCCCAACTGCCTGATCAATTCATAGCTAATCAAAAGCTAAAGTGTGTTACTGATGCCATTATCCAAATGCCTTTGAACACTAAGAGACATGGGGCATCAATCATCTCTCTAGGAAGCCTATTTTGGTGTTTGACCACTCACAATAAATAAGTTTTCCAAATTTTGAATCTGACTCTCACCTGACACAGCTTTGCTCTGTTCCCAAGCACGCCTTTCATTAGTCACCAAGATGATCAGCCCCTCTGGGTTTCTCTTTTTTTCAGGAATTTTAGAAAGCAGTGAGGTCACATCTTAACCTTCTTTTCTCAAGACTAGACAATTCAAGTGTTTCAGCCTCCCCACACAGGAAATGCCTTTTAGCCATTTTTCCAGCTTTGCTGACTTTCTCTGCAAAATTTGAGTATCTTAACACCCTTTTTATAATGCAGAGACCAGACTTGTAAACAATATTAAAAATAAGCCCACACCAGTGCAAAATATAGTTACAGAAGTGCCTCTTTTGACCAGATGGCTGTACCACATTCAAAGTATTTCAAAATGTGGTTTGCCCTCTTGGATCCCAAGGCACTCTGCTGAAGCATGCTGAACCTCCTGTCAACGAAAACTTCCAGACCTCTTTCTGCAAGGCTGATCTCCAGCCACTTTTTTTCCACTGTACATGTCCAGCATTACTTCACTGCAAGTGTGGAATCCCACTTCTACCTTTTTTGAACTTCATGCCATTGATGATTTTACAATGTTTAAACATATCCATATCCATCTTCAAGGCCTTGTGTCCATCCAGGAAGTCAACAGCACCTCCAAGTTTAGTGTTACCAACAAATTTGTTGATGATGTATTTTAGTCCTATATTCAAATAACTGATAAAAGTGTTGAATAGGATTGGCCCTAGAATTGAGTTCTAGGGAACATCAGTAGTGACTGACCACCAACCAGAGGTAGTTCAACTGACTATCACCTTTTCAGCTCATTGAAACAGCTTATTATCCTTCACAGACCAGTTTTTGTCATAGTTGGACAATTTGTACAAATAATTTCTTTACCTGATATGCAAAAGCTATCATTAAACACTTGACTATTAGGTGTTTCAGTTGTCACCCTTTTCATAAATTTCTAATCCACAAACACGTACATTTTCTTCTTCAATCAACAACAGATTTCTTATAGTCTTAATGCAGTAAGTGGTCATGATTTATTTAGTCATTTAATGATCTACTCCTGAATGATGCCAAATAACTAAATGTAGTTACTCCTAGTAAATAAATAATGAAAACCTGAGGCTTTATGGCATGGAAAGGTATTATATTTAACTTCACATGCAATGTATCACAAATGAGCTTCTAAATACCAAATAGATTGTTGTTTGACTTAATTTCTGCTTTATTAATTTTTATAATTTCAGTAACCCTATAAACATCTCACTGTTCTTGAAATACTTATTTAATAAGCAGTAAATGATTGAAGCCTAGTAACAGTTTTTTCCTTAAGCATAAATTAAGATTTGTCTTGGCAAATTAGTTACTGTAATCTGCTGTTTCTGCTGAAGAATCCATATGTACCAATGGAAAGGAAAAATATACACAGAAGTGTAATAATTTCTTCTGGAAACAAAAAGTTAAACATATACAGAACTCATTGGTTGGACATAATGAGTACATAGATAATAGACTCAAAATATTGTGACAGACTTAGTGTACAACAGCTTATTATGTATCACTGGTAGCACTGGTCTTTCTTCATCTTTTCTACAAGTATATAATTGTCATGGACTTATCCATGGCAGGGACACAAGGAAAAAGGAGAGAGAGAGGAAAAAGAAAACAAAAAACCTGCACTGTAGGTGGCAACGTGGCAGAGCTGTGTGCTGGGGGGGGAATCGGGACGAAGGGGGAGGGGGAGTGTAAAGGGAGAAAGTTACTGATATAACAGATGGGTCTAAAATAATAAATAAATAAATAAATAAAAAGGTAACTATTTGAGGAGGAACAGTAATCCACTCAATCTAACAAATCGAACAAACTGGGAAAGAGAGAGAACCAAGGTAGAAAGAATTAGGTTAGCAAAAACTACGGGGGAAGCACACATGCTTTTTCTTCTGGCAGACCGAAAGAAAGCACAGCAAGAGAAAGAGAGAGAGATAGAGAGATAAAGAGAGAAAGAGAGAGAGAGAGAGGGAGGGAGGGAGAGAGGGAGGCTGGTGTCCTATCTGGAGCTCCAGCTCTTCCACTCCCCGCCCGAGCATTAACTCTTTAACTCCCAGCATGAAGTTCTGATGTGGAATACTGGCCTCAAAACCACAAAACCACAACATTCCACCCCTTATTCCACATCATCACATCATGCCTAACACATATCTATACAGGAAAAAAAAAAAAAAAAAAAAAACCCAGTCATTAAAATGCATTACATACAAACATATCTATATTCATATACATACATGGGATCACAGACTGCACTCTCCCAGCATCAAATTTCCTTGTAGCACACATTGCATGTCCTCATTTTTCTCCATCACCCACCAAGTGGACCCAGGTCCCTGTGCAAAAACAGTTCCATGGAGAAGTTTACCCTTTCCAGAAACTGGAAGGACCCACACCACTTTTCCCAAAATACTCTTTAAGTGTACCACAGGAACCTTATCTCCCTCTACAGTAGATAGGGAGCAGAACTGTGAAGTACCATCTCGACTGGCAGATCCTCTAGTGTTGACCAACCAGGTGGCTTCTGCCAAATTTTTCTCCCAGTGCTTAAATGTTCCACCACCCATTGCTTTCAACATGGTTTTTAACAACTTGTTATAGCTCTCAGTCTTACAGGAAGCTGGAATGCATGGTAGGGGATATGATAAATCCATTCAATGTCATGTTCTTTGGACCAAGAATTTACAAAAGAATTTTTGAAATGAGTCCCTTTATTGGATTCAGTTCTTCCTGGGGTGCCATGTCACCACAGGATTCTCTTCTCCAAAGCTAAGATGGTGTTCCTGTCAGTAGCATGGGGTACTGCATATGTTTCGAGCCACCCAGTGGTTGCCTCCACCATGGTAAGCACATAACACTTACCATCACGAATTCATGGCAAGGTGATATAATCATACCTCCCCATATTTATACTTTCGTCATCGTCCTTTTCCCCAGAGAGGTTTCATCCTCTTGGTTTGTTTAATTATGGGACATGTGTCACAGTCATGGATCACCTGTGCAATCGCGACCATAGTTAAGTCCATCCCTTGGTTTCTAGCCCACTTATATATCGCATCTCTTCCTTGACGGCTCAAGGTCTCATGGACCCACAGAGCTAAAAATAACTCTCTCTTGTTCTCCCAGTCCAAGTCTGTTTGAGCCACCTCAATTTTGGCAGCTTGCTCTACCTGATGGTTATTTTTCTGTTCTTCAGTAGCTCCACTCTTGGGCACATGAGCATCTATGTGACACACCTTTATACCCATATTTTTTGTTTGGGCAGCAATGTCTTTCCACAGTTCAGCAGCCCAAATAGGTTTACCCCTTCATTGCCAGTTGTTTTGTTCCCATTGCTGTAAGCACCCCCATAAAGCATGTGCCACCATCCATGAGTCGGTGTAAATATAAAGCACTGGTCACCACTCCCATTCAGCCACATCAAAGGCCATCTGGACAGCCTTTAACTCTGCAAATTGACTTGATTCTCCTTTTCCTTCAGTGGCCTCTGCAATACATTGTGTGGGGCTCCACACAGCAGCTTTCCATCTGCAATGCTTTCCCACAATATAACACGATCAGTCTGTGAACAGGGAATATCTCTTTTCATTTTCTGATAGTTCAGAAATGGTGCAGCCTCTTTAGCACATGATACCTCTTCTACTAGAGAGGTTCCAAAGTTTTTGCCTTCAGGACAGTACATGATCATTTCCAGGATTTCTGGATGGCTGAGGATCCCATCTGAGCTCACTGTGTAGTCAATGCAATCCACTTACTCGAAGTGGCATGAGTAGCATGAACCTTTCCTTTAAACATCCAGTTCAGCACTGACAGTCAAGGTGCCAGAAGAAGCTGCATTTCAGGGTCAATTACTTTGAAAGCAGCCCAAATGCCCTTGTACGCAGCTAAGATCACCTTTTAATGTGGAGTTTAGCATTATTCTGACACCAGTATGCTCTACTTCAAAATCCCAGGGATCGGCCTTGGGGCTTCCCAGAGGCTCTTTGACACAGCCTCCAAATGGGACCTTTCTCTCCAGCTGCAGTGTAGAGGATGTTCTTTACATCCTGTCCCATCCATACTGGCCCCAGGGCCACAGCACAGGCTATCTCTACTTAATTTGATCAAAAATTTGCTGCTTCTCAGGACCCCATGCAAAATTATTCTTCTTCCATGTCACCTGATAGAGGGAGCTTACTATGAGGCTATATTTTGGGATGTGCATTCTCCAAAAACCTACTACACCCAGAAAAGACTGTGTCTCTTTCTTGCTAGTGGATGGAGACATACTGGTGATTACATGTGATACAGTCACATCTCCTGGGATGTGACAACGCCCATCTTGCCATATAACTACCAGGAACTGAATTTCTTGGGCAGGTCCTTTTACTTTGTTCCACTTAATAGCGAAACCAGCAGCCAGAATAATTTGTTCTCCTTTCTCAAAAACCTCCTCTTCTGTATCACTCCACACAACAATGTCATCAATGTACTTCAGGTGCTTGGGAGTCCCGCCCTGTTCCAATGTGGTTTGAAACAACTTATGGCAAATGATCAGGCTGTGTTTCCACCCCTAGGGCAAATGGTTCCATGAGTACTGAACACCCCTCCAGGTAAAAGCATACGGTGGCCTCCATTCTGTTGCAAAAGGAATGGAAAAGAAGACATTTGCGATGTCATTGGTGGCATATCATTTGTCTGCTTTTGACTCAAATTTGTTCCAGAGTTCTAACATATCTGGCACAGCAGCACTCAGTGGGGGTGTGACTTCATTCAGGCCAAGGTAATCTACCCTCAGCCTCCATTCTCCACTGGCTTTACGCACCGGCCATATGGGGCTGTTAAAAGGTGAGTGAGTTTTGCTGATCACTCCCTGACTCTCTAGCTGATGAATCAGCTTGTGAATGGGGAGCAAGGAATCCCTGTTTAATGCAGTATGGCCATCTGTGTACCATCTTTGTAGCAAATGGTACCTGCTGCTCTTTTAGTACCCCCACAACAGACGGATCTTCTGACGGGCCAGGTAAAACAGACAGCTGCTTAACATTGTCTGTATCTACAGCAACTATTACAAAAGCTGATCAGTATCCCTTGGGATCCTTGAAATGTCCCCTTCTGAGATAATCTATACTGAGTATGCATGGAGCCCCCTATCAAGTCACTATAGGATGCTTCTGCCAGTCTTTACCAGTGAAGCTTATTTCTGCCTCCAACACAGACAATTCCTGAGAGCCCCCAGTCACCCCAGAAATATAAATCAAGTCTGTCCCTTTATAACTCAAGGGCATTAGAGTGCTCTGTATTTTTGTGGTTATGATGTGCCAGGCCATCGAATCCAAACAGTCCAATACACTCTATTATCCTTTTCCCCTGCCTGGCTGGGAGTAGGGCCCCTCTATTGGTTACCTGCAGTGACAGGAGCAATTTCACTGGTGATTGATCTTTGTTGTAATTCTCTCACCCGTGCTCTCAGGGTATCTTCTCCATTTGCACGTAAGTAACTCCACAGTGCCGCACACAACATGGAGTTACTGCTGTCATTTGCTCGAGCAGGGAGGCGTTTGCCTTTGATAGTTGAGACTGCCACAGGTTCATCCCTATTAATCAGTAGGGACAACTCCTCCAGTATGCCTTCCTGTCTCTTCTCCATTTTATCTAGCTTTCTGCTACCTTTGATATGGCTGAAATGGAAGTATACAATGGTGGGAATTTTTGTTCAAAGTTTTGAAGCGTAAGAATCAGTTCAAAAACTGGGGGTCTTCTGTTCTAGTCCTCTTATCTACAGAATGCTGTTACTAGTGTACTGGTGTACCTCTCCAGTGCTGTTCATGTGAGCTTCAATGATACATCAGGTGTAATTTTCACTCCATCGTGACCGTTGTCCTGGCGTGGATCCTTTGAACAAACATGGGATCATACAGCATTTCCACCAAGGCTATTTCTCAACTGTATTCCATCTTCTCATCACACACTCCAGATGTAGGAATGTCTTCCCTTCACAGCTAATAATATTCATTCCCAGAGGGTGGCAACTCAGTTCAGACATCTACTAATCCTTCTGTTGATAGCTGGGTCTCAGGCAATGCTTCCTAGTTGGCAAGTTTCATTACCATCTAGGGACATGCTGCTGGCACCACTGTCCCAACACCAAAGCAACCAGGTAACAATAGTTTCATCCAGGAGCTGTACAAACTCCTTTCTTGAGCCTTGGATTTCAGTCATCTTCAGGGGTCAATGAATAGTGGTAACAGTGACTTCATCCTCACAACTCTCCTCTCCATGTCTCTCACTTTACTTAGTTGTCTTTCTCAGTGGTGGTGGTTTTGAGAAAGGCCCCTTGCTTGGATCTTCCTCTTGTTCCTCTACTTCTTCTTCTTTCTCTTCTAGACATGAAGACACTCATTTCCATTTCTGGCCTTACACAGGGACAGCCAATATTGATGCTGGTGTTTCCTGTGGTTAATCAGGTCTGGCTTGCAGGTTTCCCTTTCTGGTTCAGACCTCAGTTTGGAAACTATCTCTCTCCAGAATAGTATTATATATAGATCAATAAGCACAACCCAAGCTGCAAATAAACCTTTCCTCCTCAGATCTTTCTGAGCCACACCATCTCTTACCCAAATCCTCACTGAATTTCTCAGGATCCCACAGGTGCTCAAGAGTAAAATCTCATGACACCAGGGGTCCCCACACTTCTAATCTTTTTCCTAAATCTCTCCACATTCCTGGCCATTCAACATTCTCTGGTTTTGAGAAAGGCTTCCTCCACACAATGTAAAATCATATTGCAAGGAATAAAGTCAGGAAGACTGATAACACAGTCCCTATGCTGGCATCCTGAACATGCATAAGGAACTGAAAAGAGAACCTGGAAACCTGTCCAAACACTGTACTGTTTGTTACATTAGCCAGGGTGCCTAGGCACCATGGAAGGTATCTCCATCAGTGCCCTTAATTGCTCATACACAGATATGACTCTGGTACTGAACATAGGGAACTTATAAATAAGCCAGCATGTTCTATGGTACATAATGGCCTTTAGTTCTCTATGCAGTAGTTTTACAATGGAGTAGAGATTCTTGAGTGCCTGCATTCTCCCCTAGTAGTTGTCATGGTGCTGTCCATGACAGAGACACAAGGGAAAAAAGATGGAGAGAGGAAAGGAAGGATAAGGAAAAAACAAACAAACAAACAAACAAAACCTGCACTGCTGATGGCAACGTGGTGGTCAGAGCAGAACCATGCACTCCCAGGGGGTGGGGGAAGGGGAGCAGTACGGAGCTAATGGATGGGTCTAGAAAAAAGAAATAAAAAAGGCAACGATTTTAAGTGGAACATTAATTTTATGAAAACTAACAAAATCAGACAATCTGGGAGAGACAAAAGTAACAAAAAACTGAGAATCTTATAGTAGTAAAACTGCAGGGGAAGCACACGTGCTTTGTATCCAAGACAGGCCAAGAGAAAAGTGCACCAGAGCAAGAGCAGCCAGAACATGCTCCACCTAATTAACTCTTTAACACTACCACATTGACACTTTAACTCCCAATATGATGTTCTGATGTGGAATACCAGCAAGAAAAACACAAAACCACAACTTAATTTCACTTAAATGTCTGATTCACAAATGTACTTGAGTGGTTAATACTGAATACAAATGAATCACATAATAAAAGTAATTCCTGCTGCAATGAGAAATATGTATACTTTACACAAGTAGACTGCCTATTGAAAAACTTGTATCAGAAGGTAAGAGAAGTGAAGAATAAGCAAGTAAAGTAAAAAAGTGAGGGTAAGTAGGTAAGTAAAAACAAAATAATGCAGTTTTGGAAACCAAAATGGAACATTTAATGTAGTATTCACTGAAAATATTTTGTTTGGAAGAACTCAATATGGCACTTCTGTTAAGCCACAAGAAATATTCAGAGCATACTAAGGATGCATATCCTCACTGTACATGGCTAACAGCAATGTTGGGAAATGCTAGTCTGTCTTCCACATATTATTCAATGCTTCTCATGCTTAGGAGCAGTCTTGACAAAAGCTGTGTGCTTTCAAGCTCATTTATAAAGTGTAAATATACAATATACAATATTTGAAACCTGGACTTTGGGTACATGTGAGCAATAGCTTACCAGATAACATTAATCAGAAGCCATTGACATCCAAGGAATTGCAATTACTCTTCAGATTCCCAAGGCTTACACCAAATTTTTGGCTAAGCTTTTTATGTGCACTTATTCCCAGAACAGTAACAACTTGTTAAAGAAGCAACTATTTTTTTTTGTCTGAGTTCTAAACAGCTGTTTTTAAAGAACAGTAACTACACTACTTTCTCCTGTACATCATGGATGAGAAGATAAGAAGAGCATTTACAGAGTTTTTCTGATGTTCTTTCAGGTATCCAAATATCTTTCCATCACATACAACTTCATTTTGAACAACATTGCTTGTTGTTCACTAGGAAAACATCAGATGCATTAATTACTCTGAAAAGAATTCAGTGTCTACTTTTCCTCATTCTTCACCTACTGTGAAAATATGTTGCTTGTAATTTTTTTTTTCAGACACATACTGTTTCAGATAAGTTATAAGAACAGATCCACATGAGCATAGATGGAGAAACTGCTGTGCTCTATCTTCCTATGTTTTTCTGTTTGCCATTTTTTTTTGTTATTTTTTGTGATTTTTTAACTCATTTAAAATTCATAACAACAAAATATCTAACCAGAATGATGAACATACAGAAGTATTTTAAGCAGCTTTAAATACTATTTTAAATAATTTCAATAATACTTTTTTGATCATTCCAGAAAAAAAGAAGGTAAAAGTTAGGTAAATTTGCAAAGTTTATCAATACCTTACTGTGGGTTTGATAGGAGATTCAGCAAAGAAATTAAGGAATCTGAGGTTTCTTCATCCACACTGAACAATCCATCTTGCAGCTACTTAAATTCATCTAATTTAGAGCACCAGAAGCCATATGGTACAGAGAATATGTATTTTTATTTTGCTACAGAAAACGTTTATAGTTAATCAAATATTAAGCTTTAATTCTAATTTGTTTAGTTGTTATAAGCCGAGAAATGCCCTTAGCTTAATAACAACTGGCCTGAACCAGTGTGGAAAGAATGTGATCCTAAGTACTTTCTTAAGGAAATGTAAGTAAATACCTCATAATAATCCTAATGCATGTAATTACCTAAGGACTTGTTCAGGATTCTATAACCATTTTCAGATGTATTATTCAGCTATCCTGGGGCTGCATCACAATATATACCAAATTTTTTACCTTGTCTTGTCCCAAATGAAAACGTCTAGGTTGTCGTTTCCCTTACAGAAAGACAGCACTGAAATACTAAGTGAAAGACAATCCATCTGTCTGTCTATCTGTTTGAGTGTCTATAGAAAAGATCTCATTCAGTAAAGCCTAGTCAATATTTTCACAATGACATTTTAAGACGGGGCATAGAGGTCAGTTCAAGGAAACTTGATTGAAATGCAAAGTCTTCTCCATTCCTTTCCTTCACAGTGTGTGACAAGGGAAAGATTTTTCCCCAGTTTTAAAGAACCTGAACTGAAAAAGCTCCTGTAGTTGTAGGAGTAGGCATAAACAAAGCAGAACCTGAAGGAGCAGGAATTACTGAGAGACTTGTATGAAAAAGTGAGATGAGAATTAGAAAAAAATTAGATACAAGTGAGAGCCATACCAAATAACAGCATATTTTTTAACGTTCTCCTTTCTAAGGTTTCAGTTTATTTGAGAAGCTTGAGCAGGGAATACTTCATTCTCCTTTGCTGCAAGAGGAAGGTGATTGTAAAAAGGAAGGGATAGCTGACTGAGGTTTCAGAAAGTATTTTGAAGTCTTTGGAAAAAGAAAACAGAAGCTGTGGTTGCTGTTAGAGCTTTCCCGTACTCTCACTTTTCCAAAGTAAGCAACCAAAGGGCAACATAATTCATCAGCTTTCAAAGTTCCTTAAAATGTTATTTTAGGATTAATTTCTTTGATTCCCAGCTTTTCACATAACTTAGTGCATTTCACAATGGGAGTTACTGCAAGAAAGTTCATGACATCCATTATATGAAGCATATAGTCTATGCAGATGCCTGACTAGACAACTCCTGATCACAGAAGGAAGCATTAAAAAGCTGCCCAGTTGAATAAGATACTTTATTGGGCTAACTTCAATCTGCTGTTCCCATCAGTCCTGATTATACTCAGCTAATTCCATTAGCTTCTTAAATACATTTTAAGCTACACTACTTACTTTCAAGCTCAGAGCAAGTGCAGCTCTGTAATAAGTTCTTTAACAATCTTTTCACTCTTCCAAGCAAAGAATTTTGCCACAGTGGAAGTTAATTTCATTTATCTTTAATTAGATTATTTTACACAAAAATCAAATAGCACTTTATTTACCTAACAAAATTTGCTGAGTATCACCAGACCAAAGAAAAGAATGAAAAAAGGCTAGCTGAAATGGAATAAAAGTCTTGATTTTACAATTCTTTGTAAAGTACAGTAGCTAACTGAGTAAGATACTGTGATTGCTCAATCACAGGAAATGTTAGACAATCTGCATCTGTAGGCTGTTTTTCAAATGTTAGGGTGCTATTCAGAGAAGTGACATTCTTTTTGTAGTCAGCAACTTGTCAGTTTGGAATGAAATTCAATATTTTTTCCTTTACTTAGAAAGAAAATTTAAAACAAAAACAAAACAAAACAAAAAAAAAAACAAACCAAACAAAACAAAAAACCACAACAACAAAAGACATAATGTGATCATTCTGTTGAACAATAAAACTTTTTATCTGAACCATCTCACTCTTTAAGTGAGTTTGAAAACTTTTTTACTTAAAAAAAAAAAAAAGAACACTACTTTAGCTATAATACTTTGTTTTTGGTCATAGAGATGTTTGACAATTACACGCTATGATTAAACTGTCAGGCAAGAATTGCGCTTACAAAAATAACGGCGTTGTTCTTTTGCAATATCCTAAGTGGCACATCTTGATACATTAAATCAATATATTACACTACCTTCCAATTTTTCCACTGAAGTCAACATCTGTTCTAAGAAAGTGTTTTTCTTTACAGAGTTACATCTGTTTGTACCTGAACTTTAAAATTATGCATATATTCACATTTGTACAGTTCAGATACAAGTTTAGAACCATACTTCCTCTGCTATGCAGGGTCTAGAGGCTAGAATTAGTGGAAAGGAAGGAGTCTACTATATGTGATGTATGTATGCACATATATGTGTAGCTCATTCTGAAAGTAACACCTCCTCTTTGTTTATTTGGAAACTACAACAGATTCAAACAGCAAAGTAATATTGTTTGACATAGAAAATTCTCAGCAACAAAATACTATTTTTTAATATAGTCACCATCATTAACTATGCATTTTCACCAACTGTCAGCAGTTTGTGGGCTGGTTTGACAAGGGCCTGTGCGCTGCATTCTGAAATATCTGCACCACTGGATGTGAACCACTGTCACTGTCACCACTGCTGAAAAATACCACCCTTCGCCACACTGAGTTCATATCTAGTGTTTGGTCTCCATTAACTTTAAGCAAGCATCAATGAATGTCAGTGGTTGTCATTCATCAGGTTAGAGAAGTTAGTTAACGGGTGGCCAAAACAAAAGCTTGAAGAGAGCGACACTTCACTTTGGAGTGTCCCCGTTTGGAATAGCACGGGCACTAGGACCAAAGGAAAAAGTAATGCCTTCACTTCTCACAGTGAGTGGGGGAGTGGGGGGGGTGTTGAAGATTTCATGCACATTAGAAAGCTCACAACAAAAGAACACGACATGTTGAATATGCTTAGAATGCAAAGGGTGCCCAGGAAAAGGAATATAAAATTCGCACTTGCTGGATTATTCCCTCATGTTAACTGTATTAACAAGGCCCAAAAGGGCAAGCCAATCTCTTATTTTATTTTACAGAAGACCCCGTGGGACCTTGACTGAACACAGAAAAGCAGACTGCTGACTTTAATCTTTTATGTTTTGCGACAAATATTGAAGATTTGATCACACTCGAATGCTGAATATACCTCTTGGTTACGTTATGTATTTTTATTGCTTAGTATCATGTTTCAGGATATCGTGGGTGTGAGTATTGTCTTTAGATGTGTTAAACATCACACTTGGGTTCCGAGCTTTCACAGTTTTTGCTGGCTTACTGTCCACACCCTGCTAAGGGAAACCATGCCTTTTTACCCCTTCTTCCACCTCTTTTTCTCGAATTGATTATGATTTGCATGTAACTCCACTATGATGTTTTCAGCTTCCTAATAAACTGGGAAATGAAACAAGGGACCCTTCTAATATCTGTCAGATGTGGTCACAAAAATAAACCCATGATAAAGTCCTTTGCAACATGATGTTATTGATATTTTTCTGTGTCAGAGATGTGTTTATTGTAACACCAGTCCAGGAGTTCCATCCAGAACATGGTTGCTGGAAAGTGTCTAGATTTTGGTAAGAGATGTGTATGTTTCTGAGATTACCCCTCTAATGTCTTATATTATGGGGACATCCTTCACATGCTATCTCATGAAAGTCTTATAGACTATAACAATACTTGAATTCACCAAACTAGTATATTTATCTCTCAGCATTTCAATTACTTTTGAGATGCTCAAATGGACAATTCTGTTCATATTTAACCTTGAAGCAACATGCAGTGCTGCAGTGTGTTGTAGTTATACCTTCACTTGACCTATTAGAAAACAAATTTGCTCCATCTATGGTCCTGGCAAAACACCAAAACATTACACGGCAAGTCCATGTATTGTTGAATTGGACCAGCTATGTTTTCTGAGAATTAAAATCGCTAGTGGAACAAGTACTGACAATGGCATTGCAAAACCAGTTAGTGCTTGCTGTGTTGTTAAGGAATAGGATGTTTGTGGCAAATCAAATTAATTGTTGTCTAAAGACTGATGATAATGGTAAAGTTGTTAAACTAATTGCCAAGGTACATGGAAAATAGCCCATCTCCCAGTCCAAACCTGGAGAAGTCTAGACTTTGATCTTTATTCCTGGCTCCCAGGTGGTCCATGGGTGAAACATATTCTCTTTTATCTATTTTGCATTGTTGCAACTCTTCTGTCTGCTCCTTGCATGATTCAGTGTTTTAATCAACTTAAACAACCTGTTGTATTCTCTATGTACTTTGTAACCAGTTCAACTGATGATGAACAAGTCCACCAGATCAGAGCAACATTTATAAACCAAGCCCAAGAGATCCTTTGTAGCAATTGTGTAACTCCCCTTACCCCCACCCCACACCACTCTTTTCCCTTACGCTTACTTTTTTTTCTTTCCTTGCTCACCACTGTGAATGGTCATTTAAGCATCAATTTCAAGCCACCCTTGAGCCACCGGTGTGAAAGACAACAATTGTTTGTTCGCATGTCTCAAAGTTTGCGTCCTGAGGCATTTTTTGCAATAAGACTGGCTTATCTAGGAGGAGAATGGTGGGCGTTAAGTAGGCTGCAACCCCTTGTGTACAGCGTTTACATTTGAAAGCACTTTTTTGGAGATGTTTTGCTCAGGAGTGTTTACTGGCAGAAGGTCTGGCCTATGGCAGGATAACTAGTGCAGGAGATTGGGGGATGATACCATTGTATCCTGTGAAGGCAAGATACAATTTCACATTCCTCTGCTCACTCTTGTCTTCTGGCAAGATCTGGAAAATGGGAACAAAGGAGCTCCTGGGGAGATCCAAAAGCCAGCAGCTGCCTCTCCAAAAGGAACTGACTCGACCACTTTGGACTCATAAATAGAGAGAAAAAAATAAGTAAAAAGGAGAATGGAGGAGGAAAAAAGAAGTCATCGTCATTAACCAAACAACACAACAGAATCACAGAATCACAAAATGGTCCATGCTGGAAGGGGCTTCAAGGATCATGAGTCTCCAACCCCCCTGCCACAGGTAGGGCCACCAATCTCCTTATTTATTACTACACAAGATTGTCCCCATCCAGTCTGGCCTTGAACACCTCCAACAACCCTTTGCTACTGGAGACAAGCATCTGAACTACGAACCTCTCTGGACCCATGATGGTGACTATCTCTCTCTTGCTTTCTACAAAGGCTCCTTGATTTTTTACTTCCTGAGTCTTTTCTATTACCCATCTTCCCTTCTCCATATCCCTAAACAGCTAGGATTTGTAATAAACTGGTCAGGTTAACATTTGACCTGTTTTGTCTTAATCTCACCGTCAGGTGTACATATCACAGAATCACAGAATTGTAGGGGTTGGAAGGGACCTCTAGAGATCATTGAGTCCAACCCCATGCCAAAGCAGCTCCCTAGCCCGGGTTGCACAGGTAGGTGTCCAGGCTGGTCCGGAACTTCTCCAGAGAAGGAGACTATTAAAAAGAACCTCTTCTCCCTCCTATAAATTGGAGTGAGACAGCGGCATTCAAGGCAAGGTTGGATGTGGCTCTGTGCAGTCTGGTCTAGTGGTTCGTGAAACAAGATGATCTTTGAGGTCCTTTTCAACAGAGGTCATGTTTTTATGATATTCTCTCTAAAAGCATAGTGATAGCATGCAATCAGTATTCACTACTTTAGAATTACCTTTTCATGATTCCCTTCATATTTGAATCTGTTGGAAGAAGTCTATCACACTGAAGAAAATGAGTGTGTCCATCGTTCAATTTTCCTCTCCTAACACATGACTTCATGCCATCAATATCTAGTAATTGTACTTTGCATTTTCAGTACAAAATAGTAGATGAGGGAGGAAATTACAGCTTTTCATTGTAATTGTACAACTGACAGTGGAGTGACAGCTGACAAAGTTTCTCTTTTTCAGTATATCACCTCCAAACCACATCTTTTATGAAAAAGATCTGAAAATGGTGAAGGCATTAGTATATGATGTAACATGTGACTGAAATTCCTGGAAAGTATATTAAATTGGAAGATACTACTGTTGATGTGATACAAAATAAAAATCAAATTTCATGAACACAACCATTTCATGTGTTCATGTGCAAAAATATGTCTGTTTAATATTGCAATCATAAATGTGTGTTACCTATGTAGTTTGCAAATAAAACTGCTTGTTGTTTGTTTTGATCTAATTTCCTTGTGATATTTGTTCTGTCATGAATATAGCTCTGATTCACTTTGAATGAGAAAACAGGCCTTCAGTATTATTTTCTCTTCATAGGAAGCATACTGCTACAATTTTGAGGGCAGTTCTTAAATAAATCTGAAACACAGGACACAGTGAATAGTGAGGAATGTAAAAGCCAAGTAAAGTAAACAGTCAGTTTTCCACTAAGAAAACTATGTAAATATGTATAGTAACTTGTTCTTTCATCAGGTATCATACGCACTGAAACTTCTGTGCACCAGAATAGTGGAAGCAAGCTTTGGCCAGGAACATCCCTTAGTTTTGGCAGACCTGCAGAAAACTCATCTAAGATGGTGATTGCCATGACCTGTTCCAGTGCTGAAAGGAACACATTTGTATAAAATCTACTGTCTTTGTTAATAAGGATCTTCTACTTCAAGGAGTCTTTGAAATCCTAACCAATATGTAGCAACAGATTCCCTGACAGGCCCTGTTTGAAAGAGAGGGAAGTCAATAAAAGTAAAATGGAAGTGTACTGTTAATGGCAGGTTCTTGTAGGCATTTTTCCCCAAATTATACCATTCCTATTCAAATACCATCTCAAGAGTCTCAGACAGTGTCAAGTGCAATCATTGTTATTGCAGTTGCCAAGGTAATCAATTGAAATCATAATGAAGGGAACAGAAGGAAATCAATAGAGTCTGAAATTACAAATAAAGAGAAGCTGTCGTTTAAAAGCATTTGGCTGAAATCTTCCATATTAATGGAGTCAGAAATGGCTGTGTCATTCAGAAGCAGTGTGGTGCATAATTCACTTGAGTGCATTAGAACACCTAAAAGCTATTGTAGCAATTAGGGCTGCCTACCAAGAGAGTGTCCACCTTTGAAGGAGTATCACTGAATTGTTTGTTTAGTTTCAACATGTCTTCATATCTAAAATTATATATTTTTCCCCCAAAATCAGCATGCTGTAATCTCAGTAAATCTAATTTCTATCACTCTCTTATCTATCTATCTATCTATCTATCTATCTATCTATCTATCTATCTATCTATCTATCTATCTATCTATATATCTATCATCTATCTATCTATCTATTTAATGTTGAAGGATCTTACTTAATGTTCAGTTGCTCTTCTAGAGTTTTGCTTCTAGACAAAAAGCCCTGTTTAGATACAGCCCCATTGCAAAGGAGTTTATATCCCTTCAGTTTCCCTGAGCCTACTGTACTTTCCCAATTAATGACCATGCTGAGCATTTAAATTCCTATTTTACACATGGAATCATAGAATCATAGAACATCCTGAATTGGAAAGGACCAATGAGAATCACTGAGACCAGCTCTTGGCTTCACACATAAGCAGCACTGGTTTCCTCACTCTTGCTACTTAAGTCAAATTTTTGTAGATTAAATGTATACTAGATGTGGTTAGAATGTCATTGTGTATCTCCATTAATTCAGCACTTATGGTATCTACTTATGGGTAGATAAGACTAAATAGTCCTTTATTTCATTTTGGAGAGGAGAGCAGAAAGAAGAGT
The DNA here is from genome assembly GCA_036925125.1 of Oreortyx pictus. Lineage (NCBI taxonomy): Eukaryota > Metazoa > Chordata > Aves > Galliformes > Odontophoridae > Oreortyx > Oreortyx pictus. Next base: position 45,970,582 of record JAUPFR010000004.1, on the reverse strand, counting down.
TAAGCATGTTCCCCTGCTGTGAGTGCTCTACTAGCCCAGTGTCATTGATCCACCTTACAAGGATCAGTAAATATTTACTCAAGAGGAGGAGCCAAGCAAGATGATATAGTTAGTTGTTGCATTCACCTGGGAGGGAAACGTTATAGGTTCCAGGTCCTGAACCAACTGGAGCAGGGAACTGAAGTGTCTAGTGGAGCAAGAAATTCAGGTCTCATAGTCTAAGCCATTATGTTACGCAGTCATATTCCCTGCCTCTCTCTGTCTGGCGTGCAAGGCAGTAAATATTTAATAGTTTCATGCAAAATAGAACAGTGCTGAAGAACTGCCCTACAGCTCTGTACTTAGGTGTTTTCTGTCCAAAGCAAATTACCATCATGTGAAAAAGTTAGATGAATATAAATAGATCCTTCCTGTAATGAGTATTTAAACTATTGTTTCAACCACACTACTCAGCCTGGTGTCATCTGCAAGCTTGCTGAATTTGCACTCAATTTATCTAGGTCACTGATGAAGATGCTGAAGTTCACCAGTCCTGTGACAAGACCCTTGGTTCACACCATTTGTCACCAGTTCCTTCAGAACATAGAGCCATTGACCACAGCCTTCTAGTCACGACAATTCAAACAATTTCTTATCCACTGAATAGTCCACCCTTCAAATATATAGCTTTCTGATTTAGAGGAACGAATGTGATGAGGGAACATCTCAAAGGCCTTGAAGTGGTCTAGTATCCATATTATGTTTCTTTTCAGCTGTTCTCAGTGGTTGTTTCAGAATGGACTTATTTAGCTTTCAAGCAGCTGCTCTTACATAACTGAAATATGACTGAATCTTCTCAAGGAAATTGTTTTTAAAATTTAGAGAGAAGGAATTAAAACAGAGAATAGGAAGATAACCCCATGCTGCCTGAAATACTGCCGGAATATACAAGCGTTTTGTAACTAAGAGCTGTCTTGCTTCAAAATACAATTGGAATTTGAATGACACTTAATAAAATCTTTCCATTACCAATAGCGTAACAACAATTAAAATCCTCATCAAATCTATCTTAACGGCTTATAGTCTTCCACTAGGGAGCATTTTCCTCAGCAAACATCTGCAGTAAAGGCTATTTAATCTTCATATGTGAAACAGACAGTTATGCTAATTAATCTATTTTATTGTCAGTTTACATTGCAATCTTGTACAGATCTGTTCTGCTTAGGTGCATATATATGCATTTTGGCTAGTTCTGTAGCCAAACCTTGTTCTGTTTGCTCCAAAAAAGAAGTAAATCCTTTGTGTTTTTAATTCTCCACTAAATGAAGTTAGACTATGTGACACCGTGAAACAGTACAAAATACTTTTCTCTGGAATCTGTACTCCATTATTTCAAACAGTTAAAAAAATAAAAAATAACAGTTTGATTGCCTTCTTCGTTGGTGACACTGAATCAATATATAACCAGGTAACACGAGAAAAACATAAAAACATCAAAACCAGTGATAAAATTACTAAGAACACCTTTTGTTTTTCCATATGTACAACTTAATACATAAAGATATTATACGAGAAACACCGAAAAGAACCAAATCTCTCCCTTCTTTTCCTGGCATTGGTTAAGTCCTGACATAAGTAAAATGCTCCTTCATATAACCATGTTTAACTTATCTTTCAACCCCAATCCCTGAAATTCCTTCTGCTGCCACTGTTTGAGGTTTGTGATCTCCTGGTTGTCCCTTTAAGACTTTACAGACAAATTCTATCAAAAGCAAATGTGTAGCAGACTTGATGATAAGAATTTTGCCTTTTCATATCTCTATCTTTGCCTTCTGGCATCTGGCTTCAACTTTGAAGCTGTGAATCTTTTCTCACTTCCTCTTCTTGATGTTCAGTTCTCAGTTTCATCACTTACAGCATCAAATCTCCCCCCTCTGCTTCATTTTTTTTTTTTTCCACTCCTCAAGGGGATTTCAGCTTTTACTGATGAAAATAGGAACAACTCCATCTGTAGGAGAGGCCTCAACGCCATTTGTATTTTTAAAGAAAGCTTTGCAAAGAAGGGAAAAGCCATCTTTTAAATGTCTGGATAAAAGCCAAAAATAAATCAAATAGCTATTTACACTTTAAATAACATGATTAATGTTTCTGTACTGTAAACCTCTCATAGCAGATCAATACTGTTTGCACCATTCACTTCAGCAAGCAGTACAGGCCTTTCAATTCTACAGTTTCCAGCCACTTAACATTGTTAAAAAGACAGTTAAAACGTCAGTTGGAGGCATTTTCTTCTAAAGTAAGATGGATCAATTATTTTTCATGACACTTACTGTGGAGATGCAGGATTAAGTAAGTGGTAATAAAGGAGAAATAAGGGAAAGAAGTCAGTGAATCTAATTCAAGTTAATGAAATAAGTTGCATATTTCTGCTCAGCAAGAGTAAATCTTCTTGAAGGAATTGACTTTATTATAATGCTGTGCTATTAACTTGTTCTTTACACATGTAGTATGGATTGCTTTATAAATTGATTCTGCTGTACATATGCGAAAGCAATACCTTTGAGAGTCTAGACTGAGATATTTGTCATGTTGAATCAGTTAAGCAACAGTGTAAATTTGTGATCAATGTCTCTTCATTGGGAATAGGTGTTCATTATTAGTAAACACTGAAAGGATTTTTCCTGGTAATTAAACAGAAATGAATTGTTCTGTTGTTATTTTGGAATAAGAATTAATGATTACTTAGCATGGCTAATTAATAACATTTCATGACTCCAAATTAACAAACAATCATTAACACAAAAATGAAAATGATCTGTTAGCAAGATTTTAGCACTTACAGTGCAAAAGGGAAGAATAAAGAAGATTTGTAGGAAATAAAACAAGGCAGAAAGTTGCATTTTTTTATATATATATTCAGACTGTTCTTCCTCTCTTTTAAATTATCTCATTGTTTTTTTTTTTTTTAATTATTCTGTTGTAATTTAAGAAAAAAAAAATGCTGCCTCTTGTTCTTTAATTTTTTTTTAAAAGTCAGCAGCACAAAATGTGTTGTATGGTTTATGGCGACAGAATGCAAACCTGAAACCAGAAAGGAAATAAATAGAATTACAGAATCATAGAATGGCTTAGATTGTAAGGGAAATTAAAAGTCTTCTAATTCCAAACCCACACTCATGGTCAGGAACATCTCCCACTAGATCATTCCCATCCAACCTGTTCTTGAACATTTCCAGGGATGGGGCATCCTCAGCTTCTCTGAGCAATCTATTTCTATTCCTTGCCCCCTTCTGAGTAGAAAATTTCTTCCTATTATCTACTCTATGTCTACTTTCTTTTAGCTTGAAGTCATTGACCCATTTATCACTGTGGTCTCTAATAAATAGTGGCTCTCCGCTCTTTTACAAGACTCTTTGAGTACTAGAAGGATGCTGCAAGGTCTTCCCAGAAGCTTCTCTTCTCCAAGCTAAACAATCCCAGCTCTCTGCCTTTAGAATTGTGCACTCTTCTGATGTCCCTTTATGCTAAAGTGCTGAGATTCCCTGATTTTAACAATTTCACTCCATTTTCATAAAGTAGTAAACTTTTTCACTTCACAGAGGAAATGCTCCTCATGGCCTCTTTCAGACTCATTCTAACTGTCCATATCCTTTTTATCTGTGGGTCCCAGAGCTGAAAATGGTAGTTCTGGCTGGGACTCAAGAGAGCAGAAAGGGAGAATCACCTTCCTCAATGTGCACCTCCTCTCAGCCACACACCTGACAGGATATGGTTGGTCTTGCATGCCATCAAGGTTTCAGGACATACCTGCTGTTGAGCAGTGCAGACATACTACTGACATATGAAAGAGTGTGTTGGATATGTTGTGTGCCCCTTCCCATGAAGTGCCAGGAAACTGAAGAGATCCAGAAAATGAATGATATTTTTGATATCTTATATCCCACAATAAACCTTTATACCCTTACACATAATAGACTGTGATGGGGACTAAGTGATACTGACACTGACTACAACCTCAAGGTTTCTTTCACCTCTTTCTGCTCTGGACAACATTCAGATATTAAAATCATTGGTTACATACAAATATTTCTAAATAAGTTTCCAAACCACTCTCTCTTAATTCTTGGTGGGATGGAAAGAAGCCTGCTATGATGAAATCTGCATACATTATTTTTATCTAATTTTAGTTTAAATAAGATGGAGATTTTATGGATTTGGGTCAATAGAGATCATATTAAAATTTTCACTGCTTCATTCTAATGAATTTAAAGGAGTACTGCTATATTTTTCCTTCAGTTTTTGTTTTTGTATTGTTAATATGTAAATATGGCTTATTACCGAGTAATAAAACAAAATACTTCTTAAAAATACCCAAAAGTGGGAAATGCCCTTGAAGCTTTGCTGTGGATCGAAGTCTTCTCCAGGGGTTAGTATCTGAGAATTAAGACAATGTCTCCTCTGAAAGTAGTCCTTCAGTTTTAACAAATATGTACAATGTGATGGAGATTTAAGCCAGCAAAGATAACATTTTTATTTTTTTTTTTCTGTAGCTAGACAGAGCTATCTCACTGGTGAAATGTAAGTTTTAATCTTGATAGGTATAAGAGATAATTTTACCTACTACTTCTATGCTGAGAGTACTTGTAACAAAAGTTTGAAGATACCAACATACACTAAAAAGCTCAAGGCTTTGCCATGTATGTAATTCTCTGTGAAATTAGTGGGGATGATTCTTCTAGTATATGCTTTTACTATCTGACAGAGTTACACCTGCCTCCTGAATGATCTAGCTCAATTACACTGACCTTGTATTAATGAGAAAATGAGAGCAGAGACTTCTGAGGAATGTCAGCATTGTGTCTCACCCAAGAACAGCAGTGGAAACAGAAGAGCAGACAAATCACTTTGTCAAGTGATTTTCTTTCTTCACAAGGATATAAAGATAATCTAAATACTGCCTTCGTAATCAGTTGAGGATGAAGTCAAAAGGAGGCAGGACTCCATTCATTCACACTCCTAAGTAGTGCTCAGAGTCACAGTGTTAGATTATGATTTGCACTGCAGTGGATACATTAATAAACCTAATGGTTTGAATACCCTTTTTCATTCCAGTTTATTGAAGTTGCAGGTTTAAGGGGCCAAGTTGTGTCTTTGCCCTGTTCTGCAACTGGTTTCTAAAGTGACACTGGAATATGCTCATTGAATTCTTTTTCACACTGGGCAGAATAGAGCTGCAATTTTCATATGCATATGCTGAAAGTGACGTGAGAAAGATCCCTTTAGTGTCTGTAGAAAATTTGCAGCATAAATCCTAAATTTATTAGGCACTGGGAAAAGTACACAAGAGAATTTATGAACACTTTATCTCCACAAGGAGTTTTCAAACTTTTAAACAGAAGAGAATCAGCATATGAGAAGCTATACACAAGCCAATAGAAAATAAGATTTCAGTTTCTGCTTCTGAGAGAGGCTTTTAGTATCTCAGTTGTACGACTGACTGCACAGGCTGAATATGGTTTAAAAGCATCCATGTTCAAAAGTTTCATTGGCAGAGACTGGCAAATAAAATTTGAGTTAAAATCTTCTTATAGATTTCATCTCCTAACATTTTTTTCTGAATTACTACAATCATGTCTTGTACTTCAGCTACAGTATGTTTTCTTTAATTGGAAATAGACATCTGCCTGACAAACATTGTATTGAATTCATATATTTTCATTAAAAACTCCCTGAAGAGAAAAATCACTCAATTTTACCTACAAAATTCTTTAACTGGAATCAGTACCGAGCAGTTGAATGTACTGGACATTGCATCATAAGAAGAAAAATAAGTAAAAAAGACAAATCTATCTACAAATACAATGCAAACCCCAGAATTCTTGCATTACTATTCATTGTCAAGATTTATGTTAACATGAAAGAGAGAAAATACCTTTAAAAAGTATGCTATTTGTTAGCAGTGTTCATACCATGCTTTTAGTATTTTTTGGATGAGGAATTTTCTTTATGCATGAAGCATCTATATTCATATTCTTAATATGTACAATACCTGCACTTATTACCTTAATATAATTTGGGCTAAAGGACATTTTTGCAATTTTATTTCGTATTCAAATTACTGAAAATGCCAGCTTGCTGAGTCCATAAAAGCAAAACATGTCCCATGCGTGAACTTCAGCTACCTGCCAACAGCTCTGCACTGAGTTTATCTGTGGTGTTGTTGTCATTCACAAGAAGAAATGACTGGAACTGATCAAACTAAAAACAAAATTCTAACCTTATTTTTATTTTATTTTATTTTATTTTATTTATTTTTTATCATAGGGTTGTTTCTGTATTCAAGCCAAATTCAATCTGGAGAAATTACACACTGACTCCTTCACTGCTTGTTTTCATTTTACTGGTTGAGAATTTCTTTAATCTTTATAGAGGATGTGCATCTGTGTTGGTACAAAGAATCATTCCTGGAGAAATCATTCCTTTGCGTGCACTGTTCAGCTATCTTAAGACTCTTTCGAGCTTAACATGTGAACACAAAAATATTCTTCATCTTACATTTAATGAAAAAAGAACAATTTTAAAAAGTTTGGATGCCAAAAGGGTATTTTTAAAAATAAAATACATTCTTTTACTTGGCAAAATAAATTTGAGAAAGCAAAATAATATCAAATCAGGAAGTGCAGACAGAAAAATAAAATATATAGACATTTATAAATTACATGATGGAAACTTTCAGATCTGTATATAGATTGCTGTATTCAGTGATCAAATTTTCCATCCTTTATAGTTTGAGGTGTTAATTTTGCAAGATGGAGCCAAGAAATTAATGAAGTGTGTAGCTGTGAATGTTTTCTCAGTCGAATATTAAAACAGAGGGCATTAACCTGCCTATAGTTGCAGAGGTGATTAAACACAGATGTATACACACTGGCCAGAAAAATACCCCAAGGCTATCTACAATATTTTGTAAAGATGACTACGGTAGAAGTTGGACAGAGAACTCCTAGCAGTTCAACAGAGGGCCACAAAGATAATTAAGGGCCTGGAGCAACTCCTGTATGAAGAAAGGCTGAGTAACCTGCATCTCTTCTGCCTGGAGAAAAAAATGACTGAGGGGGAATCTGACTAATGTTTATAAGTATCTAAAGGGAAGTAGGAGGCAAATGGAAGAGGTCTGGCTCTTCTCAGCACTGTGTAGCAATATGACAAGGATCAATGTCCTAAAACTAGAACATATATACAAACATGTATATATAAACCTATACAAACATGTAGAAGAATTCTTTACAGTAAGGGTGATGGAGCACTGGAACGGGTTACCCAGAAATGTTGTGAAGTCTCCTTTTGTGGAAATATTCAAGACTTATCTGTATGCCTACCTGTGTGAATTATTGTAGGGAATCTGTGTTAGCAGGGGGTTGGACTCAATGACACAGTGATTCTGTGAAGTATATCTAAACTATCATTTTTTAACTTTGATGAGTCTATTCAAGCTATAAAAATCTAGAAGGATAACAGCGTACACGTAAAGTGTGTATTCTGTCAGTACCCATAAATACTTATAGACCTCAGTCATTATTTATAATCTGTTGTTATTTCTCATAGGTCAGTTAAGTTTCAGTTTGGGTTTAAATTAGCCTGGAGGTGACTGAATAATTAATAACTTGACAAAATAATCCTTATGTTACCTTGAGTGTGATTCTCATGTTTCATAGTATAAGACATTTTAAGTCATCCATAAGATCCCCGTATACCATGCAGTCAGATTTAAATTCCACTGCTGAAAACAAGAATGGACTTTGTAAAGAATGGTGTTGGGTATACACTCTGATGTACTTCTCAGGTCTATTGTTAGTACTTATTATTACACTTACTGTTAGAAAAAAACAGAGGCTGATGAACTGCTGAGTAGTCTGTGACTGTGATGATTTCACCCTAATGGAGAGATATACTCCATCACAGTTCTCTCTCTCTGTGTCCTACAAAGGAAGAGGGGGAGAAAATGCAACAGAAATGGGCTCAGGGGCTGAAATAAGGGCAAGAAGGTTACTCACCAGTCACTCAATGGAGAAATAAGCTCAGTATAGGGACATCAATATAATTTATTGTCTTTTGTTAGCAGAATAGAGCAGTGAGAACTAAAAGCAAACTAAAAACACCTTCCTCCTATCCACCCCCTTCTACCTCCTCCCCACAAGCACAGTAGGATAACAGGGAATGGAGGCTTCTGTCAATCCATGACACTTCATCTCTGTCACTTCTCCATCATCACTCTCTGCTGCTGCTGCTAACGTAAGGTCCCTCTCACAGGCTGCTATACTTCCTGCAAAGATCCATCTTCATGGGCTTCCCAAGAGCTGCATCTGTCCCAGTACAGTTCCAACACAGCTCTGTATAACAGGGCCCACCACTGAGGCACTGTTCCACACGGGTCCCCAAGACCAGCAGATTCCCCAACACTCCTGCCCCACCTTCTCCCCATGGGCTTCTCCCCATGGGCTGCATCTTTAGACTGGGGTGCTCCCGGAGGGTCTCTCCATGGGCTGTGTCTCTGTTTCTGTTGCAAGGGGAGTCCATGGGCCTCTCCTGGGCTGCAGAGTGCTTCTCTTCTATGCCTGGAGCGCCTCTTGCACTGCTGAAGCACTGGCCTTGGGGGCTGCAGAGCTGTTTTTTTCCCTCCCATCTCCTGTTGTGCAGCAGCTTTTGTCCCGTTCTTAAATCTGCTCTCACAGAAGCACAACCAGCATTGTTCACTGGCTCAGGTTTGGCATTAGAATCTGTCTGGAGTTGTCTGTGATCTGACATGGGGAAGCTTCTGGACTCCTCTTGTAGAAGCTACCTCTGCAGCTTCTTTTTTACCTAAACCTTGTGTCAGCGGTTTACTGGGCTGGATCGGCCCGGTTCCATGACGATTGGTGTGGGGGACCCGCAGACCCACGCCCCAGGAAAGGGGAAGGGGGAAAGGGAAAAGGAAAAAAAGGAGATGGGCCTAGAAACAAAACAGCGGCAACGATCTGAGGAGGAAAGCTAATTTACTAAATAAGATATCAGAAAGCAAAATAACACAATATAAAACAATATAATTGGAATTGAAGCTAATAAGTCAAATAAAATGAGCAAGAGAGAGTGTCCAATAAACCGAAGGCCTTATGCTAACGCTGAAGGCGATACGGCAGCGAGCACCCACTGCTGAGTCGATCCTGAAGGAAAGAGAGTGTCCCGTGACCGCAGAGTGTTTTTATCTTTTCCCTCTGAGCGGAAAATACGTAAAAATGCAAAGCATTTCAAAGTCTTCTGGGGAATGTAGTTCTTCTCTTCTGAGACAGGTATACCCGGAAAATATCAATGATCTATGGAGTTGGAGTATTAACTCTTTAACTCTTAATGCACTACATGTTGTAATGATGTGGAATACCAATACCAAAAATCATAAAACCATGACACCTTGTCAGATAAATGAAGTGACATGTCTCAGTGAGCAAATAACAATAGTGACAGGAACTTCCAAGTCCCTACTTTAACAGAAAATTATTAATGACGCCATATTCAAAAGAGGTTGATTCATATTTTATGTTCTGATAGAAGTAGCCACATGTGCTGAAAAATTGCATATACTTTTAACAGGAGATTCAGAGGGTGTGTATTTTTTTATTAAATATAAGCATTTATCAAACACTTGCATGCAGAACTTGTGATTAAGTGTTTTCCAAAAACTTCATTCTCCCATAATCCTCTCTGCAGTGCAAAGCATATGTTAGTGCTCAGAACATATCAGGGTCAGACCTTTGCATGCCTGACTTTCACTGGGTATGAAACTGGAATAGTAACACATAATTAGCTGTCTTGTAATGGTGCTGTGAAGATTGGATAGTTCGTGTTTGCACAACACTTCTAATGTGTACTGCGTTTCAATTGTTATTGCACTAGCATCTTCTGTGTAGTTTCTTGTATCATAATTTTATTTAGTACAGTGAAAATGTGTGCATGTCAGTCCATGAGGGTATACGTGCACACCATAAAAGAAAGTGCAGTACAAAAAGCAGATCAAATATTTTCAAAATGGTCATGTCAGTGCTATCACTGGCATACTCAGCCATACTAAATAGAGCTTCAAAGAATGATGGTAGCCCTGGAGATTTTGCAGGTAATCACAGATGATTAATGGGAGTTGAGGAAGTTGCTTTGAAAAAGGATACTACCTTTCCTTTTTGATTGCTAATTATTCATGAAAGACTATGAACAGGAGTACACTGCAGCAGGACAACACATTTTTAAGCATTAAAATAAAAGAAAATTGATCACCTAGTTAGTATGCAAGTGGCTAAGTACAACAGGGTCAGCTGTGCTAATTCAGGAGTCAGCTGGGAGCTTAGCAAAGCCTCTTAGTACCAAGTGGCTTATTAAAGAGTTTCAGTTAAAGATGAACTGAACATAATCATGTATGTCTGAAATGGGATTGTTTACTTGCTGCCATTGTTATGAAACTGAAAACAGCACTGGCTTTTTCCAGCAACAACACCAAACTTTATTTATTTTTAGGACATGGATGGATGTTTTCCATCTGAAGAAGTGTATTTCCTAATTGGCTTGCAGTTCAACTACTACAGTGTAAAGAGGAAACTTTTTTATTACTTGCCCTTTCCTAATTCTCTTTCTTTTAAGAACATGCTATTCGATAAGGCAAAAAAATCATCATAATCATTATGAAGATTAGGCAAGTATTTAACCAATTCAACTAATAAAATCTTTCTCATACTTGCCTTTTTAGAGTATAATTTATTGAGGCCTTGTGTTCACTTTCTCAAAGATGACTAGTACATATAGATTCCTTCATAGCACATTTGATACTCCAAGCCATTTTCTATATATCTTTTTCCACGTTGATATCCATAGACCATGAATCCTTTTTTTCTGTTCTGTGTGAATGCTTTAACTTACCTAATTACTTACTACATGAGTGCTTAGGTACTTCTTCACTGCAAGGGTGATGGAGCACTGGAACAGGTTGTCCACAGAGGTTGCGCGTCTCATTTTCTGGAGATGCTTGTTGTGCTTTTGTGTTTTTTGTTGTCAGTATTCCACATCAGAACATTATGAAAAACGATGAGAGTTAAAGAGTTAACGTTCTGGGATGGCAGGGGAAGGAGCGGAATTCGAGTTGTTGGGCAGAGGAATAAGGGTAGAGCTCCTGGCCAGAGACCAGTGGAGCTATCCTTCTTTCTCTCAATTTTGCTGCAGAGAAAAGCACGTGTGCTTTCCCTTAAGTCTCTTTTTAAAAAATTATTTTATATTTTTTTTTGGAGTCTCTCTTGTCTCCCTCATTTTGTTTGATTTTATTGGATTTAGTAAATCACTGTTCCTCCTCAGATTCTAGCCATTGATTTTTTTTTTTCTACCTATCTGCTATCTCTGCACTCCTCTCCCTCTCCTGCTCTCCCAGAGTGCACGGACTCGCTCTGGGCAGGCCACGCTGCTCGGTTTTATTTTTTTGTTTGTTTTGTTTTGTTTTGTTTGTATGCATGTGTATGTGTGTGTGTGTCCCTGTTTCAGACTCAGATCTAAAGATAACTCCTTGACAGGTGTTTGAAACCCACCTGGATGACTAAATGCGCAGCCTAGTCTAGGGAGCCTGTTTTGGCAGGGGGGTTGGACTCGATGATCTCTAGAGGCCCCTTCCAGCCCCTACAATTCTGTGATTCTGTGATTCTTCCGGGGCTGCCAAGGAAGAAGCAAAGAGATGCAGTGGCTTCCTCATGGAGCTTATAATTCTTTATTTATCACAATATAAGCAAGGGTCATATCTATAAAGGTAGACAAAAGAAATAAAAAAAAAGTTGCACTATAAAGGATGTATTCACATTTCTTCTACTTGGATGGGAAAAAAAGTAGATTTTATTGATATATACAGTGAATGTCAGCCATCATTCTATATCCAAACTGCAATTCATTCTAGAAAAATCATTTTATTAAATTATTTGAAGAATGCCTACCTATTTTTCTGAAAGCAACAGGGTATTTATGAATACTTATGACAATTTTATTGAAGAATTGAAATATGAGGAAGGATATGACATTAGAGATCTTTAGTTTAGTGGGAAGTGTTTTGTGGGGTATCCTTCTTTTCATGTTCTTTTAGAGGTATGGAAATGGGAATGAGTTGACAGAAGAACTTAAAAAGCATTTTTGCTTTTCAGATGTCTCTCTGAGGGAGAAGGTGGCAGAGCTGAGGAGAAACCCTTCAAGTTTAAGCAATAACAAGATTAGAGGCTCAGCTGAAGTGCACCTACACCGTGAGTATTTACATCATGGGCAACAAACGCGAGGAGCTGGAAGCCATTGTACAGCAAGCAAACTATTATTTGATTCTCATTACAGAAACATGGTGGGATTACACCCACGTCTGGAATGCTGCAATGGATGGCTACAGGATCTTCAGAAAGGATAAGCAAGGAAGGAGGGGTGGTGGTGTGGCTCTCTGTGTTAGGGAGTGTTTTGATGTTTTGAGTTTGTGGCTGGTCATGATAAGGTTGAATCTCTATGGGTAAGGATCAGGGGAAGGGTCATCAGTGCAGATATCCTGGTTGAGGTCATTTATACTCATTTGAGGCGCTCTGCAAGCAGCTGGAATAAGCTGTGCAATCTATAGCCCTTGTTCTCATGGGGGACTTCAACTTCCATGATATATGCTGGCAATACAAAACAGCACAGAAGAAGTAGTCTGGGAGGTTTCTAGAGTGTATGAAAGACAACTTCCTTCTGAAGGTTGTGACAGAGCCTACCAGGGGAGTTGCCCTGCTAGATCTGCTGTTCACAAACAGGGTGGGTCTGGTGGGAGATGTGGAGATTGGAGATTTTCTTGGACAGAGTGACTATGAAAAGGTAGAGTTCTCAATTCTTGGTGCAGCGAGGAGAGCAGACACCAAAACTGCTACCTTGGACTTATGATAAGAAAAGAGGTTCAGGAAGGCAGGTTGCTCCTCAAGAAGGAGATCTAAAAGGCGCAGGAGCAGGCTGTCACCCTGAGCTGCAAAATTTTCTGTCAGGGAAGAAGATTGGTGTGAATGTACAAGGAGCTTTTACTGAGGCTCCAGGAGAAAAAGAGAATCTATATTTCCTGTGGAAGAAGGAGCAGGCAACTCAGTGGGATTACAAAGAAGTTGTTAGGATGAGCAGGGAAAAAGTTAGAAAGGCAAAAGAACATCTTGAACTCAGTTTGGCCACTGGGGTAAAAGAGAACAAGAAACTATATATTACAAATATAATAACAGTAATTGGATGACCAAGGATACTCTGTATTCTTTACGATATGTGGCTGGAAATGTGACCACTGAGGATAAGGAAAAGGTTGAGGTTCTCAATGTGTTCTTTAAGTCTGTCTTTAAAAGTCAGACCAGTTATCCTCAGGGTACTTTACTCTCTGACCTGAAAGTCTCAGATGTGGAGCAGAATAACCCCCTACGATTCAGGATTGTGCAGGACAACCAAAGGATCAGGACTAGACAGCATGGGTTCATGAGAGGCAGGTCTTGCTTGACCAACCTGATCTCCTTTAATGATCTAGTGACCCAACTGGTGGATAAGGGAAAGGCTGCTGATGTGGTTTACCTTGACTTCAACAAAGCCTTTGACACTGTCTCCCACAGTACTCTGGAGAAGCTAGCAGCCTATTGCTTGATCAGGTAAACTCTCTGCTGGGTAAGGAGCTGGATAGAGTTTCAGGCCCAGAGAGTGGTGGTGAATGAAGTTAAATCCAGCTGGTCATGGGTGGTGTTCCCCAGAGGTACTGGACCCTGGTGACATTCAAGGAATGTTTCAAAGTTGTGTTGAGGGACATCATTTAGTGAGAACTATTGGAGATAGGTGGATGGATGGACTGGGTGATCTTGTAGGCCTTTTCCAACCTTAGTGATCAATAATTCTATGATTTTAAGTGGTGCTGAGTTAGTCACTGGAAAAGCAATATCTTAGTGACATGCCTCTCCAGTGAAATAAAGAGCACTCCTCTCATTTTTACTCCCAGAGCAAACTGATGAGAGCTCAAAAACACCTGATTTTTGGACCTCACACAGCAGTAGCATTTCCCATCTATCACATTACCTCAAAGCTGTGGAGTCCAGATGAGGTAAATGGGATTGCAGTTTGAAACACAACTGAGATCATTATCTGCTAATTTTCAGTCCTCTCCCTTGGTGAATGGAAAAACACCAAGCCTGTAAACTACCGTGGAACTGATAAGAGGGAAAGAATTTTTAGCAGACCTTTGCTCCCAGTAGCAGATGAAGCACTCTGCCTCTTACCTGAGCAAAAGGGCATCAAAGTTAAGAGTTAAGTGTGACAAAGATTTAGAGGGAAAGAAATGATGACTTAAGCAATTGAGCCCACTGGAAATATGATCAGAGCCAAAGTACATTAGTAAATGCTTCAATCCCTTTAATTGTTAACGTGAATGCAGTGTAGTGCAATGCTGTAAAGCCCTCTGGTTACTACAAGAAGATACGTGCAATGAAATTTAGCTGTGGACTAGAACATTGCAGCTGATCTGACAATTTAGAGACATCAGAGCTTCTCCTGCATTAAGAAAACACAAAGAAGACACTTCTAATGGAAAAACATAATTATAATTCTGAATGATGTAAATCAGAAGTAATGGTTATTATCCTGTAAAAACACATTGGTGGGAATTCATGGAAACAAAAATCCATGTTTTAATTTTCCCTTTCTGTTATCCCTTTCTGCTATAAGTGTTGCAATCTACTGAGGAAAGAGCACTGACCTGGTTCATAAACAAACCTCTCTCACACACTTGCTAAACACTACACTCTTACTAAATAAACCGAAGTATTTTCTAAATCTATATTTCTACTTATAAATTAAAAAAAAAAAAAGAACGTCTTTCATGGCTGAAACAAAAATGTTGGAGTCAGATGGGCAGTTGCACAGTGAATGAGTGTTGATTATTTATAACTTGTTTCCATCGTGCCATGTAACCAAAACATTAACAAACAATTTAACTGCTGTTTGTGTTTAAATAATCATGGCATTAATTCACTTAATACCACTTACTGGACACAGTCATGCTTCAATGACTGCATAAAGTTGCACAAAACTTCAATAGTGTCAGCTGAAGGGTTTTGTTTTGCTCTTTCTAAGCATTACCTTTGGTCAAATTAGGGTAAATTAGCCATGTGGAGGCATGGAATTAATTCACATTCATGCTCAATGTTCATTAATCCCAAATAATTTTTTTAAAACAATATAAGGAAATGAAAACTGTACAACAGTTCTGAAAACCATGTCATTTGTATATTCAGACATTTTAACATAGACACCAAAATAGATCTTTCCACTGCCTTTGGACTCAAAACCTAAAGTGATACTTACGTGAAAAGTTACATGGATTAAAAATAAGACTGAGAATTTACATACAAGCAAATAACAGTGGATTTTGTGAGTCATACTACATTTCCTCCCACTTTTCATTTGAAAATGAAGTTTACATTTATATTCATGCTTGCAAAATTCAAATTTAATCTTGGCCAACTGGCTACATTTTTCATTTCCTGTTTCCCAGTGTCTGACTGTCAGATGTATGTGCTTGCTTAAGAAAAATAAGCCCTGTGTGTTCAAAAAGAAATTATCTAGTCACTCACATGTTATTTTCTAACAGAATAGCATTATGGTTGTTGATGTTCTTATATTTTTGTGACAAAACACATGTGCTACTTTTAAGTACCATTAACAAAGCATGTGAATTATGTTCAACTCAGTCTCAGTACTGAATTAAAGAAAAGTGTAGGTTGTGAAGGACTGGAACCTTTTTTTTTTTTTTTTTTTTCCAGAGCATTCAGCCAGGCTTCCCCATTTATTCTCTTTTACATGCTTCTGGACTCAAGATTTCTGAGAAAAATATAGGATATGGGCTACAGATGCAGTGTAGATGTTTCCTTTTTATTCTAGACCTCTTGAGAGTTTTCTTGCTTTTAGTTTGGTAACAAAAGAAGTTATTTTAATCACAGTCTCAAAAGCAAATCTGATAGCATGCATTTCATATGGATAATCTGTGTTGTGTTGAAACATGATGAATGTATTAGAACATTGCTCATGAGAATGGCCTTCATAATTTGACCTTAAGTATGTCTTTGATATGGATACTGTACACTGCAGAAAATAGCTGCATAAAATAGATAATAGAAAACTATTAACAAATTTTATTTCACACCTTAGAGTTAATTCAATACTAAGTTCATGCAGTGAATCTTTGCTCTTGAGCTGGAAACATTATGTTATCTGTAATGTTAACAGGTATGCTCAACAATGAGTTAATTAATACTAACTGGAATTTCTTTAACTACCATTACTTAGAATTTTAATAAATATAACAGTACAAGGAGAAATTATTTTAAACTACATGAGTGTAAATTTTGGCCAGATATTAGGAAGAAATTATTTAATATGAGGGTGGTGAGACATTGGAACTTATCGCCCAGTTGAGGTTGTGGATATTCTTCCCTGGAAACACACAGGGCCAGGCTGAATGGGGCTTTGGACAGCCTTGTCTAGTGGGAGGTGTTCTTGCCTATAGCAGAGGGATTGGAACCAGCTGATCTTCAAGATACCTTCTAACCCAAACGGCTTTATGATTCTGCGACTCTATTATATGATTGAGAAGATAATTTTAAGAAAGATCCATTGGTTCTTTGCACTAACCTGAGCTAAATCTCTATTGAACATAACACATCTTCACAGACATAAATACCTCATTTAAGATAATGACTGTGAATACAGATTTACACAAGAAGTGAACCTTTACACTTAAGCTGCAGGAGTAAGATGTTCAGAGATATTTATGTCCAAGAGTGCTACAGAAAAGAACATGATAGGTTGTTGCTTTCTATGCAGAGCCTCAGAGAGTGATTTTACTAATGTCTGCTTGTTTAGTGTCCTTCACCACATAAGTTCATAGGGTAAGAATGAAAAAGACACAAAGCAGATCAAATAAAAGGAGAGTTACATCGAGTCTCCTTTGTGAAACAAAAATGAAAGCTCTATGGCAGCATATTGTCCTGTGGAACATCACTGACTCACTGGAATTTGCTTTCTGCTTCTAAGCTTCAAATCTTCTAATTCTCTCACACTTACTTACAGAATCATAGAATCATAAAATGTCACGGGTTGGAAGGGTCCATAGAGATCACGTAGTTTCAGGCCACCCAGCATGAGTGGTAATACTTTCCACCAGATCAGATTCAACCAAAATCTTAGCCAATCTGGCCTTGAACACTCTGGAGATAGGACAACCACATCTTGATCTGTCATTACATGTATCTAGCAGGGCTCATTGAGAGGGCTTTAAACTAGGTAGGAAGGGGGAAGGAAATACTATGAGGCTTGCTAGGGTAGAGCAAGTATTCCAGAACTTAATAATAGATCTGATGGGAGAAGAGATTTGAGTGTGGTGTGACAGAGAAAGGCTTGGTGTTGCTGTCACACCAGGAGGTTGCAGGGAAAAGCCTCTGAACTGTCCTGTAGGATATTCTGGGAACTCCTCAGAGGAGCTAAATTTGCTGACCCCCCGGTCTAAAATCTTCTCATGTCCCGCTAGGAAGCAGTGGGGGAAATTTTCAGATTTCTTTTGGAAGTTTGACAGAGGGCTCCTCTAGAATATTTATGTGATAGAAAGCCCAGCTTTAGCCAATGCACACAGCATGGGAAATAAGCAGGAGGAGTTGGAAATCATGATATTCTTGGAAAATAATGACCTGGTTGCTGTCATGGAAATATGGTGGGAAGTATCTCACTACTGACATACAGCAATTGAGGGCCACAGGCTCTTCAGAAGGGACTGGTCTCTGAGACTGTAGGTTTAACCATGGTCTCCACCATACAGCGGGCTTGCCACAAGAAGACTGTGGCAACTCAGGCAAACAGCCTGCCTTGACATGTAGTTGTTCAGGCCTCTGGCTGCAGGGACTGCCTGAGCCTGCTGCTGCTGGGGGAGGGTGACCAGGATTTTACCTGTACAAGGTGCAAGGATTCTGAGAGAGATGGCTGATGTGGTTGCCAAGCCACTCTCCATCATATTTGAAAAATCATGGCTGTCAGGTGAAATCTCCAGTGACTGGAAAAAGGGAAACATTACTCCCATTATTAAGAAAGGAAGAAAGAATGACCTGTAGAACTGCAGGCCGGTGAGCTTCACCTCTGTGCCTGGGAAGATCATGGAGTAGAACCTCCTGGCTACCATGTTATGGCACATACAAGACAAAGAGGTGATCCAAGACAACCAGCACGGCTTCACCGAGGTCAGACCAATCTGGTGGCTTTCCGTGACGGAGTGACAGCATCAGTGGACATGAGAAGGGTGACAGATGTTATCCACCTGGAATTCTCAAAGTCTTTGACATCATCCCTCAACACATCCTTCTCTCTAAATTGGAGAGCCCATGTGGATGTAATGAGGTTCAACAATGCCAAGTTCAAGGTGTTGCACTTTGGCTGGGGTAATCCCAGCTATTTATACAGAAAGCGGGAAGAACTGGAGAGCAACACTGCAGAGAAGGACTTGTGGGTCTTGGTGGACAAGAAGCTGTAAGTGCACCAGCAGCCTGTGCATGCAGCCCAGAAGGCCAACTATATCCTGGGCTGCATTAAGAAAGGGGTAGCCAGCAGGGAGAGGGAAGTGATTGTCTCCCTCTATTCATCTCCTGTAAGGTCCCATCTGGAGTACTGTGAAAGATTCAGAGCTCTTGGAACAGGTCCAAAGGAAAGCCACTAAGATGATGAGAGGGCTGAAGCACCTCTGCTATGAAGAAAGGTTGACAGAACTGGGCTTGTTTATCTTGGAGAAGTGTGGAGACCTCACTGTGGCCTTCCAGTATTTGAAAGGAACATCTGAACAGGAGGAGAAATGATTGTTTGTATGGGTTAATAGTGATAGTACAAGGATGAATGATTTTACAGTAAGATAGGAGAGTTTTTGTTAGACAATAGGAGGAAGATTTTCACTCAGAGGATGGTGATGCACTGAAACAGGCTGTCCAGAGAGGCTTTGGATATCCCGTCCCTGGAGGCATTTAAGGAAAGGGTGAATGTGGCTCTGGGCAGTCTGATCTAGTGGTTGGTGGAATGAACAAGATGATCTTTGAGGTCCTTTTCAACCCAAGCCATTCCATGACTCTATGATTCCCTGCTAAATAGTCCCTTCTCAGGTTTCTTGAAGGCTCACTTCAGGTACTGAAGTTTCCACTCACAACAGAAAATATGCCTTCTCTTTCTCTCCCTTAGTTTTTATTTTTCTGTTCTTAACATATTTTGTAGTCTAAATATTTCTTTCACAAACTGAGTTGAACAAAATCACATACTACATGAGTTATCAGTAATAGCAAGCATGATTTTATTAATGTCTTCATACCTGTGCAGGAAATATCTCTTCTACTAAATATTAATATCACCTACACTGATTGCCTAAAGATCAGCTTTTTCATTTTGATTGCTTTCCTGTCCTCTGTTTTCAGCTAATTAATATGTTTCCTTCCTTTGAGCAGAAGAAAACTATGGACTAAATATGTGGTTTTAATAATATTTTATTATTTATTTGTTGCATCATTTCATTTAGCTTCACTTCTGTTACTTCAGTTCTCAGGAGTATTCAATTTCTTTCATTACATATTCTGCCGTTTCTCTTTACTGAAATGCCTGCTCATTTTGTGCCACCAGAATACTCAAATAGCACACTCCTATGCTTTGACATCCTGCTGAAATATAAGTCACTTGATCAATGAAGAGGAATAAGAATCAAGGAATTACAATATATTTAAGGAGAAGTTTTGGGAATGTGATAAGTTTTTATGGAAATCTCAGCTGCAGAACCAAAGTTTCACTGTAGCCAAAGGTTCCCTTTTTCATTTACGGAATGCTTGCCTAAGGACTATGTCAAAATATTACAAGGGTATTTTTATTTATTTCTTCATTTTGTTTATTGATTTTTTCGACAGCGTTGTTGCCAGTATTAGTAAGAAATTATACCCTCAAAATTCCAGCTGTTTACATAATATTGACAGTGTTATGCACGGAGTACAGCAAACAGAGATGGGGTACAGTGTTATATGTTTAAATGTATTTTTCCTTTATAGCATTGGGATTTTCTTTAATTAGTTTGAATAATTCTCTATTTATCCAGTTTGTTTCTCTGAAATTTATGCCATCATTTTACATACACCCATTTATAGTTTCTTAGGATTTGATTTTTCAGATCTTACTCATATAAACCGTTATTCATATGGTTTGATAATTTTAGCTCCCTGTTATATACATGAGTAATTGCAAGGCAAAATGACTACACAGGCAGGTTCATGACATGGTAAGTAAAGTGCAGAATCAAAAAAAATTCTCTTTAATCCTGAATCTAGGCTAGGCTTGGCATTTGATTAGAATGGCTAAGCAGCTTTTATGGGAGACAGAGAACCTTCTGCCTTTGTATGATTATCATTTTTTAAAGCAGATATTATTTTTCCTTTAATATGCTGTGGACAAGTGAGAATATATTAACAGGGTTCATAAAACAGCTAGAGTTATCATACCATCTTAATTCAAATTATATTTAGATAATGTGTACTGTTTAGGGCTCAGTGGAAAGTCTGGGAAGTCTACCTATTATTTCTTATACTTATCAGATAGGATCTTAATGAATGAATGAATGATCCTATTAAATTTTCAGTCACATCTATACCATTTAATAACCATTTATTTCACATTTTTTCAATGTGTCAGCATGAATACTGCATCTGCTAGTTAGCTGTCTTTTCTCCCTTTGGCTTCTCCTCAGAATTGTGTAGTTTTCTGTCATAATTGTCTGTTACACTGGGAATGATTATATGAGCCAAAGGGAGATCACTATCATGTCTTTATCACGTGTCTAACTGTGTGCCACTGGGAATAGGACTGCAGGAAGAGCATTTGTAAGTGACCATTCAGGAGAAAAGGTAAAACTGAAGAGCCTTAAAAAAGAAAATACCTGAAGTGAATTTCATTTAGTTGGAAAAATTACGAGGATTTCTATGCTATGTAGAAAGAAGAGCATTTCAAAAAGATTTGGAAGAAAATTCCTGCAAGAAACTGAAAATATACTACATCCTTTATTTTGCTCATGGAAGCACATGAAGTCACTGCATGCTTCACCTTTTAAAAAAAAATCCACTCCATGTTCATGTGGTAAACCTTTTTCTTTATCAACTGATTACAGATTCAAAAGCCTGAATTGTGCTTTGCTTTGAGTGGTTATCTTCAGGAATGCTCACTCACAGCTTGTGTAAGTAAGGAACAAAGCAATGAATGTTTTCCCAGTGATGAAAAATTGACCGACTACAAATAAAAACAAGACACATTGAATTTTCAGGTTGTTTTATGAACATTAACTCAACACTCTTACTGTCAATAAAATCTGAAAGATAAGTCTAAGTTTTCCTTCCTTGTCTGCATTCACTAAACAACGAGTTCTGTCTCTAGGAATCAAAGCTCAAAATGATTACTTTAACTCTTTAAAATTTATCTATGGATTTATTCATTTTTTCTTGATATTTCAGTACTAAACCTACTACAATAATATAAAGCTGTATACCAAAATTCTGGACTAGTTAGGAAATATTCATGCTATACTGAGTTCACTGGAATCTCAATTGTTCACACTGGAGTGGGTAAAGTATTTTAGAGGTAGAAAGCTGTTTTTCTCCTTGCTAAGGGATGTTAGCTAGCAGGAAATATCTGGTGAGACAGAACCTTCTTATCTGCTGCTTCTGCCTTGGATTTCTTTGTCCACAAGGCTTCTTTCATCAGGCAAAGGTGTGTGAGAACTTCTCACTAAGGAAGAAGTGAAGAGGTTTCCTTGTACATTTTGAGAATGTAAGGAAATGGTTACAATCTTGGAAGTACCAACATTTTGAATCAGGTTCTGTTAGATTGTTAAACTTCACTTTATCCAAAAACCATTTGTAGTATTCAAGTTACAGAATTAGAAATGCAAATATTTAATATCAAGTCCATCCTTAGCAAGTCTGACAACAAGCTGCGCGGAATAGCTGATATGATAGAAGGAAGCCTGTGTGACCCACACAGGCTTGCAAAACTGACTTATATTAACCTCATGAAGGTCAACATGCCCGAATTGGTCAAGCTAATCCAAAACATCCGTACCAGAATGGGGAATTAATACATTATGAGCAGACTTCTGGAGAATGACTTAGGCATAGCAGTGGATGAAAAGTTGGATGTTGCATTCCTGCATTCCAGAAAGCAATTGATATTCTGGCCTACGTTAGAAATATGGCCAGAAGGTTAAAGGGTATGATTATACTCCTCTACTCTACTATGTTTAGCTTTGGGGGCCCCAAGATAAGACACATGTGGACCTGCTGAAGAAGGCTGAGAGGGGAGCCACAAAAATAATGAGAGGGCTGGAACACCTTGCCTACAAAGAGCTGCTGAGAGTTGTAATTTTTAGCATAGAAAAAAGGAGGCTTCAGTGAGATCTTACCAAAGCCTTTCATTACTTAATGGGGGCTTATAAAAAACATGAAGAGAGACTTTTTACAGGGGCATGCAGTGATGAGGCAAGGTGTAACAGTTTAAAATGGAAATTGGATAGATTTAAATTAGATTTTAAGAGAAAATATTTAATTATTTACACAGAGAATGGTGAGGCACTGCAATAAATTGCCCAGTAAAGTTATGGATACACCATTTCTGGGGGTGTCCAAATCTGGACAGATAGATATAGTGTGAGTTTTATTGTAGATGGTGGTGGGGTTGTTCAAGATTATCTTTAAAAATGTCTTCTGACATAAATAATTTTTTGATTACATGATTCTAAGCTTTTTGGGTAACTCTCCATGACCTGCCACACATTTGTTTTGCCAATATAATCCCTCTTAGATCCATATCAAGCAAAGTAAGAAATGTAAATATGATACTAGTAAGTGTTGCTTACAGCAATCCATGTTTTTGAAAATCCCATTAGAAAAGTAAGTAATTCTAATAAGATCAGTGTCGAATTTTTGAATAGATGTTGTCCATATATCTGTTTTGTGCTAGTCTTTAGGTACTCTGGGAAACATTGTGTTTTATTGTATTTTTCTTCTGTTAAAATGCATTTATAATCATCTCTTGGCTAAATGTTTTGCTTCCATTTGTATTTCTTTATGTATTCGTGTACTCTACCAGATTCAAATTAACACATTTCTTCTTTTATGATAATGTCTGCTTCTTCACGTTTTGCACAGTCTAAATTAAATCTGAGATGAATAATGTAAGCACAGACTGATAGAGTTTCTGTGTTTTGTAGGACAATTAACAGACATAGATATATAAATAGTGAGGCTGAGGTCCAGTAGAGAAGAAGGATTATCAGAAAGTAAAACAGAATCAGGATAATGCTCTCTTCTTCAGATTTCAACTTCATAAAACTGAAAAACTGAAAAACTGAAAAACTGAGAAACTTTTAACCTATCAAACTGTCAGTCCATGAACCCATTTCCTACTATGACAATTGCTACTGATGACTGTCCACTGCAAAATCAGTACTGCTGGTTATGGAGTATTGAATTACTCTCTATTTTTCATCCCAGGGAGTGATTTTCATTCATATTTTAAGTTTTACCATTTTTCCAAGGTTCAGTATTAGTATGCTAGGCAGGTGAGCAGGGATAAGCTAGAGGCCATTTTTCATTTCCTCTGTTAGGTCAAGCATGTTGGAGAGAAAGTCTTTTTAGCCTCAGTGTGTGGGATCATAAAATATTGATTCTGTAGTGGTTTAAATGCACATTGAAAAGATCAGGAAAGGTGATATTTTGTGTATTCTTGTGGCGTGAAATATGACATTGTCATGGTTTACCTCTTTCCTCAAATGATGAAAGAAGAATCTCGTAAGAACAAATTCCAAAGTTCCATTCTGAAAATAAATAAATAAATACACAAATAAACAAACAAATAAATATATATATATAAATAAGTTACTTTTATTACTCTCAGTAAAGAATCAAAACCTTCTGCCCCTTTGACTCTTCCTTTGCTTTTTACTTTTAGCCCATTTCAGAATTCAATACTGAGCTAAAATGAAGCTTTACTGGAGATGTACTTTGCATCCATAAACAAGCCTGCAAAATATCTTGTTCTTCTATAATGTTGTGTGAGAAGTAATTGTTACTATTGTCTGTCAATAAATACTTGTTGATTCTGCTTAGAATATGTGATTCCTATACCTAAAAATTTTCAACATCCTGTCATTTCTTCCTTCTCAGAATTCATCATTTTCAATTCTTTATATAACAAAATTTTGAAGGCTTTGAAATTAGGGAAGTATATTTGCCTCAGCTTCATAAAAGGATTTTATTTTCATTAATCCCTTCTACTATAGAACATTGCAATAAATATTTGTTATGAGTAAATTTAATACTAAGTCTGTGTCACAGGTACAGCAAGGCAGATAGTTCTTGGTAGGACATGATGCTTTACTGAAGCCAAAGAAGATTTATTTCTATGACACTTTTAGATATGTAGGATATTTTTGATCAACATTCCTTATTCAAGTTGACAATAACATGACAAAAATTATTTCAGAGACTAAGCACGAGAAAAAAGATCACCATATTTATAAAACAGACCATGAATAAAGAGAGGGAAAGTAAGAAAGAAAGAAAGAAAGAAAGAAAGTAAGAAAGAAAGAAAGAAAGAAAGAAAGAAAGAAAGAAAGAAAGAAAGAAAGAAAGAAAGAAAGAAAGAAAGAAAGAAAGACAAAAAGGTCTTCATAAAATGAGAATAAAATTATTTCAAATCAATAATATTTTTTGCATTTTCTACTATTCTCCACAGTGTGCAAAAAAACTTTGTGAAACTCAATGATTCTATTCCAGCAGTAAAATGCAAATGAGATTAAATGAGCAAGTAGTAATAAAACACAATGATTTTAGTTTTCTAGAGAGTTCTTAATATTTTATACTGATAAATGAACACAAAACAAAGCAGTACAGTTATGTTTTACTTTAAAATTTGAAATAGACATGAAAAATATTTTAATTTCATTTTTTTCATTTTTAATTTCTTGATATTCAACAAAAAATTATTCTCTTTGAGTTCTTTCAGCAAGCACTGAAGATTTTATAAAATATACCATTTTTGGCATTGCAGAGCTCTCCATGGAAGTTTAGTGCAATATTTAAGAGACAGCACAAGCACAGATTGATAATACTTGCTGCAGTATCATTATGAAATGACATTTTTAGTCTGTTATGTATCAAATGCTACCCAGCAACTTCTAAAACTAGAAATGCAAAAGCCTCAACAAGAAGAGTTTCTGCAGAAAAAGCAAATCTTCAATTTACTGAAGATAAGATCTTGAATCTGTCAGAGTGGTCAGTCACTGTCTGAATGGTTACAGGAATCTCCACAGTAAAGGGTTTTACAACGATGTCTTCAGCTGGGTATGAAGAGATTCCCTGCTTACTTTTGCTCAGCTGATTACAGCTCAGCCCTTCTCTCATATTTTGTGGACACATCAGCACATGCACAATCAATTTCTATCAATTATTTAAAATTAATTACAAAGCATCTGTCACCTCAATCCTCTGTAGGATTCAGATCCAGTAGTTATTCAAAATGTTCTGCATAACTTATTTACTTCTGCAGCAACATCTACTTTCTGGGATTACCACATTTTCTTGTAATAGTTACCATCAAAACTCAAGTCCACAAAAACTGCTGATCACCTGGACAACTGACAGCAATGAGAGCTTGAGTAAATGTTCACGATGTTATTCCTGGGTATATCCTGCACGAAAAATTAAAATACTTTGACATAAAGTTTGGGAATTAAGTCAATCTTAGGGTCTCAAGCTGGTCCATTGAAAAAAATCCAACCTTTGCATTTCCTTATGCAGAATCTAACAGGGCAGTTGATTAAGTGCACCAGGTATGCATGCAGGGAGTGTCTTGATACCAAGCTACAGGATAGACTTGCATTGTTGTTCTTCTAGCACATTAATAACTTGAAATACACAACACTTTCACTAGGCTCCAAAAGGGCTAGATAACACAGTTTATATTGCATGGAAAAAGGTTGGATGGAGGTTAAATGTGTTATTAGTGTCCTTACTGAGGAAAGGTCTGTTTATTCATTTTATGGAGAATTTAATTAGGCAGGAGTCACCAATC
Source organism: Oreortyx pictus (assembly GCA_036925125.1). Taxonomy (NCBI): domain Eukaryota; kingdom Metazoa; phylum Chordata; class Aves; order Galliformes; family Odontophoridae; genus Oreortyx; species Oreortyx pictus. The sequence goes on along the minus strand of JAUPFR010000004.1, from coordinate 45,944,404 downwards.
TCTGTGTTTCCCTGAGTTCAGATGGGATTTCTGACTGCAGTAAGAGATGTAGAGAGAAACTAGTGTTTATGTGATGCCTGAACTCCTTCAAAGCCAAGCTAACCGTTATTTTCAGAATAGCAGCTAACTTTGATACCTTTGATTTTCAATTTGTGAAAACATGGGGGTTGTAAGGGAGAAGTAAAAGGGAAAACACATGGTGCCTATTTCCATTGAAACATTCTGCCCATGTTGTTCAGAAAGAGTACAAAAACCTGGAGGTAGAAGTGCAATTGTATAATTATTTTCTCTTTTTGCATGGTCTGAAAGAAAGAGTGATATTTTGGAGGAACACAAATAAAGTATCACTTGGCATTGATTAATAGTCTCGAAACATAGCAGAAAATTGGACAATGGTTAAACTGATTACGTATGAAAACATGCATTTAAAGACTGTCATAAGCTAGAAGATCTGTACTTTGTATTTTAGTAAGAGATTTAGTTTTAAATAATCAGTATTGATTGTTTTGGCAATGCACATAACCTTTTAGTATTCTTTTTCCAGTGAAAAATGAAGCCCTTACATTTTCCCCTCTATTCATCCTCCCACAATTTAATTTTGTTTTTTAATGGATGCTACTTCTTCCGAGTTTGAGGCAAGTGCCAATTGACCTGTCATTCCTCTCTGAGTTGACTAATGGAGATAGGGACATAGTACACAATAAATGTGTATAAACATGAAGAATAGTAGGAAAATTATTATGGAAAGTCTGTTGAAAAATACATGGGAAACCCTACATGTAGAGTCAGATACCAAGGAGAAATATTTCCTGCTCTGTGACAGGGAGGGAACTGATAGTCTTTGTTATGTCTGAATCTGGAGTGAAAACAAAATCAGCAGTTATGTGAATAAACTTGAACTATGACAGGCTCTCTGGTGAGGGTGCAAGTTTGACATACCTGAAAGTAAAATTTTGAATTCAGAAACTTCATGACCTGACTCTAGTACAATCCAAAGGGTATTAAAGCAGTGCAAATATAAACACCGATCTGTCCCACACAAGGATACTCTGTGGTACTGCAAATTGTATCACGAGGGACATGAAATGAAGAATACTGTACCAGACAGACTGATTTATTGGAGTCATCTTATTTGACTATGAATTAATGAAGTACAGCATTTTGTCTTTTTTTTACCTTAATTCTGACTGCAGTGAAGCCTTCTGACTTGCGTATATGAACAGAATTACACACTACACTGAGCTACATATAGATCAACAGGAATACAAGGCTTTTACCAACCTGAGTGCTCAAGAGTGACCTGTGCAGTTCACAAAAACAATTAAATCAATAGCACTTCTTGTCCCTTTTGTTCCCCAGAGAAGCGTGGAAGCTAAGTCTGGTGAAGAGCCACCCTCTGCATCTGTGAGTGAGAGAGAGGAGACTCTGTTGCCATGGTGTGCAAGTGCTTTTTCATAAATGTTTCAGTAAGGTCATGCCCTGCTTGATTAATTCCAAGAGTTCACATTCATCTACTGCCACACAGACAGCTTACAGCAGATGTTCACTGGAGCCATTTCATGCTGACTTATAACCCTTCTCTTTCTTCACTATCTAATATATCAGAATGGTTGTGTTCTGGACACAGAAATAACTGGTGTAACTACAGAAAACCATCCTCCCATGTGCCCACCTCAGCTCTTCCATCCCAGTAGTCTCGGTCCACAAGGAAAAGGTAGGACATTTTGCCCACTGACAATAACTGCAGGCTGTCCCTGATGCAAAGTACGTGGACCTACTACATTATTTCCTATGTACTTTCATATAATGGCTAGCAGTACATGCATGAACAGCAATAGCATTGTTTCTGTAGAGTCTTGTATATACAGTCCAAAAACGGGCACCATTACCTCTAAAGCAATGGACAGAAGGATTTTTGTTACATCCTACACACTGATCCCCTTTCCCTCTCTTGGCAAGAAAATACTGTCAATAACAAAGGGAAAGGACGTACAAGGAGGGGGTAGATTTTAGGTTTTGGTAGACTGTTATCTGCCACATAATGAGAGTAAGAAATACTTGCAAAGCAAAAATTTTTGCTGCAGCACAGAGACCAGCAGAGGTGGTCATAAGTAGCAATCTAAGAAAAAAGGAATTTAACTTTTAGATATCTTATAACTTGTGAAACTCCATGCTTCAGCTTAAATTCTGCAGATGATTGTCTAATATATTGTCTATGATTGTCTAAGATATTTTACTTGCAGTTTTTAGATATTTTTTTCACCAAAATTCTAGGACAAATTCTTGGTACATGAATCTGCCTAAATTAAACTAAACAAATGTTCACTCGGTTCTCACTGTGGTGATGAAATAATTTTAGTGTGAATGAATCTAGTAATTACAGCAGGTTGTTAGTACTCTTGGGAATTTTGACTTGACTTTGAACATTGTAAGACGAAGTAACATCGGACAGAAAAAGAAAATGATCATTTCATTTTGTTCTTACTCATATAATTTTTCCAAATCTGTTACTCTTATTTTCTACTACAAGACCAGATTTCTGAAAAATCATGTCATTTTAATTACAGATCATTTTGTCCCTCAGTTACCTTCTCTCTACAGACAAGCTGACTTTAGCTTCCTTTTTTTATTTATTTTTTTTACTGTTTCACATTCCCAGCTCAGGGCTTATTTGCCATTTGCCTTTTGCTGGGAGCAGAGAAGGTCTAATTAGCCAACCTTTCACTCTCATTTCATCCCCAGGTGAATGAAGTAGTGGTCCAGACACTTTGGAACTGACAGGCAAATCAGACCTGCAGGCACCCCTCTTCTCTTAGGAGCAATCAGTTTTGAATTCCTGCTCATGTTTGTCACCAGTCAAAAAGTCAAAAGGAAAAGGTAGTAACAGTGGTGTACCATCAGGCAGCAGTCCACAGGACAGTGCTGGAGGTTGGAGGAAGCCTCCCAGAGCCACACTGTTTTCAGTTATAGGTATTACCTACCTCAATCTATACTGAAGACAGGACACAACACGTAGGGTGAGACAGAGGGCTGTGGAAATCCATTCCACTGACTAAATGAAATCTTTGTCTCTTACTCTGCATTTCCATTGACAGCTCTATTGCCCTCGGGAACATAACTCTTCAGGCAGGTCAAGAATGACTGTTACCTGAAGGTCAAAAACTCTTTAAATAAGTAATTGTTCTTTAAGAATCTTTCTGAAATTCCTTGTAATTTGAAGGAATAGAATCAGACTACTCCATCACATGCTGAGCTTGTTTTTGTCAGAGCGTGCTTCTAATCACTTACCAATTACTTATGCAAATTGGAGGAGCAGATGCCAAAGGTTGTTTTCAAGGCTGCCTTGCAGGGGCTGCATACAGCCAACAGTTGTGGATATTCAGGGGATTTGATTTTTTGTTTTGATTGGTTACATTAGAGCTTTATAAAGAGATTCTTCATTTCATCTAAGCTTTTCCAGACAGCAGTGTCTTAGTGCTTCTGTACAGGGTTTTCTTCAGCTCTCAAAAGACAACAGCGCATGGTTGTGTTGTAGATAATCACTAAGTGAAAGTGTTCTTTTTGGAAAAGAAAAGCAGAGAAAAGTTGGGAGCATATTGGTCCTAAAGGCCTTTTAATTTCAAACGAGGCTTTGCTTTGCTAATATGCAAGAACTGCATTATGAAAATTTTAGTGTATTTCGGATTATTTTCTAAGCTAAGAGCATTTCTTCTTCCCTGAGCTTCCATTTAGTGAACATCTTTTCTGTGTGCAACTATATCATAGCTGTTACTTATCATATAAATATATGAAGTGATGTGCATAACTGTTGAAAAGTAGAGCAAAGTGTTGACTGAAGCACAACCCTTTAAGTGCGCTTTTGAACTTGGATAATTACAATTAATTAAATCACACAGAATATAAGCCACATTTTGATGTGCTGTGTTGACCAGCAAAAAGTGAAAGGGCCTTTGCAGATTCTCTGTGATCCTATAGGGAAATCAAGGGCATTCTAATCTGAATTAGACATAGTTCCTGCAGAGACAAATCTAAGCAAGCTTAAAATATGCTGATTCTTTTAGGAAATAAGACATCTTTCTTTGGCATCTTAACACTGTGAAGATTTTCCAAAGGAAATTTGTGAAGTAATTGTTTGATATATATATTCATATATATATTATTATTATTATTATTATTATTATTAATAATAATAATATATAGGTTTAAATTTTTATCAGGTTAAATACAAGCAATAGAAAGATTATTTTTTTTATATCTGATATTCTGAAGATTAAAAACAATCCATGCATAATCCCTTCCCACTAGCCAGAATGCATTTTAAAAATATTCTTTTAATTATCTAAACACTGGGACTTGCACATTGTATAACATCATATGATCATTTCCAGAATGTTATTAACAGATGATGTTAAAAATATAGGAAAATCTGTCTTTGTAATATTCCTGTGTGCTTAGTTCCATTTTTTTTTTCATAATATTTGACATTTTGCCTTGCTTTTGCATAGAAAAAATAACATAAAGAAATATTCAACCTAAGCACTTCAGTGATCCTAATAGCCAAATTCTCACAAGTGGAACTTATTGTGAATTTTCTGATTTTAAAACTTCTATGGGATATATAGATATTGTCTTGTGGAAACTAAAATGCTTTCAAAGAAATATAATTTATTTTGACAATCTTTGTTATTTCCATTACCTTCTTGCATTTCTTTGGGTGACCTGTTAGGAGTTAATTTTTCAGGTTTCTTTTACTAGCATTGTCTCTGCATTACGAAAACCAAACATTCGTGTTCCCAAATTCTGGACAACTGTAGCAAGTACTGTGTACTCGTTTCTATCACCTCTGACTCTGGAATAGTCCTTCCTTGCATTCCTGAAAATCCTAGTGTTTCTGGTGCTCATCATGAAGAGTTTTGCACCAACATGCGAACAAGGAACTCTAAGGACACTAAAAATGCCCCTCTGCTTCCGTGGACTGGGGCTTGTTTCCCGTGCTGTCATCGTGAGCTGTGCAAAGAGTGGATGTTAGCACAGAGAAGCATTGTTTGTTGTTATTCTGTTTCAGCTGTAGCAACAGCAACATGAAATATAAGCCTTGTGCGGCATGCAGACTCTTGCTCACCGATGGTGAAAATCATAGCTAATGATGATGACTGTGCTGAAAAATAGTGTTTTGTAGTCAAGAAATTGCTCATTCAAACGGAGTCATTGTGCTCATTGTATCTGCTATAGTTTCCATGGAAATAGATAGGAGGCATTCATTTTGGAATGATCTATGTACATGCATTTATACAAACCAGTATTACAGCAAAATCCTAATACATGAATGTATGCAATGATCACTGATTTTTGGACAAAATTCATCAGATTGTAAATTCTTTCATCAAACAAAAATAGTAGAGAATACAGGGAAATTCAGCCTGTTCTTACCATTGGATGGTGACTCGTTTTTTTACAACAATGTACTCATTGTAATGCTTGGAGAAATCAAGGCCAATTTATCGTGGGGACCAACCCCAGTGTTTTAATTACTTTCCCATCTGTATATATATATCTGTATATATAGAATAATACCATCAATATCATTGCTGTGTTTCATATGTATTTTTGTGTGTGCCTTTTAAAAGGCACACACTTTAACCTTAACTTTAGCTTTAACAATATTTCCTAAGCATGATAAGTGGGATTTTAAAACCTCAATGGAAAATAATTTTTGAAATATATTTTGAAAAACAAATAAACAGATGGTATTTCAAGTCTCCCTCCACCTACTATGAGGCACATCCAATTTTCTACTCCTGTATGTACTTTTTCTTCCTGGACACCCTCACTCTCTTTTAAGTCATCCAGTTTTTGCCTTGCTAGTGTCATTGTCTATCCAGTATCTATGCCAGTGCTGTTTGTTCGGAGCTAGGCTTCCTAACAACACATCACACTTTCTCAGTATGGAGGAGCATTGAATGTAAACAAATGTAATGTTTTATAAGCATTGTAGTCAGGGATAAATGTTTACATGTTCTATTTAGAAAGAGTGAGTAAACAGTATGTTATGATTAACCTATTTAAACAAATCAAAGACTGGCATTCATTCAGTGTTAATATACAGTTTACAGTTACATTGATAGGAGTGCCCAGAGATGCCTTCTATACTGCTTGATGAGTGATGTTATAAACACAAAATCTCATTCCCAAGGAACATGGGATGTAATGTGAAACAAAAATACCTTGATTACTGCAAACTGCAGACATGAAGTAGATGTGAATTGGAATAGTTCTGTGTGATAGCTACACAAATTTATTTTCCTTAAATAAATATAATCACTTTCAGACAGCAGTTCAGCTAAGATTAGTGGCTGACCCTTGCAGGGCATAATGAGATATGATTTCCTTAGGAATTACTACCAAGTAAGAGCAGAGAGGACTATTATTTGCAGAAATGTAGGGAGTGTTTTGATACTACTGAATCACTTTAGGGTAGACCACTACAGAGTTCAAGGAAAAAAAACAGGATAAAATATATAAACAGGAGGGGAGTAAACTCTTCGAAAGGCTAGATTAACAGCAGGGCAAGGGGAAATGGTTTCAAGCTGAGGGAGGGATGTTTCAGCTTGGATGTCAGGGGGAAGGTTTTACGATGAGAGTTGTGAGGTGCTGGAATGGGCTGCCCAGAGAGGTTGTGGATGCCCCATCCCTAAAGGTGTTCAAGGCCAGATTGGATGGGGCCCTGGGCAACCTGGTCTAGTATTAAATGGGAAGGTTGGTGGCCCTGCCCGTGGCATGGGGGTTGGAGATTCATGATCCTTGAGGTCCCTTCCAACCCGGGCCATTCTGTGAATCTGTGATTCTGTGAAAAAGCAAAAAAAAATTGGTTAAACAGAAAGGTTATAGTTGTGAAGGGCATTGAAGGTGGACATAAGAAATTTACATACGATGCTATGGAAAATGAGAAGATAATAAAGATGTTCAGATAGGAATAATATAGAGTGACAAGCAAAGAGGATGCTTTTAGATGATGCATTTTGGAGGGATTGAAAAGTTCCCAACTTGCATAATGACATGTTAGAGTTGAGCACTTTGAAGGTCAAAGCAATGTTTTTATCTGTGAACCTTCCAGTACCCGTGAATTATCCTTAAACCAATAAATTCACCAGGGTTAAAGTAAATTTACTCAAGGTCAGCACATTCTACAAATAGAATAACATGCATGCTACTTTGGCTAACATGATCTCAAATTAGCACAATATCCAATCCATAAGTGACTGCATGTTTAGTGCACTGGAGGGAAAAAACAGTTTACATGAGTAAATTAAAAATAAAACTTGAGTTTTATTTTAAATAAAGAGTAAACTAATGATTTGTTACTTTGTGTCTGATATTTGTCAAAAGACCAGGGAGATAATGAGTTGGACTTTCCTGAAAGGATCATCAATACTTTTGGCATCTATCATTTTCAGGGCTCATCGTGCTTTAATGGTTACATGTGATGGCTGTATTTATAAGCAGTGCTGCCCTGGATCTAAAGAGTAAAGCAGAAACTGTGAAGAGTTCAATTGCCATGCAGTGAGTATATTAGGACAGTTTACTTCTGATTCCTTTCAGACTCCAAGGTCCCACGGAACCAGTGTTCACCAGCACCTTTTGGAAATTAGATGTGGTAGTATTCCAAAAGCACATGTGTTCTGGTTTAGCTCTGTCTGAATGAAAACCAGTTCATGAACTTTGTGATGCTCAGTGAGGTGAGCAGAGATCCAGAGATCCGAGTCAAAAGTGCACTCATGATCTGAACCAAAATAATGTATGCACCGTACTCAGTGACAGGGCATATAGATTCACCGATGTGGTTCTGGCCCTCACACACTGATGAAAAATACTTTCTCCCTGTAGCTTATACAGCTTGCAAAATCTGCAGATCATTGCAGACCCACCATCAAACAGCCTCAGGGCATAAACTGTAAGCAGATCTCCTTGTTTCTTTGGAACACATTATTATAAATTCTAATTTTACCATTCCCATGTAAGCTTGCTGAAACGATTAAGTGAATTTTCTAGACATTAGCCAGGAAACACTAATTTTGCAAATTGTATAGACTCTCTGGAGATAAGCTGAAGCATGAGAGAGAGCATTATGTTACCAGAGCTGGAAACCTCAGTGAGAAAGATTAAGGGGCACATACTCAAATAGGGAGGGGATAAATGAAGGAAAAAAGCGAGGAGAGAATTTTGGTCTTAGACAGTCATGAAACCAAAATTTCAGTCATAACACTTGTTTGAATGAAAAATAAATAATTGATATGTGATAATTATTAGTTTCCTCTCTTCCAGATAGTATCGCTGCATAGTAAAAAGTTGATACATTGTAATAAAGAAGTGAAAAAACAAATACTCTCCAAAGGATATTCTTCTAACAAGGGAAATGACCTGCTTACCTTAAGTATATTGTGAATTTATGAGTTGAAGGAGAATTAGAAGTCCCTCTTCATCATTCACTGGTAGGACAAAGCTATAGAAGCACTTCTCAGTGGTCTCTTCTCCTTGTTCCATACTTGACACTCTCAATCAGTCTTTCATTACATGAAGACGGTACATTAAGTCTCAAAATTCTGCTAATGACCACAGTGTTGTTCAAATAAATGTCCTTGGCTCATTAGTAGTTTGAATGGATTTGGGGAGAATTCATGGGACAGTGTGGAATTTACTGCCATGTAGCTTAGTGGAAACCATAGATATTCTGGTTGTATAATCCACCAAACTGTAAATGAAGAATATCTGATTGTTTGGTCAGTTTTCTGCTTTTTATGTCCTGTTTCTGCTCATCATAGAATTCAAAACCATATCTTATCAAATGATTTTATTTTGTCCAACTTGAAATTCATGTAAATTCTATTTCTGAGCTTATGTTACTTATACTTTATATCTGTCATATACACTTTCATTTAAAGTCTTAGTTAGTTTGATCTAATGAAATTAAGGAAGAAAATTTCTTGTTATTTTTCACCTGAAAGTCTTCAGTTTTCCCTAGGCACGATATCGTATAATTGCTTTTCTGCATAACTTTTGATCAGCACTGAAATTCAAATAAAAAACAGGACAGACAGAGAGAGAAAGTATTCTCCCTTCTATTCTGATCTTCATCTTCTCTTCACTATTCAGCCATTCTGATTCTGTTCTTTCAAGAGTATTAATAATCTTCATTTATTCTCTCTCTCCTTTACGCAGAGTTGCTTTTTATCTCCTCAGTATTGCCTGATTCCACCACAGTAATAAACCTCATATGCACTGATGAATTTAAGCAGTAGCACATCTGACGGATGTTTACTCTGAAATAAAGTTATCTCTCCTTTTTGCCCTTGCCACTATACTCTCTGCTTTTCCTCTTAAATGATGATTAGCTTGGTATTGTTCTGCCCTTTCTTTGCACATGTAAATTGATATTTTAAGGATATTTGCAGCATCAGACTTTTGAGAAAGTTTCAATTTAATTTTTATTAGGTGCTGGGCAGCATAGTGCCAGACTGTGTACACAGTTAAACAACAAGAGCTCTCCCAGGGGTGTATATTGTTGCAAGCTTTGGCATCTATATGCTAATTAGACTTTCCGTATTTGCTATCAGTTACAACAGAAATTTTCCACCCAGGCATGAATTTTTTTTTTCAATAGCTATGTAAAATACTGACAAGCCATGAAGAAAATAGTCTGCTTTCAGTGGCCGTGCAAGTAAGAAAAACCATGTGGGTTCCAGGGATTTTCTGAAGAGGCAGGCTCTCTAGAAGCATGGTTATAATAATGCTGTATAATACACTAGAAAAAACTAAGAGGGAACAATGAAGTCTGCTCATGAAAACCAAAATACAGTAATATCATATGGCTTTTGCTATTTGAGATGGGGAGAAGGACTTATGAGGGGAATAAAGAATGTTTTCATAAAATTTCTTTCAGAGTCACTGAATTCTAAAAGCTGTCCTAAGAAGACTTTCTGTTGAGGTTATATGTCACTGGAGCTGAAATCTATAGAAGGAAATGTGAACAAAACAATGCTTACATGACCAGTAACCCTTGGAGGTCAAGCAGGTATGTTGCATTGCAGAGCTTTATGATGGAAGATGTGCACCCCACAGCTCTTTGACCCAGAAAAATTGTAGATTCTGAATTCTGAATGGGTAAACATGCTTCCACTTCCATGTTACACCTGAACTGTTGAAACTGACACCTGAGACTCCCAAGAAAAATATCTGTGATACTCAGGTGGGCACTGTAATATGCAGTAGCATGAATGTAGCACGCAGTGAATCTGGAGTAGATTTTTTTTTTTTTGCCTCTATCCAATTTATGCAACAAAATAGATACTTCTGGCTATAAAATACATTTGCTTTTTTCATGTGAGGCACTGATGCACAAAAATAATTTTACTGATAAGTAAAGACCAATTATGAGCAATGAATCATCAACAGTTTGAGAAGAAAGCTACACTGGTGCTTGAATTCATAAACAGCATTTTTGATACTTGATACCTTGCAACTGCACAAACATTTGTCTCTTTGTCTCATACAATGCTAGCATTTTACCTGTCTGAAAAGGGATGATTTTCTACCTTACCTACCTGCTCCTTTCCTTCGTGTTTCTGCAGTTATTGCATTCCCAATGATGTGTGTTTCAGAGCGCACTCTGAGTAGAGCAGAATCCTGATACTTGTTCTGAAAAAATAAGGCACAGTACAAGCAGGCAAACAGGGAGTGCTGCTTGGAAGCTTTGAGGAGGTCATATGCAGAATGGGCCAAGAAGTGAATGCAAATACAACTACTTCACCAAAACAGGAGCTCAGAATACATAGGAGTCTAGTGGGTTAGTTATGATGGCCATGGTAGTCAAGAGCAGCCATGGCACTGGCTATCTACACAGCAGCTTGTATGGTTGATTTATGCTACATGATGATCCTGTAGGAAAAACTCACACAGATCAGAGCAACATTTTCTTATGACAAAGAAGTAAAGTTTCCTGTTGTCTGGAGACAGTCAGTGCACACAGAGTTGCATTTGGTTTACAGTATGGGCACACACATATTCAAAATTAAATGTTGGTTAAAAAGAGGCAATAGTGAATTGCTCCTACTCTGACATGGAATATTTTCAGAGTTGCATTTGGTTTACAGTATGGGCTAAGACACATATTCAAAATTAAATGTAGACACACCATGTTGTTTAAAAAGAAGCAACACTGAACTGCTCTTACTCTGACATGGAATATTTTCATGCAGATTAGAAGAAATAGGAATTACTCTATTATCGATGAGAAAGGACTAAGTAGAATTCAGACAGAGGGAAAGATTAATCTGAAGAAGCAGACTTTTCCTGAGGATCAAGACAAAGAGAATAGTTCACAAACAACAGAAGCTGACTCATGAACAAGGAAAAGAGGGTCTTCTTCACATGTGGAGGCAACATTTCAGCTGTTGAAACAGTGTGTGAAGCATAGAATCATGCTTGATTGTTTGTGTAAAAATCTTCATACCTGACAGATATAAAGAATAATAGGGTGCAATGAGCTTGTTGTAAAGAATGGTATGAATACCCACCAACTTCTTTAACTCCATGTATTTTGTATCAGTATCTACATATTACATGCTTTTGTTTGTGGGAATTTAACTGAGGTTTTACACAGATGTGAGGCTGTAGAAGTGCTTTTAAAGTAGATCAGAATTGTGTTATAGGGCACATAAAAGCAGGAAGTGTACTCAGTCAGTCAAAGAGAACATTCCATGCAAAATTTTAGCTCAAAGACCTTAGCTAGTGTTGGTAAAGGTTCTTTGAACTTGGCTGAACAACCATCATGCTCTGATCTCAGCTTTGCAAAATTTTGATGATGGGCATTACGAGAGATTACAGGAGCAGCTGGAAAGTGACAGAAAATCGTGGAATACATAACTTCTACTGTATTTATTCAAAGAGTAGCACCTGGAAAATGAGTGCCCATACAGTATCATAGGTAGAATGAGTGAATGAATGCCTTAATTGGAGAATGCTCTTCAATAGAGAATGCATACGCAAAACCTAAGTACTAATGGTAGAAACAAAAAGAAGCATCTCTTTGACAGAGCTGGGAGAATTTCATTCTTGTCTTCAGAGAAAGCAAGGGAGCATTTATTTCACTGTTCTTATTGCTACTTTCTTTTTTTCTTTTCCTCCTGGTCTTTGTAAGATTACTTTGATATTTCACTCCTGTAGTAATAAGCATCAAGCATTTGCACAGCTGGAGACCCTCTCCCCTGCATTACCTTTAGGCTGATTCTAGCCAGAAAAAATATATAAATAAATAAATAACCATGAGGAACTTTGTATGCATTTGTTCAAGGCAGAACTATCTTTCCCTTGAGTCTTTCTGATAGGTAACCGCATCATGGTAGGAGGTAATCTGGCAGAAAAACAAATGCATGCTGTCTTCTGCTGAAGTAGATTGCTTGCTGAGTGCACACAAGTGAACACTGAGAGGGAAACAGAAGACTTTCGATGGTGATTTTCTTCTTTAAGAGAGTTGGGTCTGATTCAAATGTTCTGTTACGCTTCTGGAGATGTCAATCCACAGCATGGAGGTGGGGAAGGGGCACCCCAGGAAATCAAAGCAAACTCAATTATCTATCTGCTGACAATGACAAAACCATTTCATTCCTCAGCTCTTCACAGAATGTGAGGGGGGGGAAATTAAAAGCGTGAACATTTTTAATGAGTGCAATTATTGAATCATCAGTCACGCAGTCCATCTGCTTCATAGTGTTTCAGTGACTAAAGAAAGACAAAAATATTGCTTTGCCTTTTTGCATTCATGTAATCATTTAAATATTCTTTAAGGGAAAGCTAATGATATTCATATATCATACCCACAACTTCCAATAACTTGTAATTCTCTTTCACTTACTTCACTTTTTTAATCACTAATTTTGAATCTGACACAACCTTGGTGAAAACATCTTGACGGAAGCATGGGTAACAGCTAACCCCCATGACATTAAGTACAGAATCATGTAATGGTAAATTGGAGAAATAAATTAATGCAGAATTTATCTAAAAGGCCTCACTTATTCTCGAGTTTAGTGAGTAAAAGAAACTTTACAGTATAATAAAAAAAATGTGGGAGGGGAGGGGGGGAGGAAGGCAGATTGGATTTAAAAATCTTTTCCTTCAGTGCTATCAATCCACTTGGTACACATAACTGTATGTGACAGCATATCAGGAAAGAGCAAAAACTTACTCAATGTAGTTTAAAAATCTTTGCAAATATTCAGGACAGATAGAAGAGAGAAGGTTCAGATAAATGCCTGAACCTGAGGAAGTTTGACAGAACTATAAATCTGTTTTGATTGTCGCATCCTAAAATTCATCCCAGAAAGGCAGGAAAGGTAGAGATTTGGATCTAAAATCAGTAGCAGGCTTTGCTGTATGTTAACTTATTGTTGGGATTTGTGCTACAAGCATGTGGCTGAATGAAAAGAAGTATCATTTTGTACAAGGAAAGTTTACTGGAGTTGCAAACAAATTCAATGTTCTGTAGAAATGTCCGTTGCCTAGACAGTTTCAGGCTTCTTCTGGAATACCTGAGTGTAACTCTAATACAGTAGCATACACAACTGTGAGATACATTATTTGAAAAATCTTTGACTTCTACACTGGAATCTGCATCTGAAGATTCTAAAATCAAAATTCAGGATTGCAAAAACTGTGAAGCATTTTCTCTGGAGACAGCAGAAGAAAACAAAATAGCATCTCTTTTTGAATCTAAAAATTCTGTTCATTTTATTCTGTTTAGTTTTTATTATTATTATTATTCATTTATTTATTTATTTAGTAAGGTAATAGTCCTAAAACAAAGTTTCATATTAGAGCATGAAATTCAAACCAGCTGCTTCCAATTAACCACCCCAAATAAATTAGAAATGTTGAGTTATGCAATATTAATCTTGGTACTTGAATTAAATCCAGGAGAATAGAATGAATGGTGGTGAAACCTCATTGCCTGCTGTGTGGGATATTAGGGTGAACTACTGTTTTTATGATTACATTATTCTACCCACTTGGAGAAATAATTAATTATTACATTTACATTACACATGCAGACTATAAATTTTGTCAAAGTAACAAAGATCAAATAAACAAACAACTAGTGGTAATGTTATCATGGCAGCCAGGCTGTGTCTAATCAATATGCTACTAACCTTTTCCTTTTCTCCAAGTTAATTTCTAGCTAGAGCTACAGATACAATTTTTGCTATTGGGTAAAGAAGCATTAAATAAATAATTAAGGCCTGAATTGCCAATTTGTTCTCTTTGTAGGAATTAATTAGATACTGGATTAGTTTTCTTTTTAGTTTTAAATGTGGAAATGCACTGAACCAAATCTCTGTGAAGAAATATGGCCCTATTTTCACAGATCTATGCTTTAGTAATTTAAAAGTAATCAGTAATCTTTTGCGTCTCTGAGAAAGTAATCAGTGACATGTAGGAGATTATTGTTAGAATCCAGTGACTGGTGCTAGATTGATTTTTTTTTTCTTCTTCTCACTAGTTTTGACAGCTCTGCTTAATGACTGACAGTAAATGGGTTTTGTGCTGTGTCAGGTGTCCTGGAAAGGGCTCTGGCAGGAAAGATTTGGCTTATCACATTGCAAACTAAGGTCCTGATACAGCAGACACTGAGAGCACTAAATAACATTCCATTAGGGACTTATCCCCTTCATTTCATTGAGAGCATTTACTTGTAAGTTTTTTTAGTTTCCCTTATGCAAATCCTGCTCATGTATTTTCCTGAAAGCCTCCTGGGCAAACATGTTCTCAATAAGCAGAGGGAGGCAGCATTTAATGCCTCTTAGGGTATTTCTAAATCCATCATTAAGACAATAATTGTTATTTGATATTTGAACCCTGCTCACAGATTAGCTAAGTGTCTCACAATACGTGTACACAGACTTTAGCTTCAGTAAGCTTAAGGTCTAGACACAACAAAAGAAGGGAAAAAATAGTATAGACAAGAAATGTGACATAGCAATGCATAATATTTTGTGTCAAGAAAGAAAAAATGGCAAAGCTTGATTTAACTGTTATGCTTTTTGTGGTCTTCAGGGCAGGGTATGGGATGAGTCTCATCAGGATGAAGCTGAATGAAATGAAAGTGGTGCCTTGGTAAATTGGTTTGAGAACACTGTTCAGAGAATTTTTTATAAAGAGGGAAAAAAAGAAAGGGGGAATTTTATAAGCAGAAGAGCTGAATGTCCATGTGATTAGAGAGAAGAGTATTGCAGATGAAAAAGCAACAAAAGGTTAAAGTGTTGCAGCACCTAGCAGCATGGCCAAAAATTTGAGCTTATGTTCTGCAGAAATTATCTCTAAGCAAGAAAAGAGAAGAACTTTCCTTATTTTATCTTTATTTATTTATTTATTTATGCTAATCAGACTGTTTTTAAGCAAAGAGCCTTTATCTGCTGAAGAGAGCAAAATGAGTGGAGAGCACAGATAGGTGATTGCACTTGTCAAGGCAAAACAAGAAAACTTGACCTGTGTAGAGACAGGCACCTGCAATGCAGTGCAGAGAAGAACTGCATCAGGAGACCATTGCTGTGTTTTAGCTCAAGAGAGGACAGGCTTGGATGTTATTACTAGGCTGCAAGAGTGCATAGCAGAAGGGGGTTTACAGGAGGAAACATCAGAATCTGAATTTTAGCCATTCTGATTTTGAGATTTCTGAGAGCCATAAAAATATTAGGTCCATTGACACAAGAAGAACTGGAGGGCTGCATCACATTCACGGAGTAGAGAGACGGAGTTACATAATAAATACACACAAACCCTGAAATCTGCTGAGCAGCTGAAGTGAGACCTAGCAGTGGTAACGAAGGAAGGGTTCTACTGCTAGTCCTGTATCATAGGTATGAGTTAGAGTATCAAAATGCATTCAGAAATAGTGGCTGAATTTTGTCCTGAAACAGCGATAACTGCTGCCTGATCTGCTTACATCTTGCTATTTTGCCATGTTGGACCAAATACTGTCCAGTGTTTTACAAAATGTACTTATTGTTGACCTGATCGAAGGAGTTTGAAGACAGAAAGAGCATACATATTGAGTATACAAGGAAAGCAATCTATCTTCAAGTTGTACAGAAGTCCATTAAAACAATAAAGATGTAATCCTGGCCATATTGAATGCATTGGCAGACTTCCTATTGATGAACACAGTTTGCAAGGGAAATTATTAATCACAGGAATCACAGCAAGTCCACTGGCTCATCACAGTCACAGGCATATCTCTATGGGTAATGTGACAAATGCAAGCTGAAATAACCTGATGTTAGCCTGACCTCTTTAATGTGACTTACAGAATGGATCACTTTTGGCTCTGACAGGAGAACATCTCCCATTGTTGCTGGTTTCAGTGCAGCTGATTGCCTTCTTGTCAAAATGAGTTTTCATTAAAAAAAAAAAAAAAACTCATAAAAAATCTCTTGTTATCCAAAGTTAACTGCTAGGAACAGACTGTGGTAAAATATGTTACAGAGTACAGTGGCAATCAACAAAGAGGGCTTACTGCTACAGTAAATTTTAATGTCAGCAATATTCCCCACAGATGTTAACTTCAGAAAAACATTTTGCATAGCCATCAGTGCAAAACTGTCAAAAGAACATATCTAAATGTCTTGGGATCACACAGATTTTTATGTGCTTTTAATTTGTGACTTTGCCTTTGATATTATTCTTTTTTATTTGCTTGTTTGTTTAAGAAGGAAGTTGGATTATGTAATCCATAGGTCACATCTACAGTACGAGTGAATCTGATGACATAGTGGCATTAATGGAGGTGGTGGAGGGGAAAAGGAGAGATGGGAAGAAAAGAAGGAAAAAAAATAAAGTAATGGGTTCTTTTTACTGTAAGGGAAGGAGTAGAGAACGTTAACAAAGAATGTAATTTAATACCCAATCAATTTACTGATTGGATTTTCCATGAGATTAACTTTGAGTCCAAAATGAATTGCACTGATCCTGGAAAATGCTATAATGACCAGCAAGCAGTGATATGAGGCTGTAGTGATATAAAAATAATAATGTCAGAGACTTCAAACAGCTACAGTAGTTAATTAAATGTGTTCAGATAACATTACGGTTGGACATAAACCCACAAAAGCAGTGAAATTTGGAGGTAAGCCTGCCAGAGCACTGACTGACAATTTTCTTGTGCTAAAGCAATTCTGAACATACAGACGCATCTCTGAGGAACTCATGCGGGCAGACTCTGCCCTCCAACAAGCACATATAGCTCCATTAAATTTCCATCAGGTTTTTTCCTTTACTTATTTGTTTCTTTATTCACAATTATCTAAGACTAGCAATATACGTGCCTGGGAATTTCAAGCTTTTAAGAAAAACAATATTGTGGCTGTGGGCCACAACTGTACTATGCTTGGCTCAGAAAGGCAGCAGGCAAAACTGGCTCTTGGGATATGTCTGCACTTTGATCTGGGCCCACAAACCACACCACGGAAGCAGAGCCAAATACATGCAGATGTGCTCTGGCCACTCCTCCTCTGTCCACATATTTCCTTTTTCCAGGCTCTTGGCTGAGTGACGATTGATGGTATTGACACAGGAAGCACAGGACCTTGCTCAAACTCTGCAGCCATCATGCTGGATTTGTTATGGCTGTACATGTACATGACTTTTTAACAGACTCCAGGATTTGTTTTCTTCTCTCCCAATTAATCCTTTTATTGTTGCACTTCAGCTGAGGAAAGCACTGCATATTATAGCTGTATACCTATACATTATATAGATGTATAAGTATACATCTACTTATACCCCAGTGAGGAATAAGTAGATGTTAATTTTATGTGGCATACAAGGAAAAGTTCTTAGGAGGTGCTTTTTTAATATCATTTTCAGAAAAAGATTTTAACCCCCCAGAGGCTACCATAGCACTTCCTTAAGGATGTGCTTGCACTATTAGACTAGTAGGACACTGCACCTTGGAAGAACCTCAGAAGCAAAAAACTAAAAATAATTAAAAAAATCCTCAAATTAGCTGTACAAGAGTTACAAAGTTGAGCACTATTTCATCAAGCACTCCCTGCAAATTCTGAAGGCAATACCTCTTGCTATTCTTATTTGCTCTTAGAAACTGAAAGCACTACATCTATTTACAGTGTAATGAATCAGTTTAAAAATACAGAGGAGTGAGGCCAAGTTAACTTTAGAACTTTCATTCCTGATAGTCCAAAGTTGCTGAATGTGGTGTAAGGTTTAATTGCAGTACTGAGTAATGAGAGCACCCATCTAAACCCTGAAGTGACCGTTAGGGGAAATGTTCCCTTGAGGTATCCAACAGCCAATAAGAACAAGCTTAAATAAATAGTTTTTGTAAGGAATCACAAGAGGAGACCTAATAATAATGGGCCAAGGAGAGAGGAGACAAGTTATCTTGCACTTAAGTCTAAGTCAATAGAGAAAGAGGACAAGACAGCTTAATGAGCATTGAACTTTTCCCTGGTGTGGCCTGAGATATTCTGTGTGAGTTTTATCATGTCATTAACCACCAGTGTAAACCATTTGATGATTCAGAACACTCTGTGAAAAAAAGTCTACAAACAAGGCAGCTTTTAAGTTGCTTGTCATATGGTGAGAAGAAAAATGACAAAGATCTGCTCTCAGTGATATTTGAGAAGTTATGGCAGTCAGGAGAATCACTGTTGCCTGGAAAAAAAACAATGCCACACCCATGTTTTAGGATGCACTTGGGAGTGTTGGTAAATGGCAAGCTGGACATGAGCCAGCAGTGTGGGTGGCCTTCCAGCCCAGAAAGACGACTGCAACCTGGGTCACATCAGAAGTGTGGTCACCAGGACACGGGGGGTGATCCTGCCCCTCTACTCTGTGCTGGTGAGACTCTACCCGGAGTACCATATCCAGACTGGGAGTCCTCGGTACAGAAGAGATGTGAACCTGTTAGAATGCATCCTGAGAAGAACCACAAAAAAAGATTCAAGCAGTGGAACACCCCTCCTATGAAGACAGACTGGGAGAGCTGGAGCTGTTCAGCCTGGAGAGGGAAATGGGCCAGTATACCTTTCATTATCAAAACTGGGGCCATAGGAAAGAAGGGAACAGACTCTTTAGCAGGGTCTGTTGTGATAGGACAAGGGGGAAACGTTTCAAACTAAAAGAGGGGAAATTTAGATTGGGCATAAGGAAAAAGTTCTTTACAATAGAAGTAGTGTTACTGGAACAGGTTGTTCAGAGATGTCCCATCCATAGAGGCATTCAAGGTCAGGTTGGATGGAGCTCTGAACAACCTGATCTAGCTGTACATGTCCTTCTTCGTTGCAGGGTGTTGGACAAAATCACCTTTAAGTCTCCCTTCCAACTCGGTTCTGTGATTCTATGATAGCTGTCAAATTTTTGAGTAGGAAAAAGGAAGGGATAGTTTCAGGATACCTGAGTCTGTCAAAAGGGCAAGGTCTCACAGGCCCAAAGTGACTTGGTAATGCATCTCTCTATTTAAAGTTAAATAAATAAATAAATTCGTAAATGTTAATAAATCAACATTTTAGAATTGATTTATAAAATGAACATGTCAAGGACCATAAAGTCAAAAGGTGCACTAAAGTCAAAATGCATTTCAAAGTGCATTGAAAACAATAAAAAGTGTGAATCACTCCTAGGTTGTTCACTGCAATTTTATTATCTTATTCATGCATAGTTCACGAGGTTAATATGCACATTAGCTAGAACCCTCAAGCTCCTCGCAAGTCCTTAATAATGACTTCAGTATCATCAAAAAAATGTGCTGCTGAATTCAGAGATGATTCTATCCAGTGGAAGAGTATTTGCCTAGTAAGTGAAGAACAGGTTGTATTAATAGGTGTTAGCTAGTTAAAGCTTAATTCTCTAAGGAACACATTCAGAATATGTTTTACTTTGTCATGTTTTTCTATTAATAACTACTAGGGAGATGATCTCAAACCTATTGCATTTA
The DNA here is from genome assembly GCA_036925125.1 of Oreortyx pictus. Taxonomy (NCBI): domain Eukaryota; kingdom Metazoa; phylum Chordata; class Aves; order Galliformes; family Odontophoridae; genus Oreortyx; species Oreortyx pictus. The sequence goes on along the minus strand of JAUPFR010000004.1, from coordinate 45,924,402 downwards.
AACAGGATGTCAAGAAAGACCAATTTCCAAACAGGAGAGCTGCTCTGACAGCAACACCTTCTACTTTATTCTGTTGGCCATGACCTTAGAGGTGGATATTGTTGGTATGGCAGCAGAGGTTGAACCTTCCCACCAATATTCCATTACATTTTGTCCCTGTATGTCAGATGGCAGCAGATGAGCAGTCTGGTAGAATGATGTCTGACATGGAGGAGTGGATGGAGCAAAGGCATGTCATTGAATTCATCCAGGTGGAAAAGTGTGTACCCATCAACATTCTTTAATGCTTGCTGAGTACTTGGGAGAACAAAGTGCTGTGAGGACAGTGAGGGGTGAGTGCCGTGTTTCAGCAGTGGCAACAGCAACAGTGGGCCATGTCTGCTGGTGCTGATTTTCACAAGAGCAACATGCATGCTCTTGTTCATTGCTGGCTAAAATGCATAGGTAATGGTTATGATTATTTTGTAAAACAGTATTTTCTAACTGGGGATTCGCTCTATCAAATAGTGCTACTGTGCTCTTTGTATCTGTTTTAGTTTCCATAAATAAGAGGGTATTACTTTTGGGGTGACCTACATATTTTATGCAAAAACGTGACTGCAAATTACACTGCAAGAATTGCCTATCTCAAATATTATACCAATCAAAAGCATAAAGATCTTTTTGGTACCATAGACAAATAAAGTTTTGCTAGCAAAGTATTTCTACGTAATCAATATTTAAATTTGATTCCAAGTGACAATAAGAAATTTTGCACCATTCTGCATTTTTGAATTTAAGATATGAATATTTTATGAATTTGACATTGGAAATTGCTGCATTTTCTCTGACACATATATTTTTGCATCTTTGCATGATCTCTACACTTTCTTAAGTACCTATTTTCCATCCTAAACTATGCCTCCTGGAGTGCTGTAATTTAAAAGCTTTGCTACCAGGGTAAGGATAATTGCAATAAGCAATCTATTTTTAAATTCCCACAAAGTTGTCATATTTTCCAGAAGAGCGAAATTTTGTTTTTCAGCAGAATCTTTTAACACGTTCTTAATCTTGGCATTATGAAGTTAATATTTTCCCTCAGATATTTACAAAGAAATCTTGTTCAATGTGGTTTGGAAAAACATACCTGTATCTAATTGCAATTTATCCATAACTGTATCTTATAAAAAGCTCTCCCTTCTTCAGTCTTCAGGTTTACCTAAGTTTTCTTTTCTGTCATCTGTCTCATTTTCTTTTCTCAGTGAAAGTACTTTAATATCCTATTTTTAATAGCTAACAAATATTTCTCCTTCCAGAACCTAATCCTAAGAAATGATAAATATTTGATCTCTCAGTGAACAAACAAAAACTCCAGAAAGACCTCACAGCCAGCCTAGATACGGTTTCCAATTCTACTTTACCATTTTCACTTCAGTCGTTGAGGAGGCTGACCTATTCAGTCTAGTTAGTCTAACACTGTGATTCATTCAACTTATATATATGTATGTTGCTCAAACTCATGCTGTTTATGCCCTCACAATTGTAGAGTTTGCTGTGTTTTATTGATTCTGACTCTGGACATTCAGTACCTTGTTGGATTCTGTTCTACACTGCTACAGATTATCAAAGTTCATGGAGTCTGGGGAAGTCACTGATGACTGGAAATCAGAGTTGGACCAATCTACTAAAAGAGCATGAGACAGAACTCAGGACACTCCAGGCCTGTTAGTTCAATCTCAGTCTCTGGAAAACCTATGGACAAGATTAGCTTGGGAGATACTGACAGGCTCTTAAAAAAAAAACAAAGCAACTATAAGGCACAGTCAACATGGATTCATTAAGGGCAAGTTCTGCCTTAGTAATTTGGTATTCTACAGTTTGATGGATGAATCAGAGAATGGTTTGGGTTGGAAGGGATCACAGAATGTTAGAGATCACTTTGTTCCAATCCCTCTGCCGTGGGCAAGGACACATCCCACTAGACCGGATTGCTCAAAGTCCTGTTGTCAATGGTTTATGGGCTGTTTTGACCTGGTTCCATGATGAATGGTGTTGGGGGAACCCTCTGACCCATGCATGACTGTGTTCAGTCACAGAAGTCCAGGTAGATGGCATCCATTGCTCTTACTTTTTTCACTGACGCTGTAACTCCATCATAAAAGACTACAAAGTTTGTCAGGCATGACTTTTCCTTGATGAAGCCATGTTGGTTACCACCAATCACTTAGTCAAGGAAAGGCTGTGTACATAATCGTTCTTACTTTCCTTCAGGACTTTGATAATGTCACTTACAGCATCCTTCAGGTCAAACTGTTCAACCGTGAGATGAACAGGTTCACTCCATGCTGAGTGATGAACTGGTTGAGTGGTAGAAATCAAAGTGCTGCAGTGAACGGGGCTACATCTGCCTAGAAAGCCCTGACCACCACTGTGTTTTCCATGGCAATTCTAGGAACAGTTCTGTTCAACACTTTTATCACTGATATGGATGCAGTAGTTAAATCCATCCTTAGCAAGTTTTTTAATGATATTAAACTGGAAAGTGCTGCTGAATCCCAGGAGGGACAAGAGGCTTTGCAAAGTTATCTAAATACCCTGGAGAATTTGACAATCCATAATGGCATGAAGTTGAGCAAAGAAGGATGCCAAGTTCTACACCTGGGACAAAGTAATGTCAGATCAGGTGCAGATAGGGAGAAAAGCAGCTGGAGAGGAGCTCAGCAATAACAGATTTGCTAGTGCTTGTTGACAGTAGGTTCAACATGACCTAGCAGTGTGCCTTGGCAGACAAGACTGCAAATAGTATTTTGGGGTACATTAAGCACAGCATAGCCAGATGGTCAAAAGAGGTGATTCTGCTACTATATTTAGTGTTTGTGTAGCCTCACCTTGTATATTGTGCACACTTCTGGTCTCCACAATACAATAGGTTGTGAAGATACCTGAAGTGTTGAGAGGAGGTCAACAAAGCTGGTAAAAGGGCTGGAGCACATCTTGTAAGGAAAGGCTGAGAACACTTAAGTAATACTCCAAGAAAAAAAGGCTATGAGATGGCCTCATTGCTACCTAAAATTTCCTGAGGATGGGATTAGGAGAAGGAGGTGCTGGTCTCTTTTATGGTAAATGATGACAAGATGTTTGGGTATATCATAAAGCTGCATCACAGGATGTTCAGACTTGACATAAGGAAAAGTTTGTTCACCGTTGTCTCACTCCACTCCAATTTATAGGAGGGAAACGAGGTTCTTTTGATACATGTGTACTCAGCAGCGAGGTTAAGACACGATGGATCAAATGTTAGCCCAACCAGTTTATTACAAATTCTAGTTACTTAAGGAGATGGGGTAGAGAAGACGGGCTATAGAAAAGAGGTACAAAATAAAAGTGAAGAGGTCTTTGTAAAAAGCAAGAGAGAGAGAGTCCAAGTATTTGGACCTGATGCCTTTGAAAGTCCCTCCCAACCTATTTCTTTGTATTTCCTTCCAATATTTCTGGACAGGAAGCATTTATTTTATTAGTTTGTGCAGATTTCTCTCCATCCTGCCTTTCAGAATTTTATCTGGAGAAGAAGATGAACAAGAAGATGATACTCTTCAAGTCAAGAAGTACATGTACATACATATAAACAGAAGTGAAAAAAACAAACCTTTCTACGATATACTCAGAGATGTATTTAATATGAATTACAAATAAGTATTACAGTCTTATACATGGCCTCACTGGATGAAAGAAGAATGGTGGAGAACCAGCCAAGATGAGAGACAGATATAGTTATTCATAAAAGACAGAATGGAGCACAGTCTATGTGAACACCACTGCTCAGTAGCAAGGAAAATAATAGGTAGATTTTAATTCTTAAATGCATGCCGTATGGAAAGTATGTTAATCGTTGGTATCCATGGTTCAATTTTAGTAAGGTCTTATCATGTCTTAGTATCCCCAGGGTATATAAGAATTAATAATAACAGTCACTGATTTACACTGGTGCAAAAACAGTTAATTCTTGAAATCAGCACATTCCCAGCTTGTTAGCTGGTGTCTTGCTTTACATTTCTGTTTCCCAACTGGTATTGTGAATCCAGATGCAGAACTTTTGAATACCTGAAACTGGAAAAATGGAGACTGGAAACAATGATTGATGTCATTTTTGCTTTGTGACTCAAGATGGGAAAAATCTACCAAAATCCTCCCTGAAATGACACCAAATAGTTTCTATTAACTTCCCTAATCATTAAAATTCTGCTTACATCAACTAATGCTGTTTGCAGCCTTTCTGCATTGCTATTTCCATAGTCCCCAACAGATACGCTTTGAAGACTATCCATACTTTTACTGATAAGCACTGGATGTATCACAGAATCATAAAATCTTATAGAATAATCTCTTAGAATAGTTTGGTCTCTGAATAGTGACCTGACTTATTTTAGCGATTACAGTGGAGGGATTTTGCTTTCCTGACCCCTGCCTGGATGTTCAGGGAAATGAGAGATGTGGGGAGTCTGACTGCTAATAAAGACAGAGGCAAAGAATGTGCTGAATTCCTCAACCTTCTCCGTTATCTGTTGAAGTTAGTTCTTCCTTCTCAGCTATCAGAGGGGGGTACATTCTCCTTTGACTGTCTCTTCTGATCAATGATTCTCTTCTGATCAAATTTGTAACATCCCTTGCTATTTTTCACATCCCTCATGAAGTTCGGTTCAATCTGTGCACTCTGGCTTTCTTGGCTTTCCTGATTTCATCTCTGTGGACCTGGATGGCATCTTTGTGTTCTTCCTTGGACACACAACCCTGCTTCCACTACATCTAAATGTCCCTTACCCTCAGTCTGAGCAGGTCATGTCAGCCTCCTTCCTCCCCTGCTTAAGTTCTGGGGCTTATGGTCTCAGAAAGGTTTTCACTGAATCACACATTCTTAAAAAACTGCCAGCTTTGCTGCATTCCTTTGTCCGTAAGGACAGCTTCCCAAAGGGCTGCATCTGATAATTCATCAAGCAGATGGAAGTTCACTTTTTGGTGTTCAGTGTCCTGTTTTTGCCGGGCTAAAATTCCTTGAGATCACAAACTCAGCTAGTGGATATGTAGGTATTTCCACTTGAGAGTGTCAGTATGAAATGGTAAGAAGGTCTCTTCTTTCTGATGTAAGAGTTTCTTTTCAACTCTAACGGTGTTATACTTTCCAAAGCTCATCTTTCTTGTGTTATAATGCAAAGTTCTTCATTTGAGAACACTTTCCTTCTTTCATTCTCCCTTATTGAGGGAAAGTTTAATTGTGATGCTGTAAGACAACATAAGTTTGTATTTTGTATTTATAAATGGCAAGAGTGGCCACCACAAATTCAACATCATTTACATGAGTGAAATAATCAAGTTTGTGATTTTTGCTAGTATTTTCTTACTTGGATGTGTGATTAGGCAAGAACAAATATCCTTCCTGCATCTGCAACTCTAACCTATAATACTTTGTACCTTACAGTATAATAATACAGGAAAACTGTCTAAAGACTAGTGTACTTTTAAAAATAGCATTTAGAGAGTCAACATGAAAAGTCTATACGTGAAAGACGTCCTGTTGGTGTACAAATTAAGATACAATATTAATAGCTCCAGTGGCTAATCTCTTCTCTCAAGGCTGTGTCTGCTTTTTTTTACATAAACACATAGACATGTATCATATTCAAGTGCCATTTGCTCTACTTGAGCCATGGGCTCAGAAAAGTTTCTATACAGAGGCAGAACACAGGGACACCTCTGTCCTCTTCAGCATGACTGGACAATGTCAACCCTTCTCTTTGAACCCACCAATTTTTTCCAGACATCAGAGAGAGAGAAGTAGCTCTCTACAGGCTTTCCTTATGTCATCTCCTCAGTGTCTTCCTGTGCTTCCCATCTTCATGATGATTGAAAAGACTGGTAAATTGTGAAACTAATTTTCTTCAGATTTCATACCTTATTAGTCAACTCAGCTCTCACATGATATTTAACTGAATGATTTTTAAGCAAATGTAGCTATGTTCTTATACAGCTGTTTCTTGATTAGGAAAACTGAATTTAGATAAGTTTCTGCACCCAGATTCTTGTTTCTTTTATGTTTGATTTTGATGAGAGGAAATATAATCTAACTCACCTGGAGTCTGTACATTCATGTTCTTACATTTTCCCTGATTAAATTGTAAAACTGTTGATATTGTATATTTCTTTCATTGATTCCTTCACTTTTTTTCAGTGGAAAAATATATTTTACTACTTCTTTCTGCTTTGGGAATTTAATGGTAGAAAGTGGTTTCAGACAAAAAAGTAAGTGATATAAGTGTAAAACATCATTAAGGATGTGGAACATTGCTTAAAGTGTTACTTAAGGAAACCAGCTGTTTTCCATCATCTTTTATTACAACAGAATAATAGGCATGCTACTAAAACAAAAAATATATAACTTAAAAAAAATGCTCATTCTGTTCAGCAGATGAAGGAATGACAAAATACATCACCTGGTTCCTAGGACCAGCAAACAGTGCTAAAAATTAAATTTTTCTCCTTGCTACACAATAGTTTACCACTCTTCAATCATTAAGGAAAGTATCAAATAAACAAGCAAGCAACTTTTGACTTCAAGATCCAAAGAAAAATTGAAAATAAATTAAGTTTAAATTAAAATATGTTATGGTTATTAATATTATGTATATAATAAATTGATAATAAACATCTCACCACCATGAATCTTAAAATTTCTACTGTTCAGAACGATTGCTAGAACTAGAAACATTAGATACTTAAAACACTTATTCCACTGCTTACCAATGATATCTAAGTTGTTTAACACTTAATACCCACTGGAGTTGAACAAGGTAATGGCATCAAGTTGCATCAAGGGAGGTTCAGGTTGGATATGAGTAAAAAAATTCTTCCCCAGAAGAATAGTCAGGCACTGGAACAGTCTGTCCAGGGAAGTGATGGAGTTACCATCCATGGTATTATTGGAGGTAGACAGATACTTGGACAAGATGATGATAGAGGTCTTTTCCAGTGTTGATAATTATATGATTCTAATGATTGTATGATTCTAATGATACACATTCAAATAAGAAAAGTGTGACAGCACATTTTTCACCTCTGTAATTTTAAACTACAAAAAACAAAGTTTATCTCGTCTTCACCTTTTAAATTGAACAGAGACTATTGTAATAATCAACATTTAATTAACTTATAACTACTCACATTATCTGTCTCTCACATGTGAACTGTATTCAGTTCTTGAGCCCCAAGCACAAGAAGAACACTAAGTTATTGGAGGTGCAGAGAAGGGCCATGAAGATGATTAGAGGGGTGGAGAACCTCCCTACGAGGACAGGTTGAGACAGCTGGGGCTTTTCTGCCCGGAGAAGAGAAGGCTCTGAGGAGACCTTATCACAGCCTTCCAGTACCTGAAGAGAGCCTGCAGAAAAGCTGAGAAGAGACTTTTTTAAAGGCATGTAGTGACAGGATGAGGAAAAATAGTTTTCAACTGAAAGAGAGTAGATTTAAATTAGAGATTTGTAAGAAATTATTGTCTGTTAAATTGGAACAGGTTGTCCAGTAAGTCTGTGAATGCCCTACCCCTGGAATGTTGAAAGGCCATGTTGAATGGGGTTTTGAGCAGCTTGGTCTGGAGGGAGATGACCCTGCTTACAGCATGGGGGTTGATACTACATGAGGTCCCTTTTAACACAAACCATGTTATGATTCTATGATTCTATGAACTGAAAACTACTTTGAAACATTTTAAGCATTACTAGTGTCTATGGTTAGGAAAGTTTCAGTAGTTTCTACTAGCAAAAAATCTATCCTTAAAAATGCTGGAAGTAGCTGATGCCCCAGAAAAGATCAGTCAGAAGAAAAAGTATATTTTAAGGTTACGTTGGTGCTAGGTAGAGGGATAGTTAAGAAGAAATTGTAAAAAGCATAATAGTGCTCTGTGAATGCTGTTTTCCTCAATTATGCCAGCTGTAACCTAACCAACAAATAATATTTGCAGAAGTTCATAACCATTTGGATTAAATGTAATACTTCAGCAGTGCATAAAACTGGAGTCTTAACCACCAAATTTCATGATATTTTTGTAACTGCATGTTTGCATGTCCTTATTCCTTTAATCTTCATAATCTTCCTCCTAACCAAAGCAAATTTGAAGAAGACTGTCTTCCATATCTGTACACCAGTGGTAGATGATGCTCTGGAATTTCTAGCTTCCTAGGATTTGAAAACATATAGGTTGAGCAATAATATGACAACACAACAGAAACTCCAAGAAATGTCTTCAAAATATATATATCTATTTTTTTTCTTACTGTTGTTCATTTCGATTTTAAGTTTAATATTCCTAACGTGTTTGCAATGTTATCCAGGGCACATCAAGCTTTGAGCATTTCCAGCAGTAGAAAAGGGGAGCTTTTCTTATCTTTTCCACAAAATCTACTATGAACCTGAGTAAGGATTACAGGAATAGGTGTATGAAAGTTGTAAGAAGGAATATGGTGCCAAACAACCTCAAAATGGTGAATGACAACACATGAAAACTGACAAATAATGACATGGTCCTACATTTAGCAAGAACATTTTTGCAGATGGAGACAAAGATTGTGATGAGTGAGATGTGATGATGTGATGTGATGAGTGAGATGAGATTGTGATGATTGAGAAGACATGTGTGATGGCATCAGAAAACAGGTAATTTACTCCTAGCCTATAATGTATGGAACTTTCTTAGCCTAGTAGACTTAAACAAAATATGTCCCTACTACTGCAGTGTCATTGCCTTGTAGAAAATAAGGAAGGAATTATTAACTGACCTTCACGGAAAATAAAAAAGTGATAGTTATGGTTTACATGAGGTAAGGATAGGAAGGGACGAGTCATTTTAAAATGGGTTCTGATAAGCAGAAGTCGCCAATGTAAAACCACAGGTGAAAATAATGTGCTTTGCTTCCCACATTTCAGATCATCCTGGATTTAAGCTTTAGATAGAATTTTGGAAGACTGTAAAAATAGAATTGCTGACACTGAAAGAAGAAAATATTTATGCTTTTTAATGGTGCCAGTAATTAAACTAAAGTGAAACACAGAAAAGTATTGTACCAGCTTCTGAAAAACATTCTGCTTCCTTACTGGGTTTCGGAAAAACTAAATAAATAACACGGTTGAGCTGTTACAGTCAGGTACCTAATACTAGAAGAGAATTCCTAGATTTCATATGGTGAAAACTTCTCCAGCTACCTAACTGGAAAAAGTTCAAGCACTGGGCATACCTATGAAATCAGTTGTGATTTTTTGTTTGACTGATGGAGGAAGAGTGAGATTCTTTTTCATTACCTAACGTGGTGCAAAGGAATCCTTTTCTACAGATTCACCTATATTTTTACAGTGGAGAAACACGGCTTTAGCTGCAAAAGCAGAACTTAAATATATCTTTCCTAAGATAATAACTAATCTCTGAACTGAACATAAGGACACAACAGAGGCATTCATGTGCATACAAGCCCAAATGGCTTAATAACAAGTGATACTCTTCTGAGATTCTCCAGGGGTCACCATGAAGAATGTAAAATAACCATAAAACTTGCTAAAAGTTCCTACAATGGTTTAAGCATAAGCATGAGCGTTTTTGGACACTTTAATTCAAAATCTACATGAAGTCTGTAAAATGACAGTTTACGTCTATTCACAGACTTCCTGAAGAAGCAGTGATAGAGAGCTAATGGGGAAAAACCAATGAGCAAGAAGATGCACAAAAAATAAAAATAAAATAAAAATAAAAATAAAAATAAAAAATTAAAGCAATGGAGAGAGATCATGGTCACAAAGTAAATGAATAATAAAGAGTAAGTCTTTTTTTTCTATCAGGGAAAATCCAATTAATTTCAAATATATACATTCTTTCTAAATTTACAGAGTACTTAGAAAACAGAACCCTGTGGATTTTAAGCTAAAGAAATGTAATAATCTTTCCTGCCACTCTTACCCCATTGGACAGTGGCAGTCAGCACACTTGGCAGTTACACATTAATGGAAGTACCTGAATGGCATTCACAATAAATGATTAGCTGAAAAGCACACTTCCTGCCACATCAGAAGGGTTTGTTTAGCTCTGCTGACTCTAGTGTTTAAAACCTGTGACTACTGAAATATACCCATAGTTTGTTCAGAATCAGCAAACAAAACAGAACAAAACAAAACAGAACAAAACAAAACAAAAAAAGGGAGAAAGAGAAACCGAAAGGGCAAAAGAAGAGGAGAAATGGGAAATAGGAGAAAGAAGAGAAAGAAAAGTATGATGGAAAAGATGGGAGAAATAAAGAAAAAGGGAAAAAAAGAAAAAGGAATAAAAGAAAGAAAGGAAGGTCTGAGCTCTGAAGGCTTTATTCTTGTAGTAAGTAAAGTGTGAAGGACATTCCTGAGAAGTGTCGTTAGCCGTTTTAGTAAAGCAAACTGGTCTATTATCTGTTTGGAAACAAAAAAATAAAGTGACAGATATCGTGTGAAAAGATAGATAGGCCACCTCTTTCTTTGGCAAGTGTGTTACAGAGAGGTCAGTGTGAACTGTAGTTCAAAAATCAATTAACTACATCTTTCACAAGATTATCCAAGTTAATTATGTAAAAAGCACACAGAGGCATATATAGCAAGCTAAAAGGGGAAAAAAATTAAAAATTACAAACAAAAAAAAAAAAAAGAAGAAAGCCCCAGCCTCAAGGCTATCATGCCTACTTAAAGCAGAGACCACAAAAGCCCAGGGGAAATACAACCTTCAGATTAATATTTCCTCTCCCTCTTCCCCCACTCATCTGCTGCTGCACTGGAAAATTTTAATATCTCATCAAGTATATAGCAGCCATAAAGTACTGTCCCTTTTTATGTAGTTTCAGATGCAAGAAGAAACACATTCTTTATAATGACCAAAACCTATCAAATGAAATAACACTTTGGGATGATGAACTCTAAATTATGAGCGATTATTTCTAAATTCATTACAACTAAGTCTGGCATTTTTATTACCTTCTTAATTTCTTCCAGCCAAGCCACAGAAATTATTACTCATGATATAAACAGTGCACCAATTAGGATAAAGAGCTTTCCAGGTTTGTACTCTTGCTGTTTGGCTTCCAAAGTTAGATGACAGAGCCAGTTATGGGGATGTCACTGAAGCAAACATCAGCATCAAAAGCATAAAAATAAAATAAATTTTGTCATATGCCCTACACTCCAGAAACTAAATGTATTTTTCAGACATTAAGCAATTAAAATGCACAACAAGCTGTTGATGGAAGTATTATTAGCTCCATTTTACAGATGGAGGCAGAATGTCAGGAACTGAGTCATGTCACAGAACAGACAGCCCTTTCATATACCAGCGAGGAATCAGTTTGTAGTGATAGCAGTCTAGAATGTTGAGATTTAACCCATCAAACAGATAAGCAACACACAGGCACTAGCTTATTTTATCCCAGTGGAGTGGGGTAAAAAAAAATTGGGAAAAATGTAGATCTCATAAGGATAGCTTAATATGACAGAAAACAAAGTGAAAATTGTATTCTTCTTATCACCATCGTCATCATTATTATCTTCATCAGTGACATCAGTGATGGGCTCAAGTGCACCCTCAGCAAGTTTGCCAACATCACCAAGGAGAGTGGTGCAGTTGACATACTAGGAAGAAAGTGAAGCTATCCAGAGGGACCTCAGCAAACTTGAAAGGTGGACCTATGTAAACCTCATGAGTTTCAAAATAGCAATGTGCAAGGTTTGGTGCTTGGGTCAGAGTAACTCCAGGTATGTATACGGACTGGGAGAACTTCTTCAGAGTAGCCCAGAGGAAAAGGACCTAAATAAGAGAAGACTGAGAGAAGACCTCATTGCAGCCTTCCAGTATTTCAAAGTATTTTATAAACAGGAGGAAAAACAACTTTTTACGCAGGTAGATAGTGATAGGACTAGGGGGAATTATTTTAAGCTCAAGGAGAGAAGGTTTAAATTAGATGTCATGGGAAAGTTCTTCACAGAGGGAGTGGTGAGGTGATACAACAGGCTGCCCAGAGTGGTTGTAGATGCTCTGTCCCTGAAGGTGTTCAAGACCAGGTTGAATGGAGTCCTTGGTAACCTGGTCTAGTACCGGATCTGAAGGTTGGTGGCCATGCCTTTGAAGGGAACTGGAACTTGATGATCCTTGGGGTGTATTCCAATCCATACTATTCTATGATTCTATGATACTGTGATTCTATGATTCTATGATTATTACTGGAGTGACTTCTCCAGCCAACTCCTTAGTTTTATTGTTCAGCAAGATGGCATACGACACAGAGCATCGCTGGAGGGCTAGTTGTCCTGGATCTGTTCCCTCACAGGTTATTGTGCATCCCCAGCAGCACATGGCAGTTTTAGAAGACGATAAGTCCTTGACTCTGTGTAAGCACTCCTCATAAACTTTTAAAACATTGATATGTTGTCAGCATTACTCTTTTGCTAAATCCAGAACATAGCATAATACCAGTGACTAGGAAGAAAATTAACTCGATGCCACTCAGAACAAGGACATACAGGTATTCAACAACAATCAGATTTGGAGAGATCAGTGTGAAGTATGGTCTACTGTGGTTTGAGTAAATGTGTACAATTCTACAAAAATAAATAATGATTTAGATGAGAAGATGAAGGGAAGACAGTGCTATCTCACCTTGACTGAGGGCATAGTTTCAACAGCAGACTGATCTCCATGCCTCAGTGAAGTTCTACTTGGCTCAGCAATGACAGCAGAGCACATCTGTCTTCATTTGCTGAAAGAGAAATTCTGCTCTTCTCTTCTGCTCTGACATTAGGATCACATCCTAAGGTAGGATGAAGTCTTATCTACACAGAAATGGATGACATGAGAGTGCAGGGGTGTGATCAATTTTGTAGTACTTAGAGTTAGGTTCAGAGCACCAATCTGTTGGGATCTCCTACATGACTGGCTAAGTATGTTTTCAAGCTTTTGGGCTGTCCTCTGACAAATCAGGTATTGACCATCCTGTGAGGCAGGACATTCATCACATATGGTAAAACCCGTGTTTCTCTGATCTCTCTCTCTTGAGAGATTTGTAATTTAGAAGCTACAAACTTCAACCTGAAGTCAAGAAAAAGTCAAGAATGTGATGAATGCTGAAAGGGTCAAGAGACTGATTTTGCTGAGGAAGGCATTTCTGTAAATATAATCAGAACAGCTAGAGAATCTGATAAAACACAGATGACTAGTATACATGCACTATTTGGCAAACAGGTCCTTTTCATCCAGTATATTCAACAAAGCAAGAACGAGCTTTAGTTTCTTTATCAAAAAGGTGAATGTTGGCATTGAACTCACAACACTCATTGACTGCAAACCTTTTTCTTTAAAGCACTGGACCCTCATGGAGTTTGTGGCAATACCGACACTGAGCAGTCTAGGTTCAGCTGGTTTATTCAATAGCAGATGCCTGACCAAGGTCTTCTGCTTACCTGGCTATAAAGTACAGAAAGGGCAGCCTTGGCTATGACAAGCATGCATTTATTACACCCACTCTGGTAGGGGCAGATGGTGTATGACCAATGTATCTGAGTCACTGTGACCCTTCTGAGGTTTACTGATTTTTTTCTTTTCACTTGAAAGTGTCTCTAACAATAGCTTTGCCTGGGCACTCTGCCTAGGAAGTTTAAGCCCTTGCCTAATAGCCTCACAAAATTACATACCACATCTCATGTGCCAGCATGTGCCTGAGAAGAAAATAGGCAAGAATCTTTCCCCAAACTACTCTACAAAACCTGACTGCCAGTCCCATATCACTCAGCCAGAAATCCAAAACCTTGTCAGAATGAGAGAGTGGCTGCATAGCAAAAGAACGACATTTTGCTTGGCAACTTCTTGTCAACTCATTGTTATTCAACACCATGACAGTAGGTAATGCCCAGTAGAGAGCTGCTTGTACACTGAAAATCACTTTTTGCCTTTTAGCACAAATTCACACAGTTTAGAAGTATACAGCAGGCAAAATAAATTTTACCTCTCAGTTCTGTAATTTCTGTGGGGATAGTGTTGATATGTGAGGTTACACTTCATTTCCAAAAGTATCTGATTTCCACTGTGTATCTTGAGTGCATCATTTCATTGCTTCTTAATTTTCACATGGTCTACTTTTATTAATGTGTGATCACTGTTCTACCCATGAAAGATCAATGCTTCAGCTGCACTGCAGGCTGAGAATTTTTTTTTAAAAGAAACATTACGGAGGTGGTATATTCCAGGGAAATCATAGATTTGCACAGTGAAACACTCACTAGTGTATGCTATTTCTGACGGTATTCATTTCTGAAAATAGGAGCGCAGTGAGTCTGTTCCTTTCTGCCCTTTCCTTTCATAAACTGGGTCTCCTCACAGTTATGACTGTTCAGCATAATCGTAAGAAATTCTTACCTTAGGAGAGAGAAGAATGCCTCCATCAGAGAACCTATACTTAGCCTTGGAAGTATCCAGAAACTCAATACTCTTGAAAAGCAGGCAGTCAGAAATGCATTCAGGTTTCTAAATACTGATTTAGAAAATCAAGCATCTGGCAGTGATATTGCTATTAAACAACTATATCATTATTTTTGCTTTAATTTTGCTTTTTTGTCCAACCTTAAGCAAAAACTTTATACATTCAGATTACATTTTATACATTCCCTAAGAACTCTACTTGTGGTGTGAATTTGCTGTTATTAATTTTATAATACCAGTTTCCTTAACCAAATGCTGTTTTGTTTATTCCCTGTTCAGGATAAGATTAACTGCAATGAAGTGCTGACCGCAACTAAGTTCCAAGGGTCTTTGAGTCTTTCAGGAAGAGGAAAGAAGTCATTCATAAGGCTATAAATATCTAGACATGGAGTACTAGGGAATTTTTAGGGTCTACTAAATCTCTTTTACTTTAAGAGGACACTGCTTGATGTGATACATCACTGCTAGACTCGTTCCCTCCTTAATGCTAAGCAGCTGTATAAAGCTTTGCATGATCCTGCTGCAGAAGCCACAATCAGATCTCTATCTGACAAATGTACAATGACCCCTCCTGTAGGACCTGGCTGGGCAAAAGTACTTGTAAGTCCAGAAACAGCAGAAACACAGCTATCTGATAGCTTTAAGTCTGTCTTTCTCTGTACAGCAATTTTTCAAGACTGTGGCATGGAAACATGCACCAGCTTGGTGATATATGGTCTCTTGCAGAGACAAAGCTTTTAACTGCTTACAAATCTCCAAACAGTACCAAGTCTAATGGTGACAAACTGTTCAAAACGTTTGGGATTATCTTAGTATAAATATTTTTTAATAAGATTTCAGGAAGCAAAACAAAACAGACTGAGAACTTCTCTGTTTTTTTCTGGTAATAAATGTCCATTCCATCCCACCAGACAGGACTGGGTTTGTATTCAAAAAGCATATACAGTTCACCAGATTTAAATGTACTGGGAAAAATAATCAGTTGTAAAAGCACTTGGATCTTAACTACAAAACCTGCAGAGCCATTTAACCATAGATTACATAACTTACTGACATAATCACTGTAATAATGAGTACAGAAACTGTAATTATATTCCCAGTCTTTTAACTTTTTAGAAAAATTGATATCAGAATTTTATTATACCTTTTGTTAGGTCATTAACAACTCTAATTAAATTTGGAATCTCACTGACAAACAGTGAACTTTGTTTCCATGATGAACCAAATATTTGTACAAGTAAGTTTTGAAAAGCAAAGGGAGAAGCAGTCTATTGTTTTTTAACCTTACTTCATCTACTTGCCAATTCACAGAATCAAACCTAGAAATCTTTACTGAGGTGTTATAAGTTTTCAGCTAGTCTCAGACAAAAATATATTTAAGACAGGACCAGTTTAGATAGCAATATTTGGTGCAGTAACTCTTCATTTCCTACAAATGTTCCATCCATAAATATGAATTAGCAGGTTCTCGGGTTTTCAGACCAAATTAAGATATATATGCTTTGCATCCTTTGCATAGAGCTGTAGGTCTTGATACACCTCAACAAATTGGATACATGCCAATATAAGCACTCATCTTTCCATTAATGCTTTTAAAACTCTGTCCTTTAATGTAGAAAATAAGAACCAGAGTGCTTAATGTTTGAGAACGACTAGGAAGAGCATTTATTATTTTGTTGTTGTTGTTCTTGTTTATTGTCCTTCACTTCACAAGCACAATATAATTTCTGCTATATTTTTAGCTTCTGTATTTCAGAGTCTTACTATTGAATGTGACATCAAACACATATGTTCTCCTTGCAAGTGAAATCTCAGCTTGTGTTATGTGAAAATTTCTAAACCACAATACATAATTAATAGAATTTACAGGACATTCCATCTATTTCACATAGAAAATAATCCAAAATAAAAGACAGTAGAAGAAGACAGGATTGGGGATGGGAATTCCCTAGACAAATTCTTTCTAACTTGCATGAAACTGTTATTTCATTAAATTAAAATGATTTCACCCTGTCTGCATTGCTTATAAAAGGTAAATAGTCAGCTGCATTTCCTCTTCTCTGAGGAGCGACTTTGCATTCTTTAGCAAGGATTCACCTCTAGTAGCAGTGATTAGGCAGCACTCCTACCCAGGCAGTCTATGGCTGACAACAGCATGTATCAGTGCAAAAGCAGCAGTAAAAACCACATCATTTCATTGAAGAAGGAAGGCTGGTGTTGGCAGATAAGTGACAGAAAGCTTTACTTTTTGCTTAAATGCTTTGAATGAAAAGACCAAAGAAAGAGCAAGGCTGCAAATATGAATTTTTAAGATGGTATTAGTGAAATAAAAATACATAACTTATACGTGCTAATGTATTGCTTCTCGCAGTTGGTGAGAAAAGAGCCAACAGATCCCTTCTATTCAAGCTGTAATAAATAAGCTAGCATCCAGAGACACATCTACAATGTGAGTTTATGAAACTTTTACATACTTTCTCCTGTGGTCTCTGTAGGCTGGGAAAAGATCACTGGGACTGAACAATACATCATTTATTACACCAGATATGCAGAGTATCTTTGCTTTGGCCAGAGCTCCAATAACTACTGCATGGGATAAGAATTGCTTGATCCTCTACTTTACAGCATTAAGACATTGGAAGATTGATAAAACATAGACGCACAATTTTCTTTTTGGAGGGTATACGGAGGTGGCAAAATACAGTTTGTTAAAAGAGGGAAAATGTCACAAAACTGTCACAATAATTTCATACCCACCAGGTGTTCACAAAATGAATGGCCATACTTTCTGCTGTTCTGCAGAAGAGTGAAAACAGCAAAAAGAATCAGTTTTTGTCTACACTGTAACAGAGAGTAGTACAAATCCAGGCTTCCAATCCAAAGGATTTATGTGTCCATACTTCAGAAACTGTAATTTGTCTTTTGCTAACTATTTCATTTCACATCTCTGCTTTCAATAATCAGACAGTACCTTGAATATTTATCTGCTGCTCAGAGAGACTGTTGAGTCGTTGTCCCTGGATGTGTACAAGAAATGTTTTAACATGGTATTAACAAGCATGGTTTAGAGGGAAATACTGGTGGTGGGTGAATGGATGGGGAAGGTATCTTGGTGACTGTGAATCTATGATCTTCTGGAGAAGGAGGAAAGAAAAAAGAAGGAATGGAAACCCGAATGGGGGGGAGAGGGGAGGGGAACAACAACAAAAACCTACAATGTTTACAAAATACATTGTCCCAAACTATGCTGGTTAATGCAATACCTTACACATGTATACAAAAGCTAAAATTAGATATACACTACATTGTACAGAAGAGTTCTCTATATACTTACGTCCATCAAAATGCTGTTTATTCATTTATCTTTTCCTAACAACTTCCTTAATTTTCTAATATATTTGGCTGTACTTTGATTTCCTCTCCTTCTACAAATCTAGCATTTCTCATGTCCAAATAAATATTTATATTTAACTGGGAAATATGATGATATTAGAACAGTGTTGCATACTGTTGCCAGAAAACAAATATTTGTTGTCCATAAAAGGAACCATGTCTAGCTTTGAAACAAAACATACAAAACGTATTTCATTGGGATGTATTTAAATACGGTCTTAATGGCACTTTAGTTTTCTGCTGCAATTGTTCAAGTGAAAAGAAGACTGAATTAATTAAGTTGAAAAATCCCTCTTAAACTTTCTCAGCCAGGCAATTCTGCAGATAAACACATTTCTTTCTATGTCATATTCACTGAATATCTTGAAGTAGTCTTTTTTGTACATTAAAAAAATGCATATCGTTTACATAATATTAATAAAGAGTTTTGGTTTTTAATTCACATGAAGATTTTGTTTTATGAGTGAATTACTTGAATGCTTTCAATTTGTTAGGTTTAGTTGCAAGTGTGAATATTTTTATAGGGCCATCTGCAATTCCAACGACAGAACAACAAAGAACATGGATTTCCTGTAGTTTCAAAATTAAACAGTTTTACTTTTGAAATTCATTTTTTCCCCGTGCATTTTATTACTTCCTGGGGAAAGAATAAAGGTGTCCATGTCAGATTGAGCCTAAATAAACATTTCATGAGTCCTGGACTGCATTTGTTTGAACAGAACTGGGTAAGAATGGAATGTGTTAGTACAGATTTAAAAGGTAATATTAGGGCCTTTTATCTTACAGGCAGAATAGTTATTTTAAGTGTAAGGCTTCCAAGAAATTTTGCACCGGTTTCAGACTCTGCATTAGTCATGACTGTGAATGTTGCTATAATGTCTGGTAGAAGTCAAAAAGAGAGGACTCATTATCCACATACTATAATTAACATCTACCTTAACTTAGCTCATCTTGAAGGCATTGCGAAATCTTACATATCTTTGTACCTCAGATGTCTAACAACTCATGCGCAGAGGTACATAGCAAAGGCAATTACAGTTGGTTCATAAGTTGTGTGTTCCTTTCAGTAAAGCTGTCTCTTTTAAAATGTTCTAAGGTAACTAAGCCTAATTCAAGTAGTCAGCAATTGCAGCATCTGTCAGTACAGAAATATGTCGCTGACTGAAAAACACATGCACCCACCACCTACCTTTCAGATTTGATGTTAGATGAATACATAAGAACCAAAAAAAATGAAAGAAAGAGGAAAAGTGAGGGAGTGGCACTGTGCACACTTTGATTTACATTGGTTTAAATTTGGTGCTCAGAGATATTTGGAAAGCACCAGATCACAATGGCCTCATCTTTATTATTCATGAGGTATCTGGTGGAAAATAGAAACATCTGCATTTGCGACAGGGAAATTAAGATTTCAGACTTAAGCGAGGCAAAAAATCAGGTTATGATTAAGAAACATCAAGTATGCCCTCAGAGCAGCCAAAAGCACAATTACTGTACTCTAGATTAAGAAAGAACATTGTGAACAATTGTTCACCAAGATGGAAAACAACCCAGTGATAAACACTGCTTTTTAAAAATTCATTGCTGGGGTAAAAGCCACAGCTCTGAAAGTAACATGTTAGTAGGAGATTCATAGTGAAAAGTGAGTGAAACTAGAAATGATGTGTGCAAGCCTGAGTGCATCCAAACACAGGATCAAAAAGGATACATGTGCATCTGAATTATATATAATCCTTTGGCTACTATGATCTTAAGCACATAAATCACTAGAATAGGATTTTTTGGCAAAGGTTCTTCCCTTAAACTGAGGGCATGGGTCCAGCACATGCAGAAGTCCCTTATAACAAATATGTTTACAAATTACAATGTCTGGGCCAGTATTTATTCTCTTTAACATGATCCTTTAAGCTACCAAATTTTTGTAAAGAGACCTTTGCAATAAAAGGGGACTGTATGGTTTATCCATACAAAAACATGCAAGCAATGTTTTAGATAGACATATGCCAAAAATAAGGGCAGTAGTAGGTAAATTGCCAACCTTTCTCAGTCCACAGTATCTCTGGGAGACCTTTCTCAGAAGAAGTTGCATATCTTGAATCTCCATTTAGGATCCCTAATACATGTGACGTGTCCCCTCCCATTGCTCAGAAACATATACTGAGCAGATAGTGTGTGCCATGCTATTCCTAGATAGATATGAGCCTTGATCTCCTTGTAGGAATGCAGCAGTCATTCCCAGAACTGCTGAGGTAGTTGCCTCATTCCCTCCTTAGCTGTCCTTGTGGTTGCTCATACTGGTAAGCAGTGTACCTCCAGAAATGGAATTAGTGGGTTGTTCAGTTAGGTCTTCCAGCTCCTCTGAGTGTTTTAAGACAAAAGAATTGTGGAGAAAATCCAATTGTAACATGGTCAGTAAAAAAATCCTGTTTATTATTGTTTACCTGATTGAAGACTGCAGAAATTCATGAATTTTGCTTTAAGACAGCTATGCTTCCATTTCCATTTTTTTCTGGGAATGGAGTCAAGGTGCTATTTGTGCACCACATTATGCATAAGTAGGTTGATTGTTTTGCAGACTTCTGAATCATTTCAACCCTTTCTCTCTGAGTCTTTTAAGTCACTTAACGAACATTAATAAGAATGGTTATAAGCATGATCATGAATGTCACTCAAGTTTATCTTTCTCAGAACTTCTTTTTATTTAATTAATGCACATATTTGTGCTCTGATAGATTGTAGCCTAAATGTATATACGTAATGAGAAAAACTGTACGCAGTTCAGCTGAGGTACAGACCAAAGCCAGAGTGCAAGCTTCTCATGGATTTTTATTACTTACTGGTTTCTGTTGCTGTTCATTCAATCCAGGCTCCCCTAGACTGTACATCAAAAGAGAACCAAAGGTGGAAAGCTGTTATTCTTAGAGAAAGGCCAATCCGAACGTAAAAGTCATTCTGCTGTTAATCAGTCTGGTAGCATTCCCACATCCTACCCTCTCTTAGCTCCCTTCTGTGTTCCTTGTGGAGACGCTGGCACATATATCCTCAGTATAACTCCTGGTACTGTAGTAAACAACCTTCAAGTTAATTTCTCTAATCCATTTAAATAGCAGGAGGCTCAACAGCTGGGGCTCATCATATCCTCCTTTTATGCTGATTCAGTGGTCAGTAGAAAATATGATGATTCCTAGATGTTCACACTTGGTAGACTCAACAGGCTCAAGAGAAACACAAAAGAAATTAGTGGCATGCGTGTTTCTTCCTGCAATCATAAGGGACACAGAGGAAAAGGACATCATTTCTAAGGAAATCAGTGTTTTGGAGGCTTCTAAATATTAACAGAACCTTTGTTCTCTGATGCTAAGGCCCAGAGATAGGGAAATGTGACAATGAATACATTTAACAAATAGCTGCTCACATTATATACATGTTTTACAGTATTTCTGTTTGGATTCCTTAATAAAATCTAAACCGTCTTTTCAGTAATACTAGCATCACAATATTCTGGTCACATCAGGCAATAAGTTTATTCAAACTGAAGTTTGAATAATGCTGTTGTAAACTGGCAGCCTTCACAAAACTGTACACTGAAGATCGATGCCAACCAAATGAATCAGAGGACATGGAAAGCAAAGAGATTTTCTGAATTCAGAGGTGAAGTTAAACTTGCTTGGGTCACTAACACTTGTTAAAAATTAAAGGATGCAGCATTTTTGTGGCTAAGAACACACTTTCATAGTGATACCACACTCTGTGCTTAATTCACTGAGGAAGAAGTCAAGGATTTCCTGTTCCAAAGTTAGCAAATTATTCTTATGCAAAGTAGAACAGCTGAAGCAAGAAAGTTTCCATGATCCTGGTAGCATCACCCATCTAGTAGGTGTTTGGCAGGGACATTAGGGGACTGCTTTGAGAATTGGGCTTAAGTGAGTACACACTTCTGAGCCAAACACTTTAACTGCAGGGAAAGAGGCTATTTGTCAGCATATTCTTTCTTTTGAAATCACTCATTTTACTTCATCTCTCTCTAGGCTGGTCAGATAGCACACTCGGCTGTGATATTTTTAGTTAGATATTAGTCTTTTACTCAGCTACTTCCTAGATAATCATGTTCTGAATTCCACTGAATAATGCTGTGTATCAAAAATGAGGGATCCCAGAGGAATGTTCTATATCTTAATCATGTCTCACAAGCTTGTTGGCTTGTCCATCCTTTGCGAGATATCTGATTAAACAGTGTGCTTAAAGGGTCCCGAGTTACTCCAGAGAACACTAGATATGTGTTCGAGCTCCTTGTCAATGAATAATTTTTAATACACAATAAATGAGTAAGAGCACAAAAAAAAAAAAAAAAAAACACTTGCGATTAAATATATACTTGATAAAAGTTGGGATAATTAATCTAGCTACGACTATAAATCATTCCAAGGAATTCCAAGAAAAAAAAATGAACCCTTAATGTTCCATGTTTTCAGCTGAACTGGAATAATACCCTGTTGTGAGATTTTTTCTGCATACAGGGAAATTCTAGTTCTGCCGTACTCATCCTATCATAGCCATTGAACTGTAAAGGTCTTCTTCTCTCTCCCTTGCAAAGTATTAGACATAAAGTCGTTGTTGTGGCAAGTCCTTCACAGCAGAGTGTGGAATCATGGTGTGGGTGGATGAGTCAAGCTTGGTAGGTAAGCAGATGACTGTTAATTCACACAGAGTAGGAACTCTCTCCACAGGGAGAGTAAGAAAAACACGCTGTCTTTCAACAGCATGGAGGCTAAGTTTCACAGCATTGCTTTTTCTAATTTCAACAAGGTACTTAAAGCCCATCTTCTCACTATTCTGGAACATGCTGTGTACCACTCTTCCTCTCTCCTTCCAGCTCCTTTTCTTGGAATTTACAGATTTCCCCTTGTGTAGAGTAAGAAGAGGGAAAGATATACAGCTTTGCCATTATCTGGGGGAGACATCTGCAGGAGTTGTTTTCTTTTGTTCAAGCTAAATTCTGATCCCTGGGATTCAGTACCAGCTGAAAATAATACATGTGCAGAACAAATCAGTCAGACATCATGCACAGGTGTAATATCCTAATAAGTGATATCTGGAAGAACAGAGTCCCTTTTAACTTAAGCACTGAAAGTTGTTTTCAAGTTGATTATATATTTGCAGTCAGTTTACTCTAGTCAAAACTAAGGCCGCAAAAAAGGCCAGAGAACTGGAACACCTCTCTTGTGAAGACAGGATGAAGGAACTAGCTTGTTTAGCCTTAAGAAAGTGAGGGTTGTGAGGAGACCACATTGCAGCCTTCCAACACTGAAAAGGAGTTTATAGGTTTATAGTTTATAGGAAAATCAATGTTTTACATAGGTAGATAGTGAAGGAGAATGGTTTTTAAAAAAAGGAAGGGAGATTTAGAGGATGTCAGAGGGAAGTTTTTTTTATGAGTTGTGAGGTACTGGAACACGTTACCTAGATAGGGTGTGGATGATGCATCCCTGGAGGTATTTAAGGCCAGGTTGGATGGGGCCCTGGGCATTCTGATCTAGTGGCTGACAACCCTGCTCATGGCAGGGGGAGTGGAATTTGAGGATCCTTGAAGTCCCTTATAACCCCAGCTATTCTATGATTCTATGCTATGATAAAACTTTGCTTCAGTTTCCAAGATCCAGTAAGGAACACTCACACTTACATCCACTGCATTTCCTTTAAGACAAGGGAGATACCCTCTCTGAAATTGTTTTCATTAGAAACTCAAGCAAAAAGTCTGTTTCAAATGAAGAAACCCTACTAACAAAAGACAACGTGGGCAGGCTGTGTAACAGAGAGTGGACTATGTAGTCCATTAAAAGAAAACTGACAAAATTTCATAATGCAGCATGACCTACTGCATTCACAGGATCTGGCAGTAGAAGAATGTCCCTTTTCATCTTGCTATTCTGAAGGGCAGCATCTGTGCTTCGAACGACCTGGACTTACCCTTGAGATTCTAGCCCTTCCCTTTCTTGCTTGTACCATTTTTTCTTTTATTTATTTATTTATTTATTTATTGAACATTTGCCCAGGGCTAGGCACATACTAATCTTTTCAAACATTCTGACCTTGTTTTTATTAAAATGTTTTTAGGAGAGATAATCTTCATTTCAAACTAGGATCATTATCAAAGCTTGTGTTTCAAATGTGTTTGTCTTCTTGGTTTTTGTTGTTGTTGTTGTGTGTGTGTGTATTTTATACTCAGTAATAATAACTTTTAAACAAAGCGTGTTTCTTCTCTTTGTTTTGTCCTTTGAAGAGAATTACTTATGTAGCTATTATACATTTCTTGGCATCTATTCATTTGAACTCTACTATGCTGTACATCCTTTTGTGCAGCTGTCACTGTGACACTACCTCTCTGGGCTGTTTCCAGCAACTGGTTAGCATTACCTTTTTCCTTTCAAGAGCTAAGTGGATATGCTCTATTTTGCTCTGACAGCTGGGCCATTTTATTTGAGCCTTATTGGTCTTGATAGTTACCCTTAGGGAATGTCTTTTTCAATTGTTTATTTCCAAAATCTTCTGTCAGTTCAGACTGTGAAAAACAAAGGAGAATACTGAAATTGTTGGTAGTGATGCATCCACATAGGATAACAAATGGTTGGGGCATCACTGTTCTTTGGACATTGCAGTAGATTATTAGTAACCTAATAGTGCTCCAAAAAAAAGGAGAGAAAAAGAAAAGCTGGTTTTACTTTTTCATCTAGCTACACGTCTTCTAAAAATATTTTACTTTTATTGATATTAGTGTAATCTTACTAGCATTCTTCTTTGGTGTTACTTGGGTGTCTGGGACTTTACCAGGCACAGTGGAAGCAATGGCACTGTTCTAAATGGATTTTTGTCCTAGCATATCATTCATCGAAATATAGAATCATTAAGGTTGGAAAGACCACCAAGATCATCTAGTTCAATCATCAGCCTATGCCTGTGACCATTATAAACCATGTCACTTAGTGTAACACCTACATTATATTTCTTGAAAACCTCCAGGAACAGTGACCCTGTCACCTCCCTGGACATTCTGTTCCAGTATCTTACTGCTGTTTCAGAGAAATAATTCCTACTATCCAACCTGAATCTCCCCTGTAACAACTTAAGACCATTCCCTTTAATCCTATCACTAGTTACCTGGGAGAAGAGGCCAAACTCCACCTCACTGCAGCTCCTTTCATGTAGTTATGAAGAAAAATAAGGTCTCACTTCAGCCTCCTCCTCTCAAGACTAAACAATTCTGGTTTCCACAGCTGCTCCTCATAAGACTTGTGCTCCAGACCACTCACCAGCTTCACTGCTATTCTCTGGACATGCTCCAGGGCCTCAGTGTCTTTCTTATAGTGAGGTAGCCAGAACTGAATACAGTACTTGAGGTGCAGCTCCACCAGTGCCAAGTGCTGAGGGACAATCTGATCCTTCTGACTACACTATTTCTGATACAAGCCAGGATGTGATTGGCCTTCTTGGTCACCTGGGCACACTACCAGTTATGTTCAGGCAAGTGACAATACCCTTCAAGTCTTTTTCTCTGTGCAGCTTGCCAGCCACTCAGCCCCAAGCCTGTGGCATTGCATGGGGTTGTTGTGAATGAAATGCAGGACTTGAAATGGTCTTGTTAAAGCTCATATAATTGGGCTTAACCCATCAATCTAGCCTATTCATATCCCTCTGTAATGCCTTCCTACCCTCATGCAGATCAGCACTTCCTCCCACCTTGGTGTCTTCTGCAGACTTACTGAGGGTGCACTCAATCCCCTTTTTCAGCTAGACAACAAAGATATTACACAGGATGAGCCCCAATACCAGTTTCTGCAAGGATCAGTCAGCAGCTAGATTTAACTTCATTCACTACCACCCTCTGGGTCTGGACCTCCAGACAGTTCTTTATCCAGCAAAGAGTGTACCTATCAAAGACATGGGCTTCAAGGTTCTCTGGGAGAATACTGGGCGAGACAGTTAAAGCTGTTACTAAAGTCTAGGTAGACTTTAGACTTTCTTAGTTTTTTTTAGTTGTTACTAAAGTCTAGGTAGACTTTAGACTTTTCAGAGAAGGGCAACAAAACTGGTGAGGGGTCTGGAGCACAAGTCTTACAAGGAGTGGCTGAGGGAGCTGGGATTGTTTAGTCTGGAGAAAAGGAGGCTCAGAGGAGACCTCATCGCACTCTACCACTTCCTGAAGGGAGGCTGTGGTGAGGAGGGGGTCAGCCTCTTCTCCCAGGTAACTAATGACAGGACAAGAGGGAATGGCCACAAGTTGCACCGGGGAAGATTTAGATTAGATTTGAGGAAAAATTTTTTCTCTGAGAGAGTGGTCCGGCACTGGAATGGCCTGCCTAGGGAGGTGGTTGAGGCACCATCCCTAGCGCTGTTCAAGAAGCGTTTAGATGAGGTGCTAAGGGATTTGATTTAGTAGCTTGATGGGTAGGGATGGTGATGTGAGGATGGTTGGACTAGATGATCTTGTAGGTCCTTTCCAACCTAATGAATCTATGAATCTATGAATCTATGTCAACAGCCCTTCCCTCGTCCACTAGGTGGGTCACCTGGTCATAGAAAGACATTGGGTTGGTCAAGCAGGACCTGTATTTTATGATCCCATACTGGCTAGACCTGATTCCCTGCTTGTCCTTCCCATGACATATGATCAGAGGAATTATGAGACACACTCTTATATAAAAATTCTGCATTGATGCTGTGTTTTTGTAGGTTTGGCAATTACTACTACAGCAAGCTTTGAGTAAGTTAGTCATATCCTATGTGATCTGCCAGTTATCACCTCTGTTGTACATGCTTTGGGATGATGTGCATCTCAAGAAACATGTGGTGTATCTAACTCCATAAGAAAGCTTCACAGAGGAATAGTGTCTGTAATAAGCCCAGATATACAGAATACTTTGTCACATGAAGATATCCAATCACAAATACATTCAATCTTATTTAAATTATTTTGGATATTCTTATACCTGACATTCATAACAAGCCTGTATAAGAATTAATCAACTTGGATTTACCAAGGGGAGAATCTTGACCAACTTGATAACCCTCTAAATAACAGTCCTTGATGCATGTAAAGGAGTGGATTCTGTCTACCTGGACCTCAGTAAGGCTTTTGACAATACCTCCCTTAAAATCTTCATGACAAATGTTGAATAGGTTGAATGTGCACGTACTGAGGTAAATTGACAACTGTCTGAAAGGTCAGATCCAGAGAAGGCTAATCACTGCTACAGCGCCTTCCTGGAGCTAGTCACTAGCAGTGTGCCCTATGAGACAGTGCTGAGTCCAATCCTATTTTACATCTTCATTAGTTAGCTGAATGATGTGACTGGGTATATCCTCTATAAGTTAGCAGTCAACACAGAACCAGAGGATTATGCTCCCATTTAGAGGGACCTAGACAATCCGGAGAAATGGGCTGACATGAATCTCATGAGTTTTAACAAGGAGGTGTGTAAAGTCCTGTATGTGGAGGAGAAGAGCCACAGGAACTGGTGTACGCTGGGAGGGAGATACGCTCAGAGTTTGAGCACAGCCTGGTAGCAAAAGATCTCCATGTTCTGGTGTATACTCAAGTGAAGAGCAGTGCACTTTTGCCACTAGTAGGACTGTTATTATTATATTAGGCAAAGTATTGCCGGCAGATTAAGGGAGATGGTTCTGGATGGCGGACCGACAAGACTGCACTTAGAGATTTGTGCGCAGTTCTTGGCTCTCAGAATAAGAGAGGTAGGTATACTGGAAAAAGGGCAAGAAAAAGATACCAAGATAACAAAGGGAATGGAGCATCACTTCAGAAACAAAGGACTGAGAGAGTTGGAACTGCTCAGTCTAGTGCTCCGTGTCAATCTTACCAAAGTAGTGTCCGAAGAGAAGGTTCAAAGAGGACAGAGTCAGGCCATTTTCAGTGGTGCACAGTGGTAGGCAGTGGACACAAATTGAAACACAGGATGTCCCATCTGAAAATCAGGTACCACTTATTTACTGTATGGTGTCTGAGTATTAGCACAGGTTTCCTAGGGAGATTTTGGAGCCAGTATCTTTGGAGGTCTTCAAAACTAGTCATAGTCCTATGCAACACATTCTAGATTCCCCCTTGGTAAGCAAGGACAGTGAATCAGAAGTCCTCTGGAGACCTTCTCCATCCTCAACTATTCTGTTATTCTTCTTATCTGTGATATTGTTTGACTATTTTTATATAGGCCTGAGCATGCTTATTGGGTCTCTTTGCCCTGACTACCTACATGGACTATTCAAAGTGACCCCAAGTACACACACAACCAGTTGCCCCTGTGCCCACTGAACTTTAAACATCCAAACATTATCCTACTTATGCTTTAGATAATTTGCCTGCAGACGTGTGTGCTGGACATTATCTCATGTCATATTTTAACCTTGTCTCTGGCACTATAACTTTTGGTTATCCTTTGATGGCCCCTGGACCTCTTTCTTTCTTTACATGGGATTACCAAGAGGCCCATCATCCCCAGAACCCCACTTTCTTTTTCCAAACCAATGCACTGCAGGGCTGTGTCCCACACAGTGTGGGTCCTGCCACCAGGGAGATCCTCAGTCCTGAAGGGCCTGATGATCTTCAGAAGAGTTAGTCCCATTATGTCAGTTTCAAAAAATCTTTAAAGAGGTAATATGCATCTCAAAATTGTTTTGTGGAATTCAGATTCAGCCCTGACATTGTATCTCTTCAGGAATTAAAACCACTACCCTAAACAGTGAGGGCAGTTAAATTACTCTCTATTATTAATATTAAATAATTAAAATATTTATTAATAATAATTAAAGAGGTTTTTTATAAGCAGAAAATTTCTTTCTTCATACAGTGCTTCCACAGACAAAGTAAAAGAGAGTTTTCAAGTGCTACTGAAAGATGCAGTAGAAACTCTCAGATCTAGAATGAATTTACCGCCCAGGAAGAAACAGCACTGACTTATGAACCACAAGAAAAAAATAATGTGTTACAATCTGTTGCAGTAACTGAGGTTTTAGGTAAGTTTATTTAAGTGTGGACAAGAGGTTCCATGTCTGGATATTGGCCTAATTTTTGACTTGTTCAGGCACTGAAAAATTTAACCATATTCCTTCCTCTCTCCCTTCCTCCCTTCCTCCCTTCCAAACTTCCCAACTTCCAGACTTCCTTCCAAGCTTCCTTCCTTCCAAACTTCCTTCCAGACTTCCTTCCTTCCAAACTTCCTTCCTTCTAAACTTCCTTCCTTCCAGCCTTCCTTCCTTCCAAACTTCCTTCCTTCCAAACTTCCTTCCAAACTAGCAGTATTTAATAAAGTGGAGATTATGAAACAAAAGGGCAAAACTGGGCAGTCAACAGATGGAGGGAGCAGCAGGAGAGGCAACATTAGCATTCTGCAAGTCAACTTGGCAACAGCAAGTTAATACCAGTAAGTTAATGGATCAACAGGCAACAGAAGGGCTTTCAGGTATGAATGCAATTTAGAAGTTTTTTCTTCCTTTCATATATGTGCTAGCAATTATAATTTTATTTATTTATTTAGTAGGAATAATTATATTTCTCTCAGGCTAGCATCCACTGGGTAAGTTTTCAAAAACTACCACAGAGAACTTTGTCACTACATCCCAATCATGATACAAAATGTATAAAATCATGACAGCCAAATCATTTGTAGAATTACAGGAGGTGCTAGAACATTCTATGGTGCAGCTGTAAAGCAACCTATCCCAAACAAAACTAAAAAAGCCCCAGTTCTACTGTAATTTTCTTAATCTATTTCACATGACTGGACATGTTAGCAAGGTGTTCAGGAAATTTATCATTTAGCTGTTGTGTTTTAACACAGTTTCATGACTAATTTGCACACAGGCACTCACTCATTTCTCC
Organism: Oreortyx pictus; assembly: GCA_036925125.1. Classification (NCBI taxonomy): domain Eukaryota; kingdom Metazoa; phylum Chordata; class Aves; order Galliformes; family Odontophoridae; genus Oreortyx; species Oreortyx pictus. The sequence goes on along the minus strand of JAUPFR010000004.1, from coordinate 45,894,628 downwards.
TCCTCAGCAGGACAGCAAGAATAGAAAATGACAAAAAGTACATGTGGATTTAAGATAGAAGTAGTTCAATGAAAGAGAAAACCATGTACACATTAAGGCAAAAGGCTAGATAGATAGATAGATAGATAGATAGATAGATAGATAGATAGATAGATAGATAGATAGATAGATAGATAAAGGTTATCTATTTTCATCAATAAACAATGGTCCTAAACAAAAGTTCCTACTTTGTGGGAAGTAGAACCTCAGTACATGATTTGGTTGACTGGGAAGAAAAATACTTTCATAATGCAAGACTACTCTTTCCCTACTTCCTCTCTGAACTTCTGTTACTGAGCATGACATCATACAGCATGCATTGTTGCTTTAATCAGCTGGGGTTGGCTGCTCCCACTTCTTGCCCATCTCTGCCTGCTGGCCTTTGTGAGGACTAGAGAGGAAGCCTGGATGCTGTGTCAGCACTGCTCAGCAACAGTCAAAACATAGAGTGATATCAGCATCAATAGTGACAGTGCAAACCACTTCAAAAAGGCCAGAATGAGGTCCCCATGGAGCCCTCGATTATCCTGTCTGAACCCATGTAACTCCCTCAGTCTTTCTTCATGGGGGAGGTGCTCCAGTTGATCATCTTCATGTCCCTCCACTGGTCCCATGTCCAGCTCGATGTCTTTCTTGAGCTGTTAGTTGTAGACCTGGATGCAGTACTCCAGGTGGGACATCAGAAGAGAAGAGCAGAGGGAGAGAATTATCTCTCTTGCCTTGCTGGTCACCCCTCTTTTGATGCAGCCCAGAATACCATTGGCCCTCTGGGCCACAAGTGCACGTTGTTGGCTTACACTAATCTTTTTATTCACCAGGATCCCCAAGCCCTTCTTCACAGGGCTGCCTTCAATAAGTTCTTCCAGTTTGCACACCTATCTGGAATTGCCCCAGCTCATCTGCAACAGTTTGAACTTGGGCTTGTTGAATTTCATTAGGTTACTGCAAACAGTTTTCAGGCTAGTCCAGGTCCATGTATGGCAATGAGTTTGTGAGTGAGGGATGCAAGATAAAAAAGCACATCAGTAAATCTGAAGCTGTTAAGAAAGATTTTATTGTGTGGTCTTCTGATGCAAAATGTGTAAATCATCTCAGAGACAATTGGTAGCAATCTGATGGGGAGGAGAGAAGTAGGGTTGAAGTTAAACATCTACCTCATTGTAAGTCACATCTGCAATCAGAAAACTATAAAGAAACCCAGAAATCACTGATATGAACCAGTGATGTAAAGTAAATTCTAGTGTTCATTTTTAAATCCTTTGAACCTTACCTTTAGAAGGTAAGAATCACCTTTCTCAGTCTGCTAGACACACTTATTTTGATGCAGCCTAGGATACATTGAGCTTTCTGAATCCAAACGCATGTTGCTGGCTCGTGTTCAATTCTTCATCCATCAACACCTCTAAGTCCTCCCCTGCTGGACTACTCTATTCATCACCCAGCCTGTAGTCATGTTTGGGCTTGCCCCAACCCAAGTACAAAACCTTGCATTTGATCTTGCAGAAGTTCACAAAGTTTGCATGGGCCCACCTCTCCATCCTTACAAGAACCCTTCAGTTATCATCACTTCCTTTCAGTGTGTAAACTGCACCACTCAGCTTGTTGTCATTAGTAAACTTGCTGAGGGTTCATTCAGTCCATGTCACGGATAAAGATGCTAAATGGCACTGGTCCCAACACAGATCCTTGAAGGGTATCACTCATCACTGATCTCCACTTGAACATCAAGCCCTTGACCACAGCTTTTTGAGTGTTATGATTCAGACAGTTCTTTATCCACTCAGTGGTCCGTCAAAACATGCCTCTCTTTTCTAGAGAAATTTATCTACATCTAGATGCATGTATACATATAGATGCATGTATACATATTCTTATATGCAAACATACATAAATATAACCAAAGCTTGGCAGAGTTGTGTTTATATATAGATTTAGATGCATGTGAACAAGTATGAAAATGTGTATATGAAATTTTGTCTTTCTTATCAACTAGCACATCAAAATGTTTTGATACATTCAAAAACCTTTTCCATGGTTACTTTAGCAAATAGTGTCACAGTAAGGTGAAAGAGGCAGCGGAAATAAATATTCTGTTGATGTGACACTTCTTCACTTATTTTAATAGGAAAAAAGTTGTTATCATGGAATGTTAAAGCCACTGTATGAGTAATTGTAAAACTGGAATGTGACTAAATGGTCAAGAAAAATTATGCTAATGTCTTTCAACCTTCTTCAAAATAGAAGACTATTTGTCAATCAATATATCTAAATGTCCATTTTTTTCCAGTTTCTGTTTTAGTTAATTTCAACGCATAGTTGCCTTATTATTATTAGAAGACACCAGAAGATTTTAAGTTAAACACTTAGTATTGGGAGTAGCATAACATTTTTAAAAAGAAATACCATATGAAACAGTACAATGAAAATGAAACAGCCATGAAAAATATATACTGTAAGAGGGGAAATATGATAATTTCATCCTCTTTACAGCATATGGTATCTATGTATGTACACATTAAGAGCCATACGAAGTAAAATGTACTATAAAACTTTGGCCCAGAGTTTACAGACACTCTCATTTCTATACAATACCTTTAAGGCACTCACAGTTTCCAAGGTCCAAATTACTTGTGTAACACTTGAGAGCATGCAATTTTTACTATACTAGCAGAAAAATACATGTTTTTCTTGAAACTCAAGAATAGAATATATTTTGCTATCTCCATTTGAGACACTTTTTAATTAAACCTTAGTACATTCAGTTGAGTAAAGCAAAGTTAAATTTCAGACGGAAACATAAAGTTAATTTGATAGATTTCAACTCTATTCTTAAATGATATTGGGATAAAGAGAAAAATGAAACTATGTCTTTTATAACTGCACATAAGTGATGTAATATCATACAGTATGCATTAGTTTCCTAGGGAAGTAAATGTATTCTCGTTTATTGAGTAAAGGGAATTGTACATTTTCTTGAGAGAAGCAATTGGTGTTTTACACTCCTGTGAAAGATGAATAACAAATGATAGTCAAAATTATTAAAAAGTATGGGAGAATTTTAAGAAAGGATGACTGTACAGCAGTCATATCAGGGCTTCAGTATCTTCTGCAGCAAGATACCGTTATAGGTTTTTCATACAAAATTCATTCACACTACAACATGGTGTCAGTTGGATGGCTTTTAGACACAGCCTCTATTTACTGTCATAATTTTTTTTATGCTCTTCTGCTATTATTCTAAGCTCATATACACACGAGAACTTAAATATATATCATGGCTTGCTTGGGACTTTGAAAATTCCAATTGGGTATAGCTCTTGCTTTTAGTTGAGTGTGGGCTGTCAGATAGTGTGAAAATTGCCTTGCTAGATTTGTGGGGTTTTTCACGCTATGTATTAATGAATTATTTCTTAAAGGAGATATTAATTAAAAAACAGGGAAAACAAATAGAAAGTATCAGAGAGGGTAGGGAAAATTTGGACCTTGAGCCTTGCCATGAATTTACATAATGCATCTTTTTTGCCAGCAAAATTTGCCAAAAAAATTCTTTCCCTTCTTTGACCATGGATGAAGGTTGTTAGCCGTGCCAAGGCATTTGCTTATTAGACTGTAATATTAGCCAGAACAATAAAATAATCCTGGTTAACAATAGCTTCCCTTTTGGCAGGTACATCTGAATGAGTTTTTCTGCCAATTCTGATGCATCATATAACTAAGCATGTAAACAAAACAGATATAACCCTTTGTAATATTTTTTTTCCATTTTGCAACCAGCAATTAGGCATTCAGTTACCATTAAGCCATTCTGAAAAATTTTTCCTGGTCATTTTTTCCCCATTTAAAAATTGAGAAATATGACAATTCATTGATTTCACCCATTTGTTTGTCTTGTATATTTGGACACACTAGCTGTTAGATTTGATATGTTCTGATGTTTTTGAAAGATACCTAAATATTCTGTGTCTGTATTCTGGACAGGAAGGACCACACTATGCTACAATCAGGTATTTATACTGGTCCTTTTGATGAGATGAGTATATTCTTTCTTTTTCAGCGTTTAGCATTAAGATTTTTTTTTTCTTGATGTCTCTTTTAAGGTGTTTGGTTTTGCTTTGGCTTATTTTGCTTTCCACTTGCAGACACTATCGAGAAAAGGAGAGAAAATGGGAAAAGGTTGGAAAACATGTCTTTGTTACTCCAGGTGTGTTGTCATTTTATGCTCAGATCCATTCACTGCTCTTTCTGTTTTATATTGTTCCTTTATCAAGAACATGTGGCTGAAAAAATACACAAAGCAAGAATTAATAACTACTTGGGAACAAAAATAGTAGAAAGAAAGTTTTATTTTATAATGGCTTTGGGTCTGGCAGCTTAAAACACCAGCTGCCAGTTTGTTTTATTATTATTTGGTTTAAATTTATACATGGATGGGTGGGAGAGAAGACAACCTAGGATATTTTCTCCTGTTATGCTCATTATTTTATAACCTTGAGCTTGGTTCAAGCAGAGATGATAGTGGAAAAGAAAAGAATAACTGTTCCCCATGTCACTAGAAGGAGAAGGCTGTTCTGTGTCTGATTCTATTTCTTCTCTGGTAGCTGTAAAGCATTTCCTTCAGTGGTGAAAAGTTCAGTCTCTCAAAGAAAGATTTTTATTTCTGTTACTGTTTGGTATATTTCATCTGCTCTCAAGAACTGCTGAAAACCTATACCTTTAATTTCATTCTCCTAGTCATTGTTCCCCAGGTAACACCTTTGTTTGTAGGTTATTCTGTCAAGCATATTTATTTTTGAGACCCAGGCCACAATGACATAAAAGCCAGGCCCAGACTTTTTAGGAATAATCTAATTTAGGAAAACAGGAATTTAAGATAGAAGTATATGTTGCATACAACTAGCCCAAGTAGGACTCTGCTCATTTCCTACTACCTTTAAGCTTACCTCAACATCTCACTTCCTTTTTTACCCTCAGACCTCCTACAAATTTCTCTTCTTGCCCTCAAATTCAAATAATCTGGAATTTTGACCAACATAATTTAATCTTTGAACAGACTGTTGTGAAAGACAGAAACTGCTTTCCTTTCTTTTGTCTCAAAGCTTGCTTCATAAGACCTTTTCTGTTGACAAGACTCTGACTGATAACTGCCGGTTATCCAGATAGGTGTTATGCCTTCACTGAACCAAGGATTTGAGAAGAGAAGAATTCCAGGAGAAGAACTCCCAAAGAAAAAATCTTTGAGGAGATCTCCAGAAAATGGATCCTGAGGCCTTTTTGCTGCCATCTCCCATCCCCTGTGGTGACCAGATGAGTTCCTGAGACTACGAACCTCGTTGGATCCATGGTCGTGATTATATCTCTTTTGCTTTCTGCCAAAACTCTTTGCTTTTCATCCCTTTTCTATTGCTCACCTTCCCTTCCCCATATCCCTAAGCAACTAGTAATTGTAATAAACTGGTTGGGCTAACATATGACCCGTTGTGTCTTAATCTCGCCATTTGGTATACACATAATCAAAGAACCTTGTCTCCCTCCTTTATATTGGAGCGTGACAACTGTCTCTAAATAACTTAATTGGTTATAAATCCATTAATTTCTGCTTCAACTCATTTGCATTCCATTACATATTTTAGCTAATCTTGAACTGAAAACTTCCTTAAAGAACTGCAGTCAGCTGTATATTCAGTGTACCTAATTCTAGATGTGTTCAGCAGAGCCTTTTTAGTAACAAAAGTTGTTCTCCAAAGATTTTGAGCCAAATCCTTTCACTTTCTTTTGCTTTTTAACATTAGTTGTATGATAGTATCGTAACATTTTACCATACAGTTTTACAGATTAAAATAAAATAAAATAAAATAAAATAAAATAAAATAAAATAAAATAAAATAAAATAAAATAAAATAAAGTAGAACAAAATGTTAAAAAATGAGAATATGTTAGCTGTGAACATTCAAGTGAGAGGTATATACTTTAACTCTTTTCATACAGTTGGTCATCAAGAAGTACATCTGAAAAGGTATGCAGAAAAAGGAAATAGAGGACAATTAAGGGATCGTTATTACATTATTAAAAATAAATTATTTAGAAAAGTGTTTCCAGTTATTGGTCAGGATAACTAACTAAAGCAGTAGCGATTGGAGCTGGCAAGTGCACACCCATGTGGACTCCATGCTGTCTCTCTTTCTGGAAGACCTACATTTTGGAAAATCTCACGTTACAGGAGATCAAATAAGACAAGCTCACATTAAAGAAGATAGATGACACTGCCATTGTGTTCATTTTGCTCTGTAAGTCACCAGGAAGAGATTTAGCAGCTAAAAAGCTCCTTTACCATGAGAAAGAACAAGAGATAAGAGTGGGGGCATAAAGTTATGGAAATTCTTGTTTTCCTGAAGCAGTGTTGATACACCCATTTCAAAATTATACTTAGACAAGGTTCAGAAATTCTCTGACAACTCTGAATTCTAGAGAAGACGGAATACCAAATGCTAACATTTTGTGCTACTCTCCTACCTCAGTTTCAGCCATAAAATGTTGTACTGAATGCAATCTGAAAACATGAAGATGTGGATCTCTCAAATGCTGGCAGAGTTGTCAATAGAAGTTGCTTTACAAACTCAGCTATTTGGCATTTTATTAGGTCATATCAGGGTACGACATTATCACATGCCGATGTATGTGAATTGGAGCCTGGTGTCTGAAAACGGAAAGAAAGGAAAAAAATATATTCTGATATCCCTTTGAATTCCAGACATTCTTCTTTAATTACATTTTTAAAAGGTGAGAAGTACAAAGTCAAACAGGAGTCATTCTGTTTAAATAAATGTTTTAAATACTACAGTTGGATATCTTTTTTAAACACCTTTAAACACCTTTAAAAGGTAGTGTATTATATTCTTCAGAAGCAGCTGGAAAACCAAGATTAAGACTAAATCACTTTAGGATTAGAAAATACCTTCCTGGGATTGATAATTCTAGCCTTTGAAAGCAGAGCAATCTGGTTGTCATTTCCAATGGAAGGGAAATGACTTCCAAACATCTAACTATATCCTGTATTTTGGCTGCTTTTTGACAACACGCAACATAAATCCAGCTCAGGGAGTGATTCTTTGGATTTATGCCAAATTACCAGGCCATTTAAATGGAAGCTTTATGCGGTTTCACACTTTAAATTATTTAAGCTACTTTTATAATAATTTCTTCAATCTATTCCTTAACACTAACACAGTAGATAATCATTTATTCTAGCATATCAGCATATTTTCTTTATTTCTTTTTTGTGGAAAAATATTATCAGGCATCAGTGTAGCTGCGATGAGGTTTCAGAGGATGTTTCATTTACAATGCAAGCAGCTTGATTCTTATTGTTTTGAACATTGTATTTGTTCCTGTTAATTCCCCTTCCTTTCATTTTTCTCCTTTGAGTTCTGTCAGTGCAGCTTTGTAACTAGCTTTCCAAGCTTCTGTGGCCTAAGTATTTAGTAGTTCACATCTGGGAGCTGTGAACGGTCACTTTTGCTTGTTGAAGTACATAATGTTTATGTCAGCAGTGCTGACAATTATGAATGATCAAAATTAACAGGTTCTCAAGCCTCAGAAAATGTCAATCAGAACTGCTTTGATCACTTTAATATCAGATAAAACTGGAAATTATTTTATACTCATTAGTTTTGCATGGGAAACACAAGGGGAATAGCTTGAGGAAGTAGCCTGAGAGGTTAAATGTGGAATTTTACTGCTTTTACTATGGTGCCTAATTGCCTAGTTTCAAGCCATCTGTTCCTTTTCCTCCCTCCAGGCAAAAGGGCATTGTAACAGAATCAGAAGTAGGAAGAGGAAGAAATGGAATCCTATACAAACAGTAAATAGCAAGAAAAGCAATTGCAAATGTCAGCAACTGAATAAAAATCTGTTGGGCACTCTAAGTAGAGATCTTCTTCACTCAGCCTCACATCCTTTTTGTTCCACGTGAAATTCACAGATACTGAAGCCACAAGTCCAGACTTCAGCAGCTTCAAGGAAGTTATCTCAATGGCAAATCTTCCAGTGACTTCAAAAGAATCCAGAATCTACTCCTCAAGTTTGTTTTTGTCTCTGCTGAACAGTTGTCAGGGGACCCTGAAGTGACCATTCAAGCTTTCTGAAAACTCTTTATCATCTCATCATTAAGAAAAAATTGTGCTTGAGTGCTTATAAAGTTTTCTTAGCCTGCATGTTTATCGGCAGTTCTGTTTGGTGAGTTTTGTCAGTGCCTGAGGTCTTTACATGGAGTGTGCATAGTACACTTTCAGAATTGTCTCTTTCTCAGATGCTTCAGCCATGTCACCTCATTTCTGTCTCGTTGCCTTCTCTGCTTCTGCCCACAACCTCAGTCTTCCAGCGACCATGAAGAAGTGATCACATCAGTAAACATCTTTTCCTTTGTTAGCCTTCAAGGAAAAAATATGCCTGAAATAAGTGAAAAGAAGTTAGAGTTTGCTTTCGCAGACATAGAAGGATACACACACACACACACATACACACACACAAATTCATCCATAAATATATATGTTCTAATTTATATTTCTTTTTAGGCACAATATGAAAAGCTAGCCAAGACAGAAGCAACAACAACAACAACAACAACAACAACAACAAATCATGACTGGGAGGTTATATTTTTATAAGCAGTATGTATAATTCACATAATGGTCCAAAAGAAAATGCTACAGATCTTATGTACAGAGAAACTGATGGGCCTTAGAGGTTCAGATTATCCAGCTAAATCTCTGTTTTAAAATAAAAGTCCTCATATTTTTCTTTCTCATCATTTTCCCTGTTTTTTCATGTGTTACTTGGTTTCTCTCATCTCCCCAGAATTCTTTCTGTTCCTCCACTGCATCTGGAAAACTGGTAGGGTGTTTCTATTTCCTTGTATGTTAACAGAAGACTCAGAGTTGGATTGTTTCAATGCCTTCCATGTCAGTGATAAAATCTGCTCAGTTTTGCAACTGTATTTTTCCTCTGTGATTTACAGAAAGGGTACATAACTGAGGAATAAAAACATTATATAACATAGACTGATGTGAATACCATAGGAAGAACTGCTAAGGTGATGCTGATATTTCAATTCTGAGACTATCTGGATCTAGACAATTTACGACTCCTTCTGACCTCTGACAGAGCAAAAAAAAAAAAAAATCACAATATTGGTTTCTAAAGGTTTGCCATAACTGAGAATCATCTTGTATTGGTATAATAACAAGATACATGAGTAGTCAATACGATCCTTTCTTTGGCATTGAATACTCCTGTATTCCTCTAGAGTCACAGATTGCTTGATGTTGGATGTGACCTCAGGAGGCCAACCCCTGCCCAAGCATGGTATCCTAGAGTACAGTGCCCAAGGTCAGCTTTTGAATGCCTCTGAAGACAAAAGCTCAACAACCACTCCAGTCAGCTTCTGATATTTGGGTGAAATCTTGTATGTTCCAGTTGGTGTTCATACCTCTACTATTTAGGCTAGCTTTAAAGTATCTCTGCTGTGGCAGACTATGTGTACTATGGTCTAATATGAAGCACATTGTAACATCCAAAGCTTATGCATGCCTTCTGAAAGTCTTTGAAATCTTTATGAGTGTGTGACTTTGTTCATCCTCCTTCATTTGAGGTGAACAACAGCCTTAGTTTACCCATCAGTCCTCCTTAGCTCATTGACTTGGTTTCTTTTCTGCTTCATTACACTACCTGTGTAAAATTTACACAGAATTTCAAACGTCCTTTTAACCCTTGAGTCTTTTGAGCTATGAACTAAGCAGTTATAGAATTCAGACTGCTAGGAATCAAATCTGCTTCTGCTAGGAAGTTAATGACTGCCTCATAATCCTTCTTCCCTCTATCCCTCCTTCCCTTCTGCTCACTCCACTATGCAGCAAGAGCCTAGGATTCACAGACACATCTACAGTGCTAGTAAATCTGAAGAGGCATCTTAGTTGCTTTCCCCTACTACTACTTCACAATAAATAGCTGAAAATGACTACATCTGTTCTAGGAACATTGACAGAGCAACTTTCTAAATATACTGTATTGTTACAACATTAACTATAAAATGAATGATGTGATTTCAAAATTCTGTGTCAGGGAACATAAGTGGGGATTTTTCCCTGCTTCTTACATTTAAAAAATAATAATTTGGTCCCCCATTCTGGTCTCTTTTATGTTTTCCACTTACAGAATCTGACTCAGTGATCCGCTATTGCTTCTGAATATAAGTTAAAATTGTCCAAGGGTAGGCTTCATCTCATCTAGCGGTGTATGTCGACAGTGTAGACAGACATATGTGTGTGAACTACTCTACTGATTAGCAAAGTTCTCTTCAATCAGAAGTGCCTTCATAGGCAAGTTTTCAAGTTTGATTGATCTGGTCTATTTCAGAGTTCTACTTTTGGGTGAGAGTAATCATGTCCTGGACACCACCAGTATTTTGATTAGGTTGTCATAGATTAGACAGGAAATCCACAGTGACTTAACTCAGATTAGATATCTTCATTTAATATGATGATTCACATTCTGAGAGATAGAGAGCTTATTACCTTCATAAATAAGCTGTTTGGATGCATTTGTCCACTTCTTGTTTCTTATGTAAGATTCCTATTACAAATACCTTCTCTCTTTCATTCTATTCTAGAACTTATTTTCTAGATATGTTTGATGAAGGCAGCTGATCACTTAAACCTTGGAAGTAATTGAACCCATCACAGTTCTTTTCTCTTTCTGATCTATGCAGAAACTTTTTAGATTGTGTTGTCCAAGTGAATGTTTATTTCAATTAATTTTCCATGTCTCTTTTGGCAAATTCTCTGCAATTGCCAATGAGCCAAAATGTACTTGTCCAAAACTTTTTGACGATATAAATGTAAGTAACTTCTCAAAGGCAATAGAGGGCAGGGAAAATAGTTTCCTCTTTTAAGAAAATGAAGAAAAAATTGTTTTTAGAGAAATAGCTAAGATAAACCCTAGAAATGTTTGAGAATATTTGATAGTAGATCATCTGTTTTTACTACTGTCTTGCTTTAACAAAGGCGTAGATTTCCTGTATGACTATATGAAAACATAAGCTTAATATTTTGTATAAGTTAAAAGTCTGATGAATGGCAAATCTGTGTATATCAAGAATGCAGGCAAATTGTTCTGATTCAGAGGGACTTGGAAAAGCTGAAGAACCAGACAGAGTGGAATCTAATGAAGTTAATCAGAATTCAAATACAAAACCCATCCCATGGGTCAGGCAAATATCTGTTGCAGAACAATCAGAGGCTGATTCATCAGGAGAAGCTTCACAGAACACATCTCAGGGCCTCAAGGACATCTCATTGATCATGAGCAAGCAGTGAGCCTGATCAGTAAGGAAATACCCACTACATTCCAGGTTTCGCAAAACAGGGTGCAGCCGGCAGATTGGTGGAAGTACTGTGTCCTACTGTCCATGATCAAAGCAATGCATTTGGAGTACTGTGCCCAGCCTGAGGTTTAAATATACTGGACAGACTCTGATGTACTGATCTGAGTCCCACTGAGGACACCATGGTGGACTACACGGCAGAGTTACCAAGAAGTGGCTGAAAGAGCTGTGTCTACTCAGTCTGGAAAGAAACTAAGTCAGGAAGGAAGACTTATTGATAACTGATGCCCTATGTAGCAGTTAACTAAGAGATAATGAGCATACATTTCATCCCAAGAAATTCTGAAAAGACACTGCAGAGTTTTGGTTTGTATTGTATTTTGGTTTGGATTGGGTTTTGTTTCCTTTTGTTTTCATTTGGTTTGGTTTGTTTTTGTCTGCTTTTGTTTGGTTTGGTTTGCATCACAGGTGGCCAAATACCAGAACATGTACACACAAGTTCTGTGATTCTTGCAGCTACTCACAATCCTACTGGAGCAATTTGATCAGATTTAGGCCTGTTCTGGGCAGGGATTTGAGTGATCCCTAGATGTTCCCAATCTATGTTATTACCTGAATTAGCAATTTAATGATTCTTTCTTTTTCCTCTTTTTTAAAAATGTTCAAGTGATTTTCTCTTTTTCTCCAGAGAAAAAAAAAAGTAGAACATTCATATATTTGACAGACTGACTTTGCCTTGAAAAAGGGACTTGGTTATTATTCAATATACAGGTTTAAAGGTTTGTGAGAAATCCATTTTCTATTTTTTTCCTTATACCATATTAAATACAAACTATATTTAGTGCTTCAAGCAAAGCACAATCTGTGCAAGTGCAAGCAGATAAAATAATAAAACCTTTTAGTATATTACCACTGTTTAGCAAAAGAATAACTTAAGAGTGTCTACATTATTAGGCTGGAAGACTGGAATGTATATGTACATGTATATACTAGGTGTGTAGAGAGAACTGGGAAGAGTAAGGGCATGATAAGGAACTATCACCTAGCTCATAACTCTGAGAGTACCTGCCACAACTCTAAGGAAATGCAATTCTAACTGAATTTTCCCTATTTTCCAAATGGTGTTCTGTCTAAAATAGTAATTCTAAGGCAGAAGTCCAAATGCACAGATCAGATCTCACAACACTTCTCTAGATGTCTGGTTGTAAAAATGGCTTTAATATAAATTCAGATGCCCTCATTACATTTATTTCCCTACAGTACACTACATTACTCATTGGATTTTTGAGAAACATTTTTATGTATTTTACTGCTGACCTAGACTCTTAATAAAGTGGTACAAATGACTTTTCTGCTAGAACAATTGTTTTGATTTCTTGTGCCGTCATGGTATCTTTAGGTCATAAAAATGCACTAAATTATAGAAATCTGATCTACGCTCACTGGGATGGAAATAATGCTTGCTCCTGCTCCAGCTGCATCATATGGAAATCAAAACTTCAGTTTTGTTGAAACCTGCCCATAAAAGACTATCTTGATGTTCTAAATAGTTAGGGTGGGATCAGGTTCCCCACATTGTCCTAGCCTGCTGGCTTAATATGATAACAATAACTAAATCTGATAACAGCAGATTTACTCCTGGGACAAATGCTGATGGTGGAAATTAATGTGAATTTGGCTGAATGATGATTAGATTAGGTGGAGCAGTGGCTGAACTGATTGTTCAAGAATTTAAGGGTTTTGTTTAGTTGTTTGTTTTTCGTTTTTCGTTTTTTTTTTTTTTTTTTTTGCATATATTGAAGAAAAAAATATTATCACATTCTTTTCCTGTACATTCTCTGTGCTGTTATGATGGTTGATGTCGCACACAAAAAAACCCTTGCCCTTCCAGAGACTCCTTTCACAAGTGAAACAAGAAATAGCTCTTTGAAGTACTCAGGCTGCTTCTCAGTTTTAAGTATGTGAGTACGGCAGAGTATATCTTCTCTCCCCCTTCATCATGCAAAGTTTTCTTTCAAATACCATGCATTCTTCCTCACAAAGATATTAGTGTACATTTGAAATGGTTCCATTAGTGTCGGAACTAATTAGTATGCAATCTTCAGATTCCTATCATCTGGAACTTCTGCACAAAATTGTGAAAAGTGAGTGACTACAAGAGGTTGAGTTGAGATCCGCCCTTTCCAGATCTCAATTGGAGAATGGCAGTAAACAGCTTCTTTCCCTTATTTCTGTGCCCACTGCTGTTGCATCTGAGAAAGTCCTTACTTGCTGCAGCCTGGGATCTGTCTGCTCTGCTGTCACTGTCGTGTTTTCCATTGTGTTATAATGTCTTCTTATCACTAATAAGCCTGCGAAAAGCAAGCATGAAACAAATGGGGTGTGTTGAGAAGTGAGGCATTAGTGTTTTACGTTCTTTATTCAGCTTAGTAAAGAACACTTATTCGGAATATGCCTGAAAACTGACGGTAAACTAAGGATAAAAAACCATATCCCAATTTCATCTTCAATACGGAAAACTTTCTTCGTAGTGACAGGCATGGTGCCATGTTGGATTCAGGAGAAAAACAGTGATGATAAAAAACAAACATATCTAGCTGTTGCACAGTTGTACTTATACAGAGTCAAGTATACTTGACTGTATCGTTTGCTGCTCTGCCAGTGATGAGCCAAGGATGCACAAAGAGCAGGGAAAGGACATAGGCAGGATAGCTGGCCCTAACTGGACATCTGGACACTCTACATCTTATGATGTCAAACTCAACAATAACACTGGGGGGAGCTGTCTTGGTGGAAGGTGGGCTGCCACTGTTCGTTGACTGTCTTGGTATAGATTGGCTGCTGATAAGCTGCTGCTTTGTGCATCACTTCTCTTTTATGTTGTTGTTCTTGATATCATTGCTGCTGCTGTTATGAGTGGCTTCATAGTGCTGAGTTACCTGACAGATTAAACCATGATATCCCAAAATCACAGAATTGTAGGGGTTGGAAGGGACCTCTAGAGATCATCTAGTCCAACCCCACTGCCAAAGCAGGTTCCATAGAAAAAAGTGCACAGGCAGGTCTTGAACATCTCCAGACATTTAATCTCAAAAGCAAGATCTTACCCTAATTCTCAATTTACTGTTCTCTTCAATTACTTTTAGATTAATTTAGATCAAATTAGTCAAGCTTTACATCAACTGACCTGAGAGCAGGATTTGTCTTTATCTTATACAGTGAAACAAGATAGACTGTACTTTGATGCAAGTAAGTGCCTCTTCATAATACCTTACTTTTCTACTTCCCACCCCCCCACCTCTTCTCATAATAGTTTTAAATTTCTTTTATTTACTCCCTCTCCTACTCTTCCCCAGTTCAGGTAAGAGATGTTCTGGAACTTGTTTCACTATCAGTTTCCACTTCTACATTTTAGTTTTATTTTTGTATTCCTCCCACTTTTGTCGCAAGTTACCATTTTACCACTATACTAATATCTACTGCCTCTTATCCTTAGGCACACACACCATCTTACTAAACCTTGTTTAAATGTTTCCTTGAGTAAACATGCTAATAGTAGTTTCCTCTCATGCATTGTTTTTACTGACTTGTTAACTAAACTATAATCTCATTTTTAAGAAAAATAGTCTTTACATCATAAGCTAACCTGTACTTCCTTTTTAAGAACATCTAAAACCCACCACATTGTCTGTTTGGTCACACTGTCTCCAAGAGATCATAGTGCCAAATATATAATATATACATATTTTCTTTTTTTGTCAGAACCCAGCAGAAACCTTACTAAAAAAAAAAAAAAAAAAGAGAGAGAGAGAGAAAATAAATAAATAAATAAATAAATAAAATGTAAAAAAAAAGCTTCTTAAATTTTGCTTTTTAAACTTTACTCCTGTACCTTCATATTAACTCTGTCTTACCGAGCCAGTTGAGATTGGAAGGGATCTCTAGAAGCCATCTGGTCTAATCCCGCTGCTCACACTGGGACATCTAGAGCAGGCTGCCTAGAAATGTGTCTAGATGGCTTTTGAAGGTCTCCAAAGATGTAGACACCAAAATTTCCCTGGGCAATCTGTGCCATTGTCTGCCACCTTTACCATAAAGAAGTGCTTCCTGATGTTTAAACAGAACTTCTATTTTCCGTATTTGCCTAATGCCTCTTAGTCTTACCTGATTTCAAAAATAGGTTACTCAATTACCAAACACTGCTAAAAGACTTTTAATGAAAACCGAAAATTTTTTTAGTAGAGTTCTACACCCAGCATGAGCAAACTGTTTTGAAAAAAGCAAAAGACAACAAAGCTGCTGAATTCAAGGGAAGAGGACCAGCTTGCACACCTCTGCTCTGATTTTTGCAGGACCTAGCATGAGACACATGCAACTATTAGAGCCCTCTGTATCCCCTAAGAATTACTATAATTCCTAGTTGGAAGGCATGGAGTTGTAATTACAGAGTTGGACAGAGATTCAAAAGCAGGAAGCTATTCACAGATGCTCCTTTGGCTCCCTCTTGAACAATGAACTAATTCAGTGCTTCAGTTTCTTTGCCTATAAAATGGACTCTGAATTTCCATGGTTAGGCTTATGTAATTCTGGCTTCAGTACCAAGACTTGCAGTAAGACTGAATCAGTCAACAGCCATTAACTCATGGGGAAAGATTATTGTTCATCATGACACAATATACCTGTATTTTCTTAAGTAGGCTGTATGTTGTTCTATTCAAGGCATAAATGCACTCCATTTCACTAGCTGTTTTGTAATTACAGTTTATCTGTGTATTAGGTTTGTACCACATGGTCCAGAAGGGGTGGCCTATAAGAGCTGAGTATAATGCCTGCCTCACATCAAACCAGAGGGTCCAAAAATGACATACTGCCAAGGAGAGTATGAATAACACTAGTTCTGCCTTTGGGACAACAGATTTAAGACATAGTACAGCAGGAACTGTGAGACAAAGGAGTCAACCCTGCAGACACAAAGGTCAGAGCAGAAG
Organism: Oreortyx pictus; assembly: GCA_036925125.1. Lineage (NCBI taxonomy): Eukaryota > Metazoa > Chordata > Aves > Galliformes > Odontophoridae > Oreortyx > Oreortyx pictus. The sequence continues at coordinate 45,878,224 of JAUPFR010000004.1, read as the reverse complement.
GGAGGTGCTCTAGGCATTGACAAAAAGAAACCTGCAGCCCTGAAAAAGATGATGGTGTAGGAGACTGTCACCCTGTGGCCCATGGGCACCATGCAGAGCTATGGAGCTCATGGTTTATCAGTGGATGTGCCTGAAGGAGGAGAGCCCCTGCAGGAGCAGCCTTGCCTGGAGCTGCAGCTCATTGGGAGCAGCCTGCAGTGGTGCAGGAGAGCTGGGGTAACTACCACCCGTGAGGATCTGTGTAGATCAATGCCTGAAGTATGGGCCTTGTGGTTTTGAAGCTATCCAAGGAGGAGGGTTCCACAATCTCCATGGTCAACTGATTTCAGTGCTTTATTACCTCACTGTAAATAAGTGCTTCCCAATATTGGGACATTCTGTGTTACAGTTTGTGCTCTTATCCTTGCACTTGACACCACTAAAAAGAATCACCAAATTACCAAGGTTGGAAAAGAACACCAAGATCATCTGATCCAACTGTTCACATACCACCAATATTTCCCCACTAAATCACATCTCTTAGTACTATATCTAGATGGTTCTGTGGTTCTCGAATGCCTCCAAGGACGGTGACCCAATAGCCTCCCTGAGCAACACATTACAGCACCTGCCCACCCTTTTAGAGAAGAAATGTTTCATAACATCCCACCTGAACCTCCCCTGGCACAACTTGAGACCATTCCCTCTAGTCCTGTTGATACATACATGGTAAAGTGAGGTTCAGATAAAAGTTTCTGACAACAGGATTCCTTCACTTCACTCTGAGGTATGTTACCATAGAATGGGATGCAGGCACAGTGTTGAGGTATGTTGCAAACTGACAGGGTTACTGCACCATGTTCTCAGCTGAATTCAAGGAAAGACTCAGTTCTACTCAGTGAATTCACAAAAATCATTTGCCTGGGTCTTGTGATGAACATGTAGACATGACCTTTACAACATAAACTCTAAAGTGGAGTTCATCAACTGGCAATGATTTAATCTGCCTTTAGTCCCCAGTAAAGTTTGAACTTTCTTACAAATGCTTCATTAAATGATTTTCTCATGTGGTTTGTTATATCTGTGCTTAGTTTTGACAAAGTGAAACAGTGAAGTAGACTATTCTTGCAGGGATTTTGTCCTGAATGATTCCAGAGATCACTGGAAAGTGGTCATTCATGTGTATTTTAAAACAAAGGTTTAATTTGAATGAAACAATCCTGCTTTGAAAAGATTTTTAACTCAAACAAAAAAGCTCAAGGGAGATTCCATCATCATGAGTGATAATATTTGCGTAACTGCTATGGAAGTCAATAAAGACACGTACACTTTCTTTAAGGAAAATTTTCCTCTATTTAACCATATTAAGAACACATTTGTGTGTTTGTTGCTAAATACTTACTCTGGAGTTCTAGAAAGCTCTGTCTTCTGGGATTTGCCGTGGTCTGTCATGAATCTATGTGGAGAAAAAGTTTACTGAGAAAAAAGAAGCTTCTTGGATGTTTGATTTTAACAAATGCTCCAGAAAGTAAGCATTTAATGAGCATGCTCTTGACATAAAAGGCTGTGGAAGAAACTAAATGTAGCTTCTAAAACTTCTAACATCATTTTGGAAACCATAAGCAGGGCAGAAAATTGAGGAGAGGCCACATTAACAGCACTTTCCAGAGATACCTTGACTCCAAGAGGATACTAGCAGCCAAAATTGCTTCAGGCAAAGTGTATGCGAGAGAGAAGTTCCAGTAGATGATAAAACTCTCAGTGTTGGCCAGTCAATCAGTGTAACAGTAGTTTCTCAATTTACCTAATACACCCTGTCTCCTACACTTTATTTCCATTACAAAACCTCCAAGTTCCCTTGCAGTTATTTTCCATCATGCTACTGCCAAAAATTAATCTTCTGCAAAGAATTCTTGCCTCTTTCCCTTCATCTCATTATTCCCTTTGATACATCGGAACAACAACAAAAAAAAAAGTCATTTCATTTTTTTCATGTGCTTATTACTACTAATGCAGCAGCAGAAATTAAAGTGAATTTGGAGAATCACAAATCTTTCTAACTCTCTTAAATGAGAGGAAAGGCAGAAAATACTATTTCCTATGTAACGTGATGAAAATGCTGTATATATTAATTGCCTCACTTTTTCTTCAAAGAGTTTATCTGTGTTAGCAGAATGATCTGCATATCAAAACAGCCACCAGTAACAAATTTTTCTGCACAGTTTTAACAACCGCACAAGCATGAGTCGTATGTGTACAGAATCAAGCAGAGTGATAGACTTGTGGCCCAGTTTTGATCTTGACCACATTAGGCTGTGCTTTCAGCTGTTGTTCAGGGTAATATTCATAATAATAATTAGTTGCCTCCTGTAACAGGAAAATGGAAGCTACAGAACTGTCTGATTGCTTCAGAAACATTCCCATTTGATGAACTGCACTTTTATGAAATTGAACTTCATTAAATCAAATGTCCCTTCCTATGCTACATTATTAGATAGCCACTGTCTTGCCAGTAGGCATGTCCATTTGATGTTGCTTTCATTCCATTTTAAAGCACTGTTATTGTCAGATCTGCTATCTGATATTATTTTTTATAAAGATTCATTTTATAGTTTATAAATTCTTGACATGTTAAAAACTGCAGTTGATTAAATGTCCCAAAGGGAAGAAGGTCAGTAAAACTGAAGAGGGTAATAAGACTAAGTATGGAAATCTTGACACTCTTGTTAATTTCACAAATCATTGAAATTTTTTTGATTTCCAAGTCTTTACGATGTCTGCCATATTTGCTGAAACTTACTTATAACATAGCTTCCAGATTTCAAACATGTACTAGTCACACCTTACATTTTACTTCTAACCTTCCACTTTTATCAATTTCACATGATAAATACTTTGACTCAAAATCCTGCAGTTTATTTATAGAGATTAGCATGTAGTTTTAAGAGTTTTCCTCTGAGTATAGGGGAAGAAACCACCTCAAGCTTGCTGGCATTCCTGTGCTTAATGCTGTCTGTGATACACTTGGTCTTTTCGGCCACAAAAAGCTCATTGCTGAGTCATAAGCAACTTGATATCCACAAAGACCACAATCTCTCCTAAAGTTTGACATCATTATTTCCCAGGCTTTCTCAAGGTTTTGCATTTGCTTTGGTTGTACTTGTTGTCTGCATATTTTTACAGCTTGAATAGGTCCATCTCAATGACAGCAGGATCTTCAGGTCTGTCAATCATTCTTGCCAAATTTGAATCACCTACAGACTTGCTGATAGAACTCTCTGTACTATCTAAGCCATTAATAAAGATGTCAAATATCAGTGATCTCAGTATTGATTCCTGGTATGTCACTAGTAATAGCCTTTAGCTGGATTTTGTATCACTGGTCTACACCATGAACCTGGCTGTGCAACTTTTTCCTCACTGACCATATATCTAACTCATATTTCATCAGTTTGTCAGTGTCACGCTCCAATATAAAGGAGGGAGACGAGGTTCTTAAGATTATGTGTATACCCAGCGTGAGATTAAGAAACAACGGTTCAAATGTTGGTCCGACCAGTTTATTACCAATATTGACCAGGGACATGAGGAAGGGGAATGCGGACACTGTTAAGGGTGATGGGGAAGGGAAAGCGAGCGATAGGAAAGAAAGAAGCAAGGGTTTGTATAACGCAGGGAAAGTCACCAGCCAGGATCCTAGGGGCGGTCCGGATGCAAGCGGCGCCGACGGTCCGAGGCAGAAGAGCAGGGAATGGCAGAAGCGGGGAGAACAGCAGCAGCGACGGGCAGCCTTGAGCAGCAAGCAGTCGGCCGGAGAAACAGCGAGGGGTCCGCACCGGGTCCGCACCGGAGAAGCAGCGAGGGAGGCAACCCCGAGAGGGGCAGCAGCGAACAGTGATCAGCTCGTGAGGTCTCTCCTAAGAGAAGGCCTCTCCAGGCAGCAGCAGTGATCAGCTCGGGAAGTCTCGCCGAAGAGAAACTCCTGGCAGCAGCATTGATCAGCTCGGGAAGTCTCTCCCGGTAGCAGAGAAAACCCCCCCAACGTCGTGGCTGCAGGACCCCTCTATTTATCTTCCAGATTCCTCCAGTCTCCGTGACAAATCCCATGCTAGTGTGCCAGGCAGGCGTCTCCTGAGATGGCTATCTCCCCACGGAGATGAGTACCAAACAGAAGAGTGTTCAGCGGCCATAGAGCTGCCGCTTATCTCTCTTTCGTTGCCCCAAGACATGCTCATCAGCAAACTGTGAGTCAATGGTATTAGAATAGTCTCTTACAGTCAGTGAGAACTGAACAGGATGCAGACATTAAGTCCTGCTAAGTACAGGATGAACATCATCCACTGCTCTAGCTATCCTACCATGAATTATCTTGTTGTAGAAGGCTATGAAGTTGATTTTTTTAGGAGTTCCACTTCTCAAATCCCTCATGAGTACTCCCAGTCAAATTTTTGATCTTCATCTTTTGAGAAATACTTTCAAAGAGGATTTATTATGTTGCTTTCCATGAGGTCCAAGGATAGGCTTACAGGCTTGTGGTTGTGTAACAGATCATCTTGAGTGGAGTCACACAACATGTGCAGGAAAACCAGGGGATCTATGTTCGTGATCTTGAGTAATATGGGCCTTGCAAAAAGATAACACTCTAAACTCAGGTAAGAAAACTTTAGACTGTTCAAGGAATTATTGGACACAATCCCCTGGGAAACCTATACTTAGGGAAAACAGAACAAAAAGGAGCTGGCAGCACTTTAAAGATGCCTTTCTGAGAGCACAAGAGCTCTCCATCCCTCAGCACAAGAATTCAAGTAGAAAAGGAAGGAAATCAGCATGGCTGAATGATGACCTGCTGGTCAGACTGAGTGAAAAGAAGGACATTTACAGGCAGTGGAAGCAAGGATGTGAGTCCAGACAAGAATACAAAGATGCCATCCAGATACTCATAGATCAGGAAAGCGAAGATGCACAGATGGAACTGAACTTCATGAGGTATATGAAAAATAACAGGAGATTCTTTAGATACATTTACTGTAAGAGACAGGCAAAGGAGATGTACCCTTCCTGATAACTGAGAAGGAAAAAGTTACTTCAACAGACATGGGGAAGACTGAGGTGTTCAACATTCTTTGCCTCAGTCTTTATTAGCGGTCAGGCTTCCCACATCTCTCATGTCACTGAACCTCTAGGCAGGGGCTGGGGAAACATAATCCCTCTACTGTAATAGCAGAGCAAGTCAGAGACTGCATCATGAGTCTGAAAAGTGTATAGGGTTGGACTACATACATTCCAGATTCCTGAAGATATTGGCTGATGTAGTTGCCAGCAGTATACACTTGCAGCCCAGCAGAACAGTATCCTGGGCTGTATCAGAATAATAGTCAGCAGGGTGAGGAAGGCATTTATCTCTCTGCCCCCACAAGGCCCCATCTGGAGTACTGTGACCAGGACTGAGGCCTCCAAAACAAGAAAGGCATGAAGCTATAGGAGCGAATCCAGGGGAGGGACATAAGGATGACCACAGGGCTGGAACACCTCTCCTACTAAAACAGTAGGGAGCTGGGCTTGCTCACACTGGAGAAGAGAAAGCTCTGGGGAGAGCTTATTGTGTCCTTCCAGTATTTAAGGGGAGTTTTTAAACAGGAGATATACAGCGGCACTTAATGGTAAGACAAGGGATAATTATTTTAGATCAAGAGGTGAAATTTATGTTAGATGTTCAGAGGGAATTCTTTACTCAGAGAGTGGGGAGGCACTGGAACCTACTGCTCAGAGGAGTTGTGGATGCACTATCCCCAGAATTGTTCAAGGCCAGGTTGGGTTGGGACCTGGGAAACCTGACCTAGTGGCTGGCATGCCTGCCTATGGCAGAGGGATTGAAATTAGATGCTCTTTAAGGTCTTTTCCATCTCAAACTATTCTTTGATCCTGTAGTTCTGTGAGAAGACAGTGCACCAATTCAGCAATGAAGGTGAATCAGATCCTGGGCTGCATTTGCAGAGTCATTACTAGATATACATATGTGATTATACCACTCTATTCACTGCTTGTCAGGCCAAATCTGGTATATTGTATCCAGTTCTTGTACTTGCAATTCAAAAAAGATGTGGACAGAATGGAGAGGATACAAAAGAGAGCCAGGAAGATAATCAGAGGACTGGAGAACCCTGTTCTGTGATGAAACAATGAAGGAGTTAGGAATTCTCATTCTGTCTTAGAAAAAGCCTCATCCCAGTATTCCAGTACTTAAAGGATGGCTACCAAGAGAGCAAAGGTTAAAATGAACCACATAGAGAAGACAAGAGTTCATAGTTAAAAGTTACCCTGGGAGAGGTTTCGTCTTGATAAAAGAAAGAAATTTTTTGTAATGAGAATTATCAGTCACTATAAAAACCCCTGCAGAGATGTGATGGAGTACCCATCACTGAAAGTTTTCAGCATGTGATTAGACAGAGAACTAGAACTATGTAATCTAGATTCTCTTTTCCCTTGAAAGATTGAAGAAAAAAAAAAACAACTGTCTCTTTTGTTATTCTCTAACCTTTAATGACTTTCGGGATGGTACAACCTTTTGTCTAACAGAATACATTCCCAGTCTACTGTGGCACCTTCCTAGAAAATCCATGGATTTCTTTCATCAGCCCTGGCATCACAGGCATCTATTATTAAAAAATATTAAAGGATTAATTATTAAATTAAAGGATAAAAAGGATTATTAAAGGCATTTAGAAGAAAGATAGGGTAGCTGCACTATATCTGGCACATCTCTACTTCTTCCTGTAATCATACAAGTCCTGGTGTTTACATGGCACAGAAGGTAACTGTTAGATGTATAAACCCAATGCTGTCTTTGAATGTGCATCCATAAGCAGAAAGAACTGAAGTAAGGTCAGATAGGGTTGTTTTCCAAAGCCCTGGGGATATACTCATGTTCACAATTTCTAGGGAAGAAGGGGGGTAGGGGAAGAGGGCAGCAGATTAAGCGCATTCCCCCTGCAGCACTTCATCACAGAGCAGAGAGCCTTTTCAGCCCTTAGCAGGAAAGCAGAAAGAAGGAAATAAAAAACTTGAGTTTGAATGAGAAGATGAGCGCAGAGAAAACAGCTGCCAGAACTGAGCCCAAAGGCAGAAGATCTGCTAGGGACAGAAGGTAGTGACCAAAAACACTGCTTCAAGGAGAGAGCATATGCAGTATTTATTGTACATGCTTTAGGCTTAACAGTTCCTGAGTGTGCTCCTAACAAATTACTTATGACCAAGGTTCCCTTGGTTGTGATTTTAATGGCGCTTACCCAGCTATATAGTTTCAGTAGTATGTGAAGAGTTCAGTAAATGGAAATCATCTTTAGTTAAAGCTTTTGAATATTATCTTATGTCCACTTAGGTGGACGCAAAATCATTGATCTTATTTTTTACTGTGAAACAGAAATGCTCTGAGCTCTGATTCTCTGTCAAGGGATCAATTGATTACCAGACAGGGTAATGTGAATGTGGGTTCTTTCCACAGTACTGATTAAATTGCATCCCTATCACTGTAGAAAATCATGCTTTTCTTGGTCAGTTTATGATACTTTGAATGTTCTTTGTCATTTAACTACATGTACTGTTTTCCTGGCCTATATCTCTCTGATGAGGCTTGAGATATCATACTTAGTAGGGTTGAGCAGTTGGAATGAGGCATGACTGCTACTGAATCCTTGATTACAGTTTGTACCATGCATCAGATATAGCTATCATATAAAGACCTCCTATAATAGATTATTTCAGTATGATTGCATATTTCTATTTCATAATTTTAACCCATTAAATAAGATAAACAATTCAAAAATTGATATTTCTCACATGATTGCTATTCTTCTCTTAAGATCAAGCATTTAAAGTGCTCACATGCAATGCCTAACATTCAAACTATTTTCTGGTTTAGTTTTATAATGGTTTCTTGATTTTCTAATCTTTCAATTACCTGCCTTCCTTTGAGGAATCTGAAAACAATATTTCTAAGAAGAATAAGAAAAAAGTAATTGGTAGCTTGGTAGAATTTGAGAAAATAATATTGCTACCACAGGAAGTAGTGGAAGTATTTCATCTTTAAATTATTTCTTCTCCTTGAATGCACACTGGAGACAGATTAACTTACAGGTCTCTCTCCAGAAATGCTCTATCTAAGTGGTGGACATAGCAACCATTTAAAGCCTGCAAAACTCAACGGGAGTTCTCAGAGGGAATTCAGAATAGCTTTGCTATTCAAATGACAGGTATATTTCACATTGACAGAATGCAATTTCACTGTCTGGAATTTGGCCAAGATATCAGGGTCATGTTCTTATCCTTTCAAAAAAGAGTCTTGTGATTTTTAATCATCTCAAGCGGTTGGGAGCTTGGTTTTATTCCTGAATTAAATTTAAACACTTCCCTCAGGATGCTGAGACTATGCTGAAGCACCTGTTCAGTAAAGTCTCAGGTGTACAAGCATGTCATCTGGTTCTGCTACCTCCACTCGCTGAGTTTTCATGCATGATACCATTTCCTACCAAGTGTGGCCATATATGAGATCTGATGACAGCAGCCAGCATATCTGTATGCAGAAGTATATGTAAGTAACTTCACTGCCTTTTGCAACTATCTAAACTTTCCTTTCAGACTGAGAAAATGTGATTTGCAAAAAAAAGCTCTAGACTTCCAATTTGGCTAATCAGTAGTAGCACAAACAAAGTAGCAGTGCAGTCAGGCAGAGCAGAACCGAGAAAGCGCATGCAGTTTAATGCTGACAAATAGCACACTGTATATTAGCGCAAAGAATAAAAAGAGGAAGTATCCATCAAATGGAGAGGATCTTCAGCATACTGAACAAGAGGCCTTTTGCAGTAATATGAGGAAAGACCCCCAGGCCATCAGCACAATGTGCAGCTGTAAGATGAAGGAAAACAGAAGGGTGGGTTGTACTGCTGGAGGAATACATTATCAATCAAAGCAAGGGCAAATTCAGGACACCTTCTGGAGAAATACAAGTAGAGAGAAAACTCTCCTCTCTTTTCCCCCAGCTGCCCACCTCCTTCACTCTCAAAATCCTTCATTAAAACCTTCCTTTTTTGCCTGACTTTCTGGTAAATTTGGAGATCAGCCCATAGCTAACACCCTACTTCACCTCTGATGATAACGATGAAGACAGATCTTGGGGCGTCTATTGCTAATCCTGCATAGTATTGAGGGAGTGGTGGAAAACATTTTCATCTGGTTTTAAAATATGTTAAACTAAGCCAATTTAAATATCAGCCTAGTTCCATGCCCTTCAGAAAACCTTTGAAGAAGAAGATTGGGGAGGTGGAAAGAAAAGTGACTGTTGGCAGTTCTTATATAGCTGCACGAGTGATTGAAGGGGTACCCTGCCTTCATATGCTGTGTGAGGGAGGAAACTCTTTGTTTGATCCTAACTTGAAGGAAATAGGAATGCAGGGAGAATGGTTAAACAGATTTTTCTCAGGAGACAGGAGATAGCAACTTCACCATGTAAAGATGCGCAAGATGGAAAGAATTAGCTTTATTTAGCAAATATATTTTTTTCTGATCTATCAAAAAATTAACCTCATTGCTAGTGCACATTAAAACTGGTAAGACTGGAACATAGATATGAAGCTCCATGGTATCATTTTAGCATCCCAAAAGTAAAGATAACAAGGAGATATATTACTGAAGTTACGCTTTAAAGAGAAATTGAGGAGTAAATATGTGCACAGTGATCAACTGAGTCACTTGAGAAAGTATCAGAAAGGAAGTAAAAGGGTTCAACTGGGAAAAAGAAAGGGTTAGCAGTGAGGAAAAAAATACACTGTACAACATATTTAGATCAATGGTCTAAATATTGGAAACAGATACACCACAGCTACTTACTATCTGATTTGCTTCAGGCTCAGAGACTACTCAACAAAATATGGAGCTAATAAGAGTCTGACAGGGGGCAAATCATATGCAGTAATGGCTAACAGAGCCTTATTGGAGTTATTTTGCACTGCAGTGGTGTATCAAAATAAACGTCTTCACAGTGATCTACATACACTGTGTGTATAACTTGGCATTGTATGTGTGCACTCAGCAGGCCAGGGAAACACATCATCATCTCTGGATTTTTTTTCTAAAGGTAGTTTTTTTCTTCTGGGAAAAAACACCGTACTTTTACCAACAGATGATCCCAAAATAGTGACAACAAAATCCTCTTCAGCCCAAACCATTATATGATTCTATATTTTCATGATTCTTTGATTCTGCAGTTCTACAAATCTACGATTCCACGGATACTTCAGTCCATAGGCTAAAAGGACTTACTGGTAAGCTGGTACACAGTAGGAATGTCTTATTATAATTACCCAACCAAGTGAAGTATCCAGAGTATTTATGAGGAGCATAGCACTCAGATAATTAATGATTGAGAATCAATTAATGAGATCCACTTTGCAGTATTGACTATTCTTACTGTTTTGGTAGCTACCAACAATTTAATTTTTATTAAAGCAATATAGGCTTGGGTGACATAAGCCCTGACAATGAATGAACATAGGAAGATGAATATTTTTGGTGCACCTTGTTTCCTTTAGGTGAGAAATCAGGACAAATCCCAGTCAGGACAAAAAAAACTTACTTTTTAGTAAGCCCAGGAAAATGGATAAAGGATTACAGTTCTAGTTTGGTAGCTGGATTTCTTGCAGAAGGTTTAATGCTTCTGTTGAGGCAGGTCTTACAGGACTGCAGTGAACTGAGGAATTGTCTGCCTCCAGCAGTCCAGTAGATGGAAGCACCATTTTCCGTGCCCCCTTGGTCATTCAGCAGCACTCTCTCTGGTGGAAACAGAGCAGATGTGATGGCAAGTAGTGCAGTCCTATCCCCATACAAAGTTACAGGAGCCCACATTTAGAGCATTATCTCCTGATTAGTTTGTCAGAATTTTTAGGCAGATATGTCAGATAGTATGACCTTGTACAACAACTGGAACTCTCTCAGCTGCCTTCCCATTGTGAACATTTTTGGTGGAGCTTCTCTACAGGTCTTGATGGAATATAAGGAACGTTTCATGTGTTGCAATGGAAGAAAGCAGACTCATTTGGAAAGAGACGGAGATGATGAGGAGGAATTTCCTTTTCTGTAATAGTGCAGTTGGAGTGCACGGAGCTCTGCCTAGGGATGGAATAGGAGTCAAAAGATTACTTTTGAATTAAAATAAAAGGGTAGACAGGACTAGATGATATTTTATTGGGAATCTGCTACAGGAAACCTGACCAGGAAGAACAAGTGCATGTGGTCCTCCATGACGAATAGGAACAGCATCTCATTCAGATGCTCAATTCTCCATTTTGTAGCTATCTCTCATTACTATTTGTTGGTATTTTACTTATTTGTTTATTTATTCTTAATAAATGATCTGGATGTAGGACTCAAATGCACAGTATGTAAGTTTACAGGTGAAAAAATTATGAGGGGCTTTGATTCCCTTGAAGATGGAGATAGTTTGCAGAGAGATCTTGACAAACTAGAAGATTTCTACAAACAGAAAATGACAACTTCATATTCAGAAACCCTGGTCCTCATGACTTCAACCACACTGATATCTGCTAGATGAACAACAAAGCTGAGTTTCCAGGAGTAAAAACAAGTATCTACCTCCTGTGGAAGAAGGGATGGGCAACTCCAAGAAAGTACAAAAAAGCTGTTAGGGTGAGCAGGAAGAAAATTAAAAAGGCAAAAGCACAGCCTGCACTCAACTTGGCCACTGGGGTAAAAGGGAACAAGAAACTCTTTTACAAATACATTAACAATAAGTGGAGGACCAATGAGAATCTCCATTCTTCACTGGATGTGGCTGGGAATGTGACCATTGAGGATAAGGAAAAGGCTGACGTTCTTAATGTCTTCTTTACATCTGTCTCTAAAAGTCAGGCTAGTTATCCTCAGGGTGCTCTACACTCTAACGTCTAATTCTTGGATGGGAGCAAAATAACCCCCCACAGTTCAGGAGGAAACAGTCAGACCTACTATTCCACCTGATCTACCACAGGTCCATGGGTCCAGATGAGATACATCCAAGGGAAACGAGAGAGATGGTGGAGGTGATAGTCAAGTGTCTTTCCATCCTTTATCAGCCTTCCTGGTCAACTGGAGAGCTCCCAGAAGACTGGAGACCTGCCAATGTGACTCCCACCTACAAGAAAAGTCATAAGGAAGATCTGGACAGCTACAGGTCTGTCAGCTTGACTTCGGTGCCAGAAAAGGTTATGGAGCAAATTGTCTCAAGGGAGATCATACAGAATGTGCAGGGCAACTAAAGATCAGTCCTAGACAGCATGAGTTTGTGAAGGGCAGGCCCTTCTTGACCAAACTATCTCCTTCCATGATCTAGTGACCTGCCCAGTGGATGAGGGAAAGGCTATTGCTGTGGTCTGTCTTGACTTAAGCAAAGCATTTGACACTGTCTCACAGTATTCTCCTGGAGAAACTGGTAGCCCATAGCTTGGACAGGTACACTGCTGGGTAAGGAGCTGGCTGGAGGTCTGGGCCCTCCACCACAACCAGTGGTGGTGAATGGAGTTAAATCCAGCTGGCAACCAGTCACAAGTGGTTTTTCCCAGGGGTTGGTACTGGGGCCTGTCCTGTTCAATATCTTTATTGATGACCTAGATGAGGGCATTGAGTGCACCCTCAGCAAATTTGCAGATGAAACAAAGTTGGCAGGAGTCATCAATCTGCCTGGGGTTGCAAGGCCCTACAGAGAGACCTGGACAGGCTGGATCACTGGGCCGAAGCCAGTGGGATGAGTTTCAACAAAACCAAGTGCCAGGTCCTGCACTTTGGCCACAACAACCCCAGGGGATGTTACAGGCTTGGAGCAGAGTGGCTGGAAGATGGTGTAGATGAAATGGACCTGGGGGTATTGGTCGATGCTCAGCTGAACATGAGCCAGCAGTGTCTACAGGTGTCCAAGAAGGACAGTGGCATTCTGGTCTGTCTCAGAAATAGTGTTGCTAGAAAGAGCAGGGAGGTAATTGTCCTTCTTCACTCAGCACTGGTGAGGCCGCACGTTGAGTACTGTGTTCAGTTTTGGTTGCCTCACTACAAGAAAGACATGGAGGCCCTGGAATGTTTCCAGAGAAGGGAAACAAAGATGATGAGGGGTCTGGAGCACAAGTCTAATGAGAAGCATCTGAGGGAGCTGGGATTGTTCAATCAAGAAGAGGAGGCTCAGGGTAGTCCTTATTGCTCTCTATAACTACCTGAAGGGAGGATGTAGTTGAGATGGGGATCAGCCTCTTCTCTCTTGTGTAACTAGAGGGAATGTCCTCAAATTGTGCCAAGGGAGATTCAGGCTAGATGTTAGGAAATACTACTTTTCCAAAAGAGTGGTCAGGGACTGGAATGAGCTGTCCAGGAATGTGATGGAGTCACTGATCCTGGAGATGTTCAAGGAATGTGATCTGGTTTCCTACAACAATGGGAAGGTACTGAATACCTTCTTTGCTACAGACTTTAGGAAATGGGCCCTAATTGGATTCACCCATGAGTGCTGAGAGAGCTGATTGGTGTGATTGCAGGGCTTCTCTCTACAGTCTTTGTTCAACTGTGGCAACTAGATGAGTGGTCTGAAGACCAGAAGAAATAAAATATCACTCATATCTTCAAGAAGAGCATGAAGGAAAACTCAGGAAACTTCAGGTCAGTCAGTCCCACCTCAGTTACTGGGAAGGTGAACAGCTAATCCAGGAAATCATTTCCATGGTTGTCAAGAAAATCATGTGAAACAGCCATCATCATAATGGATTCACTAAGTAGAATTCATGCTTTAAAAAGTTTTATAAACTCCAAGCCCAAGGGATGAAGGTACAGCCTAGTTTATCTGAACTTCACTAATGTCTTCAACTACATCTTCCATGATACCTTAATAGAGAAATTGTTGAAATGGGCTAGATAAGTATACAGTGAAATAGACTGAAAACTGATTGAGTGGTCAGGTGAAAAGGGTGGTGAACAGTTATCACAGGTGCAAATCCAGTAGGATGCCACTAAAAAGTAGAATGCTTCATGGGTTATCACCATGTCATGTCTTGTTTAACAGTCACTAGGAAAATGGATCAGAATGCACCGTCTACAAGCTAGCAGACAAAACATAACTGAGAGGAATCGTGGATGCACCAGAGGATTGTGGTTCCATCCTGAATGACCTTAAAACAATAGAGAAATGGGCTGACATAAATCTCATGAATTTCAGCAAGAAATGTGTAGCACATGCCTGAGAGCAGCCCTATGCACCAGTACATGCTAGAGGTCACTCAGCTGTAGAGCAGCCTAGTATAAAATTATCTGAGGGTTTGGGTAGAAATGCAGTTGAACAAGAACCAATGAGAGCTTAGCACTAGTTGCCCAGAGGTATTGTAGAGTCTCACTTCTTGAAGGTGTCTCAGAGGACGTTTGAACCTGCTATTGGTGCCAGATCTGGGTGTTCATGCTTGAACAGAGGTGTTGGGCCAGCTATTTTCAAAGATAGCCTTCCAACAGAATCCATTCTATGATTCTGTGATTCAGGTCTTCATTTTGACTGGCTTTCTGCAAAGCTGTCTATGCAGTTGTATATGAGGCCGTAACATAGTTTAGTATTTCAGTATATGCTGTCAACCACTATAATATTAATCAAGAAAATCTGACTATTAACATATATAATGTTGTGCACAATTCCATGTTTCTAATTTGTGATACCTTTGATATTTTTTGCAGCATGCTTTTTTCAAAGTTTGATAGTTCTAGAAGTAAGTCAACTTCTCTTTTACAAACACATACACATACACAGTACAAACACACAAGCCAAAACGAAAAAACAAAAACAAACAAACAAACAAACAAACAAACAAACAAACAAAAAAAAAACCCATGAACTCAGGTGCACATACATGCACAAAGGAAAGAAGGAAAAAAAAAAGAGGAAGGGTGGCACTGCATATTTTCCTTTCGTACAAATTATTATTTTCTGCTTTCAGACTCAATAATAGTCTGTAAGTTGCTGCCCACTTCTCCATGGTTCATTCATGAATCAAAGGAAGGAAGCATACAAGTACAAAAACAACATACTTTTTTGGCAGATTTTGCTATTTAACAGCTTTATTTTTAGAGTGAAAACAGCTCTCTGAAAGAAAGAACTGAAATGGAGCATTGCCTTGGAATGGGCTGATACCTTCTCTCTCTTTGAATGTCTTCACAGGCTTTTCTTTTTGTAGTATCAAACATGAGTGGCCTGCCTTCATGTTCAGTGATTCTCGCAATCTCATAGTAGACCTTAAATCTGAGATAAATATTGTCAGTAGATCAAATCCAGGCTTCTTCATGACTCACATTCAATTCACGTTTCCTAACTTTTGAAATAAACATTTTCCTGTTTTGGATTATTTTTCAAGCTGCTCATCACATAAAGGAACACCCTTTCCATAAATACCTATAATACTGTCCCTTCATCATATCTCAGTTGTCTTCAATCGCATGCCCTTGAAACTTTCTTGTCTTTTCCTGCCTATCATAAAAAAGAAAAACAAAACCTCTTTCCACTGCAGATGTACTGTGACCATTGCCATTCATCCTCACTGTGTTACTAACTCCTGATATACTCTTATCTGTCTATATTCACACAGAGTATTATAAATCCCTTGAAGCAATAATTATAATTTTGCTTTTTGTTTTTATAATTTCTGAAACAATTGGTCTTCAGTTGTTGACTGTAGGATGGTATAAAGAAGCAAATAAATAAGGAGATACGAAAACTCCTCTGTCCCGGTGTTATATCTGTTCTATGGGTAAGACAAGATTAAAGAGCATAAAAGAAGAGAAAAATTTTAGCAAGTGTCTCACTCCAATTTATAGGTGGGAGAAGAGGTTCTTTTTAAAATGTGTATATGTATACTCTATGGCAAGATTAAGATACAATGGATCAAATGTTATCCCAACCAGTTTATTACAAATCCTAGTTGCTTAGGGATATGGGGAAGATGGGCAATAGAAAAAAGATAGGAAATAAAAAGCAAGGAATCTTGGTAGAAAGCAAGAGAGAGAGATTCACCACTGTGGGTCCAGTGAGGTTCATAGTTCAGTCACTGATCTTCAGTAGCAATGGGGAGTTGAAGTTTCTGTTGTTAGGTTGACCATGATGTCTTCTTTTTTCCTCTTTTTTTTCACCCTTCTTTTCTCTCTCTCTATCACTCTAAATTCTTAACAAAGGTATAACTTATTTTATTATAAGTCCAAGGTGGTTGAGTCAACTCTTTTTGGAGAGGCAGCTCCTGGCTTTGTTGGACCTCCACAGGAACTTCTTTGTTACCATTTTCTTGGCCTTGCCAACAAATAATAGGGAGCAGAGAAATGCCAAATTGTATCATGCGTTCACAGGATACAGTGGTATAATTCCCCAATCTCCTGTACTAGTTATCCCATCACAGGCAAGATCTTCCACCAGTAAACACTCCTGAGCAAAACACCTCCAGAGAAGTGCTTTCAAATGTTAACACTATACACAAAAGGTAGCCAGCTACCTAACATCCACCTAGACAATTTGCAGTTGTCAGTTAAAGTCTTATCACCAGAAAGGCCTTACAAAGCAAGCTTTGAGACAAAGAAAAACAGTGTTTGTCTTTCACAGCAAGATGGTATTGTCATTCCATGAAATAAAAGTGTAATATCTGTTTGTTTGTTTGTTTGTTTTATAATTGAAACTGTGTGCTTTTATTGCTTACTTTTTCATGTGTTCTCTGCAGCCTCAGGAGAAAGTAGTGTGGTAAGAGGACTTAGAATACATAGGAGAAAATTATTTCTTCTATAGTAATTCACTTCTTGGAAGAGAGCTGAACTAGTCTGATAATGCTCTTCTTGTGTCTTGTTCCCTTTGTCTACTTCAGGACATCACACATGTACAAATACCTGTGGGAGCTAAAGGTAGGAAAGTGTAGTTTCTGTTGCAGGTATTATAACATTTTTTAGGAATTCATTTCCTTCCACAAATTTCAAATAATCAGTTAATTAAACATATATGTAATTTCAGTTTCTTAACCACTGTCAGTATTTGGAAACTTCTTTTGTAGATTTGTCATTAGTTTCTAATTATAAATTAATTACATGTTTCATTGTAATAGAGGATCTTGTGGCTTGATAGGGAATCTATAAGTGATGCCCAGGAGACAGAGCAGATGAAATGCAAAGGCTGCTTTGAAAATAATGCCTTTTATTTTATTATTTTGTCTCACAATGTCAGAGGCAGGTGATGGTGGAAAGGCATTAGGAGCTGAAAATTCCTGTCAGTGTTTCATTGCATTTTGTTGCTGTGCATCAGATGACAGAAAAGAGACACTCTGACAAAATGACATCAGACATGAAAGCGTGTATGAAGAAAAGGTGTGTCACTGAATTTCTCCATGAGACATCCACTGAAATTCATAGATGCTTACTGAACATTTCTAGAGATCAAACACTGCATGTGAGCACAGTGAAGCAGTGGTGATGTATTCCAGTAGAGGCAACAGTGACGTGGAAGTCACAATACAAAATGAAGAGCATCTCAATCTGCTCGCCCCAATGAATTGGCCTATCATGAACAGGATATTGCATATGGAGCTGAATATTGGCTTCGGTGTAATTGAAACAACAGTAGTAAAACTGGAATATCATGAATGCTCAGGAATATGATAATTTGTCAGAACCTATTGAATGAATATGAGGCTGAAGGTGATAATTTCTTGGATCGCACCATTACCAGTGGTGACCCAGAGTCAAAATGGCAGCCCATGGAGTAGTGACATGAATTCTCCATCAAAGAAGTTCAAGATGCAGCCCTCAGCAGGTGACGTGATATGCAATGTCTTTTAGGATAGGAAATAGATGATCCTGGACAAACCATCAACTCTGATGACCATCAACATCATGACGATGGCTAGGTTAAAGGCACAAATTTCCAGTCAGGCCAGAGAAGGAGTCAGTCTTTCTCCTGCAACAGAATAACACCAGGCCCTGTGCCAGTTTGAAAACCACAAAACACGTTGCCTGTATTGGCTGGACTCTCCTACTGCATTCACTATATCCGGATTTGGTGACTTCTGACATCCATCTGTTCAGGCTGATGGAAGATGGTCCCTGTGAGTAATATTTTCCTAGCAGCAACACTGTCATATTAGCTGTGAAACAGTGGGTCACCACTGCTGCTGCAGAAGTTATAAGCTTGCCACAGAGGATCTTGTTCATCAGTGGCAAAAATGCATAGCTAATGATGGTGACTATGTTGAAAAATTGTATTTTGTAGCTGAGAATTTTCTCTATAAATAATGCTATAGTTCTCTTTGTATCTATTGTGGTTTCCATGGAAATAAGTGGGAGGCATTACTTTTGAAGAAACCTACATGCATTCCAATCTTGGCATCTCTACTTACTAACAAAGATAGATGCAGGACCACTCATGCTGTATCCTGGGAACTATTCTTATCACCATTAGGAAACCATTAAGCATCTTAGCTGCTAGTAGATGATGTAGGTGAACT
The DNA here is from genome assembly GCA_036925125.1 of Oreortyx pictus. Taxonomy (NCBI): domain Eukaryota; kingdom Metazoa; phylum Chordata; class Aves; order Galliformes; family Odontophoridae; genus Oreortyx; species Oreortyx pictus. The sequence goes on along the minus strand of JAUPFR010000004.1, from coordinate 45,859,709 downwards.
TCTCTGGTTTCTTCAAGTAAGGTGATAAGACACCTTACTTGAAGAAAGACCTGTAAGACAGCAGTAACAGAGGTGAGTCACTAAATGATACGGAAGAGAGTAGACTCAATGTGTCTGCCTGAAAAAATATATTATTCTCTTGACTATTTCCTAAGAAAATAAAGCTGAAAGTTCAGAAGAATTGGGGATCACACTATCTATAGCAATGGTATGATTCAACAATATTTTGTGTGTCCTTTTCTACCTCGTCCTTTGTTATTTCACTCATTTTATCCACTGATAAACTGATATCATTTTATTCTGTAAGTATTGTCATTTATTGCTTCTTACCCCATTTCTCTAGAAAATTTTGCTATCTCTAAATCTTGCATTTTGCTTCAGGTTTCAATTAGATTAATTGTAAATACTGCAGTATATTGTTGCTTTCATTGGCTCAGAGTACAAAACAATTGCCCCATAGGAGTGTACAAGCAGTTTGACATTTCAGACTATGCAACCGATTCAGCTCTCACGTTTGCAAAATTCAGGCATAAACACAGTCCTCGTCAGACTGAGACTAAGTAGTAGATGGCTGTATGGCAGAGTCAGCAAAGGACACTGTGAGTAATCATGTCTGGAAAAGAAATACTCAAAAGATATATCTGGTATGTTCCTAAAGCACTCTGAAGAAGTCTCCGGCTTCTGCTAGGTAACAGCTGCTGAACAGCTGTAATAACAGCTTCCATGCATGCACATACACTGGGAGATTGAGAGGGGATACATGGAAATCAGAAAGTTAGAAATTACATCCACAGAATCTCAGGAAAAAGGATCAGTAAGACTGTTAAAATAATAATCAGAAAAAGGGAAACTTCCTGTTCCTCACAGCCTGCTCTATAATTCACACAATTCCCACGTGATATATTATACTAATAATTTGCAGTGACAAAATTAGGAGCAATGCATGCTGAATATAGACAAAAAGTAAAAATGGTAAATTAAGGGTCAGTTGAAGTGGCAGTCACATATTAATATTCCTCATTCCATCATAGACAGCACCAGGGTCCTAGGAAAGATAAGCCTTGACCCATATCATCCAGTACACCCAAGACCGGCTAGCAGTATTGTTCTACACATCTTCAGTCTCATGACCAGTCTTCTTCATTGTGTATGGGACCCACAGTTTTTTTCACTAAGACATCGCACTCTTTATTATTTTTTCTTTTTTGCTGGTCTGCATGAGCCACTGATAGCATCTGAGGCCACGTCTTCCCTAAGCCTTTCACAGTACTTAAGTGAACTAGTGTTGGTTATCTTTATGACTAATTGTTAATTCTTGCAAGGATGTTGATCTATTAATTTTCAACTGTACCTCTCTTTTTCTAACTAACACCTAACCATCACAAAACAGCAAGTGTAGTCCAGAGATTTTAGGTGATCGTTCTGTATGACAATATTCTGCTCTTCTCAATTTTCCAGCACATACCAGAGTCATGTCATGTCTTAGAGCTGTGCAGATGTTTCCAAAGTCTCACTTACCTGAGCAGGTCTTTTGGGTAGGCCTTGTATAAAAACAGATACACATCATTTTAAAACTATTGTCACAACCTTGTGTAGATAACTCACATTCGTACTTCTGGTATAACATCCCCTGTGATTATTTTGCTATCCCAGCAGTCATGCGAATTAATGATTATTTAGAGGGGTGATGAACTGGTAGTTGACATCCAATGATAGAGTCAGTTTGCCAGGACTGAGGAAGACAAGATGGGATCTGATTCAAACTGCAGACACTCAATCGAGATTGAATGCTGCACCTGTGACATGAGATAAGTGTGAGGGTAGGTCTGGAGAGCAATTAAAGTATAAATCCACTTTAAAAAGTGTTCTCCAGAGCTGGATAGACTGCTAGTCTGATATAACAAAGTATCGGAGAACACAAGCACCAGATGGAATAGCGCATGTATCTAATGCAAGCACCATTTCAATATTCTTAATTCTTGTTCTTTCAAAGTGTGAAACATTTCTATACTGATTCTAACAAAAAATTTGGAATATACATTTATTATCTATCTAAACCTTTTAAAGCAGCAGAAATTCAACCTAGTATTATATCTAAGGAAAAGCATTCGTCTGTGCTTCCTTAGGGAGCAAGTCCCTTCTTCCTATGAAACCTGGCATTTAGAATCATCTATCATTTGTATATTGATTGATTCAATTCAATCTCTAGCTTGAGAAATAGCTTTCTTCAGAAATCCAGCAAATATGCCAGTTCCCTATGGCTTCAAATACTCTGAAGAATTTTGCTGACCTGATACCTTTCTTCGACAGTTTATTGTAAATCTTATCTGCCCAGGAACCATCACTGCAGTGTTTAAACACAGATCTTATTGAAAACTATGTGAGAGCTTTTCCCCAACTGGATCATAATGTGATTGACAACATAAAACCATTATGGTAAAAGGGAAGATTTTTTTTACTATTTTAGTTTTTTAATATTTGGTCTGGGATCTAATCTTGTCAAGGACATTCTAAAGCTTCAAATGCACAAGGTGGATGTATTCTCTGATATATTACAAACAGGAATACATAGAAAACGTACTAAAATGGGGAAAGAAAACAGCTCATAATCATTTGACATCTCTAATCACAAACATTCTTCTTTTTTTACTCTGCATACTCTCATAAACCTGAAGATGTCTGAGGAAGAAACTGCAGTATCTCATCAACAGTTATCCACTTGCTTATAATGGAATACTGCGTTTATTGACATTAGAATCAGTAATAATAAATGAACTGTGAACTGGTGAGACAAAAAATACTATCTTAATGAAGTGTATAAGTGATACTCCGAAAATTTTATAACTAATATTAGAGGAAAGTGCTGTAAGGCATTAGCTAAGAAAAACCCAATTTAGTGCATGATGAAAAGCTAGTCAAAAGCTAATCAGCTATGCTGAATTGAGAAAATTTGTATATTGTAAAAAAAATCTAAGGAGTACCAAATTTCAAAGGTTCCACAGCTGAAGAACATGCTTCAGACAAGAGATGTGACAATAAATGTATTCTGCTTTTTACACAGGGCAATATCATGTGCTTTCAGCAATTCAGAAAACAAATTAGATGTACAGTGACAGTGCTACAGTAGAATGATCCATTAAATGGTAGTGTTTAACAAGGGGAAATTTAAGAAATATCATGGTGCTTGGCTTTTTCATCCACGAATTTGTCTAAATACTTTCTGAACCTATAGAGGTCTTAACAACCTAAACACCCTGTGAGGTGTTCCAGTGACTGTCTCCTGTCTGAAAGGGCAATCATGTTGTCTATTTTATTAATCCATCACCTAAAATATTTGTTTTTTTCTGTGTGATAAAATAAAAGAGGACAGTAATGCTGGAGGTGCTGATGCCACAGAACTCACTGCCAAGGAACAGTTTAAAGCAACCTCTGAAGTCTCACGCTTTGGGTGAATGTGATTTATACAACAAAAACCCTTACGTTCCTCTTAACATACATATTAGTTGGAACTTGGAAAGTAAGTCTGAGAACAGGAATAGAGGGATTTCACATGAATGAGTAGGAAGATTGGGAAACTTTTGCTAGCTGTCTGCTCAAGACATTCCTCAAATCAGGTTAATTTTGAAAGATATTATCAAGCAGAGACAGGCTTTTCAGGAAGTGACTAAGAAAAAATGATAAAGTAGCCTGCAAAGTGTGATTGACCCCTGATGTCCTCAAATACTAATAGACAGAAAGATACATTCAATTTAGTAGAATAGAATAAAAAAAATAAAAAAATAAAAACAATATGAAAAATTAAGATTATTTTAATACAGTGATATTCACTGGATGCCCAGAAGAGTCTGGGTACCTAGCATTTGCTATATTTCAGCACTGATGTGAACAGCACGTGATATTACACTGTATAAATAGTTGTTACTGTGATAAAGAAGTTCAGTAGCTTGAGGTTTTGTCATGTATTAAATAACTGTATCTTCCTTTGCTGTAAATGTTGAAATTAAGGTGATGAAATGCGCAAACATACAGGGTGAATATCTCAAAACACTGTGCTAAAAAATGTTATATTTTTTTCAATGCAAAATGTTGAAATGAAGAGAGAATATAGTAACAATTCTGTCTTCTGAAAAAAAAAAAAAGGGAAATTATGATGTAAAAATAAACATTTGGGAGGGTTAGTGTCAAGAGTTATCTGTCTGTGGATCACATACTTGTACTGGTTAACAACAGTTGCTGAAACACAATTAAATGAATTATGGTGGTGCAGTTTAGTTTGATTCACTTTTTGTCTTCAGCAAGTATGAATAAATCTATGCTTTAATATCACTCATCTGGCTGTAAACTAGCTTCTTGTTTCCGTTTCTTTTTTTCAGTGATGAAGATAATTGCCATTCTAAGTAGTGCTAACGAATGTTATTAAACAGCCTTTCATCATTAGGAGTTATTCTAATAAGTAATAAATCCATTTAGAAGACAAAATAGGAAGGATGTTGAAAGTACGCACTGTGTACACGTGCCTTTATATACGTATGTATGCATATGTTGTTCTTTGTAGATATGTGATGGGAGAGAGGGAAGGTGGGAAGAAGGTGGGAAGATGGAAATGTAGGGAGGAAGGGAGAAAAAGAAATGTGATTCCTATTTTTCAAACAGGAATAAAGAGGAGGAAGATAATTACAGATTTGACATTCCTAATTCAGAACTCAGAAAATATGCAGGGAAAGAATACCGCCCTTAGAAGGTATTGAGAATCAGATGATGAATATGCAGAACAAAGGAGCTAGATGTAGAAGAGTTACAGAAATTACACAAGAAAATAAAAAAAGAAAAACAAACAAAAAAACTAACGTAGAGTTGTTTAGCTCCAGATAAAGCAAGATTTGTTAATTATCAAGGTAAATTGTTTCTGGTGTTTGTGAAGTCACTTATTTTAGCAGTGCCAAAGCAACTGGATGACTGTGTAGTGAATGACTTGGATTTGGGTTTATCTTGGTAGTTTAAGCAGATGAAATGTTTTTACTGAGACCATTTCCCATATCTGATTTTTTGATACAATACTACCTTGTAAAAGTAGGAGCAAAGCTTTTCTGGAATGGCTGTGAGACAAAAAATGCTGAAAATTCATCAGATTTCACTGTCGCTATGTATTCAGCTTTGTAAATTACAAAAACATCCACTTTCAAAATATTGTATAGTGCTATTAATATAAATAATAAATAAATAAATAGATGTTGTTTTAGTGTTAACTGATTATTCCTGGCTTGTGGATGTCGTTTTTTGACATCATTCCATCCTCTATGCATCCTGTAAAAGTTTGTTTCTCAATTGGGATCAGCCACAAACAAACTGAATTTCACTGAGGGCTTTTCATGCATATAATACTTCACCAAATTTAAAAGCTCAAGTGCCATTTAAAATGAACATCTTAAATCCTGAAAAAATTGAAATGTATTCAGAGGCAACATACAAAAAGAATTTTTAAGAGACTGAAAATCCATGGGCTAGTATTTTTTTTTTCCTCAGGCTCATTTGCAAGCAGGGTACTCATCATGAAACATATCCTTTGATTGTAATAATGAGGAATAACTGAGAGCCAGATCTCGAGATCTCTTCTGTAGTCAATAGAATATCTGATTGAATTTATTTGTAGAGGGTACAAAATAATACTAAATTTGAAGGAGCAACAGAATCAACTACCATACGTATATTTTCAGAAAGAAAAAAAAAATTAGATAGATAGATAGATAGATAGATAGATAGATAGATAGATAGATAGATAGATAGATGATAGATAATATAGGCCTGAGAATTCACCAGTAAGTGTAAGAGTTTACAGTCCTACTTCTACTAGAATTTTCATTGAATATTCTGAGAATGTGAGCCAAGCACCAATCAAAAATTTATTTCAACAAAAATTGTTCAGATTATCCAGTCAAACTATAGTTGCATTGAAATTCAGTGTGCTTAACACTTGCATTAGCACACTTATTAGAGTATACTGTTAAAATGGTCTATTCAAGTGAAGAGAGTTGTAAAATCATTGGCAACAGTTGCCAGAGCTGTTAAGTTTATGACTGTGATCAACCATTTCAAAGAACATCAATGCTTAATAACAAACCAGAAGGGTTTATTCAGACAGGAATATCATAGTTAGATAATTGTAATAGGAAGTAATCATGTAAGGCATCAGGTCTACTAGCAGTGATGAGGCAGCATTTTATGAACACAGTTATCATTTAGCTATTTTCCTTGGGAAACTTGAGGAGATCACTGGACATGCTTGAAGTCATGTAAAGACAATCTAACTGTACCAAAATCAGATAATCAAATCTGCATTCCATTCAAATGCAGTTCAGATCTGAAACACTCGTGTTCTCACAAAATATGCAGAACAAACACAAGCAGAATGCACACCCTCATAGTTCAGTGTACATTGCTGTTTAAATTTAATTTTCTTGTCTATATTCAACTATTCAGTGGTTTGGAAAGAGCTGCAGTAGACCTTGTATTGTCATCAGACATTGAGGATTCACACTTAATAAGGAAGAGCATTAACTACTGTAAAATTTGTATGGATGGCATTGATGTCATTTCTTTTTTGGGAATTTCAGCAAATAAACAGTTGTTTTTCCTTTATCTGGCATGTGATTAGCCTTTATCAGAGTTTACAGTAGATTAATAATATGCAGCAAATTATAATGAACTTAAGTGTCTTCAACCTAGTTTGAAAACCAAGCAGTAGAAACATATGATCAACATTCTCTGTCCTTTACCAATACATCCTTGAGATTTGCACCTTGATGATGTCTACACATCATACACAGGCATGCATACATATCTACCCCAAAAAGGGTCATTAAATATGTAGCCAAATTCAGATTCCCAAGATAAACTCTCTTAAAACAGTTGGATTTGTGTGTGTAGGACACTCTGGCTCACAAAATAGAAAAGGCTGAAGTACTGTTTCCATTGAATAAACTGAGTGTCACATTTCAGGGTTAATCAAATCCCTGTTGATAGGTACTTGGTGGAAGCCATTCCTTTCACCTCTTCATTATTTTAAAAATAAGTTTAAAAAAAAGCAGTGTCCTTCCCATAACTGACAAAAAAAAAAAAAAAAGTCTATTTTGAATTGGAATTTCTCTTATTTGGTTTGAAGGAAAGATAATTTTGTATCTAGTGGCTAAAACAGGCATATGATAGCATTTTTGATGTCCTAGAGCACATTATGTGGATCCTAGCTGCTTCTCTGAAAGGACACAGGTTTTCTGTAGGCTGTATAATACATCTGCTCTTGCAGAGAACTGCAGTCTGTTTTTAGTAGTGTCAAAGTATTTTGCTATTAATTTTCAGTGAGGAGAGGAGCGGTTAATATGCTGGAAATACTGTCTTTATAGTTACAGTTTGTATTCTCTTAACCAACTAAACATATTGGTGACTTCTCTGGAGTCCTTGAGATAAATAACGAATCAAAGGAGCTCATTAGTTTTGGATAGCATATTTAAATCTCTCCAACCTCATAGTGATAACTGAGACACAGTCTTGCTACACACCATATAAATCACTGTCAAGCTGCATCTACACTCCAACCAACCTCACTTTTTTCAGAACACATTGCTCCTAGAGATGAATGCAGTTAGAGTATTTGTTTATTGAGAAAAGTCTGTCTGGATCTTAAAAACCCTCACAGCAGTTCACCACCAATGGATACCTATGCCATGAGGGAATCTGGAAGATAATCTATACAGCATAACATTTGATGCTGTTTTTTTAAAAAAGATACTTCTTTCCTTTTTTAATAGTTAGTTCAGTAGCCTGAAATGTCATTGATTAGTATAACTATATTGTGCTATTTTCACATATGTTTATGAAATAACTAAGCACCCCTCTGAAGAATGTGTTATAAGCTTATCAGTTAAATAACAGTGTAGCAACTTTAAGCATATATCACACATTGCTTTCATTATTCACAAAAGCATACATAATTAATTTTGCAACAATATGTAATTCCATTAACATGTAATCCCTAAATTTGGAAGAGTTGGATTGACACTGCAACCATTATCAACCAGCTCCAGTTTTTACTACTTTCTTTAATGATAATAGAGCTTCCTGTTGAAATATTTTGAGGCCAAAAGCTAAAGTGTCCATTCAGAGAAGGATATGGGTATTCAGGAGCTGAAAACCTGTTTCCCTCAAGCTTTTGAAGCCTTTAATTAAACACTTACATTTCAAATAAAAATAAGCTAAATGTGCAAACTAAAGAAAGCACTTACCAAACTGCTCAAAGGGAAAAAAAGTGTTCAAAAACTTTGCTTCTCAATGCCAGTATCTGGCTTTCTATTTTTCTCTTTCTCCTTCTTTCTCCAACCAAGGTACCAGTGTTTCCACAGGCAGCTAAATATCCTCCTTACTGTCAAGTGAGTTATTAGTGAGAATGAATGCCTATACTTACATGTTCCTGTGGTTCAAAGTACACAAGATTCACTATTCTATAGAACGGCTGGAAAAGCTGAGGGAATAATAATATTATGGGAAGTATTAATGTTCATTTATTGTATTTATTTAAAAATAATACTTTTTTATTATTTCATGCCTTTATCTGATCTTCTCCTTCGCACCTTCTGCCTTTTATGTTTATCTAGATTTTTTTCTATTTCTGTCAAAAAAAAGAGAGAAGCAGGGACCACATGTTTGTTACTGGCAAACACTTCTGTCGCATACACCTCAAGCATAAGAGTCAGCCTGGCCAGATGGCACAGTTTTTAAAGGTGCTGAGCTTGAAGTTATTTTCCATTGACTTCAAAGAGACCTCCAGATATTTTGTATACTTCATACATTTAGGTCAAGAGCTGCACTAATAGCTTGAGAGTAAAAATTTGCATATTTACAGCAATCAAAGAAATTGTACAGCAAATATACAAGTCTCTCTTATCCAGATAGCTGAGAATGATTTTAAGACAATCAGTGTACATGGATTTTCACAGTGTAATGTAATTAATGAACCTGGAATCTATATAATGTTGAGAGAGCAAGGAAATACATACCAGAGTAAAAAATGTGCAGTTATGTATCATTCTGCTAACTGTAACAGCAATCTGGAGAAGAAAATGTCATTTTAATATAGCATCCAGTGAGCATTCAGTTTCATCATAGCCTATAAAATATTTTTTTTCTACCTCAAATTCTATGAATTTTGGCACTAGGAGAGGCATTAACTTCAACCTCAAGCTGTCATAATCTGTTTGTTTTTTTTTTAAATCAATTCATTTCCTTCTGTGGTATGTCACAAGGGACAATGCTGGAAACATACCGGTCCAAGTCTGTTTTAACTTACACCCTTTTCAACCTCATTAACTTCAGTGGTATTGGCCAGGGTTGTGAGTTAAGTAGGAATTTGGCTCACAGAAAAAACTCTCCTTCCAAGATATGTGTGTGTGTGTGTGTGTGTGTGTGTGTGTGTGTGTGTGTGTGTGTGTGAGAGAGAGAGAGAGAGAGAATTTTTTATTTGCCTTATGCATACTGCAACATTTTTTTTTTACCTGTGAAAAGTTTAAAAGATGCAGTTTGATTAAGGACATAAAATGACACAATTCATATCATTCAGATAATGATATTCAGTAGAACATGCACGTTTCTAAAGATGAGGCAGTACTCCCATTTAAAAATGTCTCTATCCAATTATACTACATTAAAAACAAGCATTCAAATGCAGGACTATTTTCAGTCTCACAAATACTCCTTCTAAGGTACCCCTCCTTGAGACATTATCAAATACTTGTTCATGGGTATGAGAGGTGGTGAACCCAGTCTTAAACTTTCCCAAGCAGTTTAGTGGAAAGCTTGTGCCCAAATTTTCCCCATAGAGAAGCTGATGCGCTACCTGAACCTCTCTGCCCGTCCTGTTCATAGCTGTCATTTCCCTAAGGTACACCAGGAACCATACACGCCATTTAACAAAGTGACTTCTTTGTCTTTCTGTTTGCTTTTCTGTTTGCTGCATCAGCAACTAAGGAAGAAACAGCAACAATCTAAGTCAGAAAGATAAGAGACTTCTGAAAGATTTTATTCTGGTCTGGTTTTGGCCACTACTCCACAGAATCACAGAATCACAGAATTGTAGCTGTTGGAAGGGTCCTCTAGAGATCATCAAGTCAAACTCCCCTGCCAAGGCAGGCTCCTGAGACCAGGTTGCACAGGTAGCTGTCCAGGCAGGTCTTGAACATCTCCAGAGAAGGAGACTCCACAACCTCTCTGGGCAGCCTGTTCCAGTGCTCCGTCACATGTACTGTGAAGAAGTTCCCATGCACATTTGTGTGGAACTTCCTATGCCTCAGTTTGTGACCATTTCCCATGTCCTATTGCCACACACTGCAGAGAAGAGTCCAGCCTCGTTCCTTGTATCATCAGCAAATTTGCTGAGGGTGGACTCCATCCCCTCATCAAGATCATTGATGAACACATTGAACAGGACTGAACCCAACACCGATCCCTGAGGAACACCACTAAGTAAAGGCCTTCAACTGGACTCTGCACTGCTGATCACAACCCTCTGAGCTCTGCCAGTCAGCCAGTTCTCAACTCACCTCACCATCCACTCACCTATTCCACACTTCCTCAACTTCGTTCTAAGGATGCTGTGAAAGACAGTGTCAAATGCCTTGCTGAAATCAATGTTAACTACATCCACTACACTCCCCCCATCCACCCAGCCTGTAATGACATCATAGAAGGCCACCAGGTTGGTTGAGCATGACCTTCCCCTGGTGAACCCATGCTGACTATTCCTAATAACTCTCCTTTCGTCCAATTGACTGGAGACAGCATCCAGAACAAACTGTTCCATCACCTTTCTAGGGATGGAGTTGAGGCTGACTCACCTGTAGTTCCCCAGATCCTCCTTCTTGCCCTTTTTGAAGACCTGAGTGACATTGGCCATTCCAGTTTTACGCACATCTCCCATTCTCCATGACCTCTCAGAGATGGTAGAGTGCGGTTCAGCAATCACCTCTGCCAACTCCCTGAGCAACTTTTAGCCTTACTGTGTAGAATATAAGAATTGCATAGGAAAATATCATGACCATCATTTAGGACTCAAGAGTATCTAAAAACCCAGTAATATAGGGATTATTCTATAGTATGACCCTAGAAAAGCCTTTCATGATTGTGTGCGTGAGGTGAAATTCCAAGATTCAGCATTGTTTTCCGTTTCTCATCTCTAGAATGTAACTGAGCTTCAGACCAAAGTTGATAAAATAACTATTTGCAAATCGCAGAGAACAATGTCTCGTGGGGTTTGTGCAGTCATTTTCTTTTTAAATTGCTAACACTCTAAGAGACCAACAAATGTTCTTAACATTTGCAAAGAGGCACTTTTTTAATGCAGTGTGACAATGTCAGCTCACGGTTTTATTTTCTACTCCTCAGAGATGAATGCACCATAAATAGAGTAAATACAATCCCTTCACCTCTCTCTGAAAATTTACCCAAGTTTACAGTCATATTGTGCTCTTTACTCAGCATATTCCTCTGGCCTTAACCATATTTTTACTGTCTTCAGTGTTCTGAAAGTTGTGAGAATTTCATCAATAATATATCTTCATAACAAATATCTCTACAAATAATTTTATGTTACCGCTGGAATAGGCAGAAGGCTAGTATCGTAAATAATCAAAACTGAGACTAACTGAAAAAAATATTTCAGACCTATATTTTAGGACTGTTTTAGTGATCTCATTACTCAGGATCCAGGTCCTTCAACATAAATTTCTGTGTTACACAATTGCAGACACCGAGTATTTCCTTTTTAAGTTACTCAAATGCCCCATAATTGTATCAGTTCATAAACATTCCATAGAACCATAGAATGAAAGAATCATAGAATGGCCTGGGCTGGAAGGGAGTGTAAAGACTGTCTAGTTCCAGCACCTCTGCAGTGGGCAGAGAAGTTAGACACTTAGCCAGGCACTAGATTACATTACCCAGGGCCCCATCCAACCTGACCTTTAATATCTCCAGGAATGGGGTATCCACAGCTTCTCTGGGCAGCTTGTTCCAGTTCCTTACCACCCTCTGAATAAAAAGTAAAATCTAATCTAAATCTCACCTCTTTAACTGAAAATCTTTCCCCCCCATTCCATCATTAACATACTATGTAAAAGTCACTCTCCCTCCTTATTAGAAGCTCTCTTTAAAAATTGGAAGGCTGAAATGAGGCCTTCCCACAGCCTTCTGGATTCTTTCTTCTCTCCAGGCAGCCCAGCCCCTACAGCCTTTCTTTAGAGGGAGGTACTACAACCCTCTGATCACCTTCATAGCCTCTTCTGGACCTGCTTCAACATCTTTTCAGTCATCAAAATGTGTGAACATGTTTTTAAGAATACAGAAATTAAAGTCTTGAATTTCCTACTGTATTATATTTAACCAACATAAAAGCTTCATCTTCTAAAATTAGAAAATTCTGAGGTAGCTGAACTTCTATTATGAACAGTAGGTTAATAACAAATGTTGCTGGAGTATAGTTTGTTACTGTTATGGCTTTTTGGCTTGTGTATGAGATACGCTGCCTAAAATGTTGCCTGAGCAGGAGATTCAGTGGTGTAATTTTTTATATAAGATATGCATCATTTTTTCTAAAGTGTAGCATCAGTGTGAAGAAGTTTGATCTATACCTTTTTTCCAGGAAATGATCAAATAAGAAAATGGAATTGAAACAGAAGTACTAGTAATTTTGCTACTGCTCAATACTGTGGAAGGCAATCAATTATAGCTCACATTCGACAGATTTTCTATAACAGTGTTGGATTTCCCAGTGGTCTTCAATTTCTACTCCATCAGGAGTCATTTGTCAGCAAGTCCTTCATGGCAATGAATCAAAGAAGCAGCCTCATGACAATAGAAGACATACTAGGTTTGAGATTCAACTTGTCCAGGCTGAGAAAGGCCATTCAGATAAATCCATTTATAGGGAAAAACCTGGTCTGGTGTAACAAGCTCACAGGAAGTTCCATAGTTTGTTTAAACGACACTTGAATTAAATTTTACTACAGATTCTCCATGCAGCTGGCATGTGATCATCCCAGCTGTGGTCAAAAGCAAAGTGCAAAGAAGTTGAAAATCCACAAGAAACAAAAGTAAATAAGATGAAAAAAGTCAGACTCTGTTAGGCAAAGAAATGACTTCTTTGCTTTTCCATAGTTTCTTCACAGTCATTTCTAGGTAGCCATGTTCATTAAGGAATCTAGCTCAGACTGAAAATGCTTTATATACAGTTCAAAGTAGACATTTAATAATGCAGTAAGTGAGCTAAAGAGTACAGAATACAACTAGGGCATGGCAAATTTGTCTACTGCCATTAAATAGAATGTATGCAAAAGATCATTGTATGAAGAAAAAGAAGTAAAAAAAAAAAAGTACAGTTTTTCAAAAATCACAGCATGGACGGTATGGATTAATCTAAAGAAACAGTATGTAACAAATTCAATTGGACAACATTTTGTTGAGCACATTGAAGCTCCAGAAATTAGTTTCAAGATTTGGAGTACTTCCTTGAAGAAACAATGAATACAGAACCAAGGGCAGAAAAAGGCCAGGATGGTATAATGATCTATTATTATCTTAATGAAAAAAATATAAACTACTTCAAATCAGAGAAGGTAACTATATATGACCTGCAAAGTCCAAATAAACTGTAGAATTTCCTCAAAGATATTTCACTCCACAAGACCTTGAGAGCAACCCAGACATACCTTAATGTAGATTTGACATGAATATAGGTAAGTCTAGTTAAACTTTAGATATACCTTTTAACCACAGATATTCTATCATCTTGATCTAAATAGGTTAAAAATAATGTTTATTGGCTCTTCTGTTTTCAAGCTTTTACTTCACACAGTTTGCCTGTAAAATATAGGATTCATCTCAGCCTCTCACCTTCAGCATTTTTTGATGCAATAAATTCTATTTACTCTAAAGAAAACTAAATTAACTTTAGCGACAGTACCACTAGAACTCTTATCTTATTCTGTCTCCAGAGGTTATCAAATAATACTCCATGTATTATGTAACAAAAAATGCAATAATGAGACCTATCTGAAAAACACTGATTTCAAAAGATAACCCTACACTTGGCAGAAGGAAAAGTGCATGCTAGTAATGCATTTTACACTGTCAGTTATTTGTGCAAATTCAGAACTTCAGAAACACAGCTCTTGATTTGGCTGCAAGGAGCAGATGTACCCTGCCTAACCAGGTGTGAATCTGGGCTCCTGAGAACTCTGCTGGGGCACCTGTTTAAACACAAATGTTATCTGGGGAAGGTGTCATGAAGTCAGAACTGGAGATGTACCCTACCAGCTCCTTTCTTTATTCCCACACAGCAGCTTCCCAAACTCAAGACACAGCTGCTCCTGTGTGCTTTTGGTAGGTTGAAATTAGATGCGTTCCCATGGAGTCATATAAGGAAATTAACAGATTTACTTCTGACAGCTCAGCTTCTCCTCTTTTCTCTGCAATGCACATACCTGTCAGGGACATACCTCATGTTGGCTCCCTGGTTTCCAGGGACAGATTGGGATGTCTGCTGAAACAGACAAGATAAATATAACCTGATATTAACTCCTGAGTTTTGGGTTGTATACCTGTTTTCACTGACAGGTAAATAAATCATGCAATTCAGACTTCAAGTATCCAGCATCTCTGATGTAGAGGGCTTACTCAGGGATGCAGAAGCCACCTTGGACTGAAAACATGCTATAACAAACTTCTAACATACCTAAAATTCCACTCGTTCTATTGTTCTTCTTTCCAACATTACCACTTCAAAAGCAGGATTAGCAATGTTGTTTGCTTAGAATAATCCATGGACTTTATCAGGAAAGTGGAGTTTTGTAAGTTAGCTTTTTCTTAAGTTGAAATAAGCACAGAATCCAGATATCCCAGTTCCTGGGCACCTCACTAAAGATGTTGCAAACTTCTGAAAAGCAGCTGCCTGCTCCTGCAGAATACTGATCATACCTTAAGTTACTATTTTCACATATGTAAACTGTTTGTTAGTAACTGAGATGTCAGTGCATGAGGTTTCTGTCTTTCATAGGACATATCTGCTGCAGCTACATTATGAACAACTCTTTGGCAAAATACTTTCTAAGAAATACTGCACTATGAATAAATGTCTGCATTTCACAGTCTAATTTTATTGTGCTATGTAAAACACAAACTAAGTCCTCTGTGCTTGCTCCAAAAAGGAAAGAACTAAAAAAAAAAAAAAAAAAAAAAAGCCTCAGAACTCAGAGCATCATATGAACAATCCAGAAAATGCTATGACAATGCAAAATTGATTTTATCTTTAATTGAATCTTATAGTCTGAATCACTGTAACTCGTCCTTAAATGCACATTGTTTGCTCTAGTACTAAATGATCCAAGAGAACACAAACCAGGCTGTTACAAGAAAGATGCTCATGAGGTCTTTAATTTTTTATTGTTGTTGTTTTTGCTATAAATTCAAAAAGCAAAGACTGAATTTTCCAGAAATATATTAAAAAACAAAACCTAAAATAACTACAAATAATAAAAACTTAATTTTAAATCACCTGAAACATGAACTAGAGCCATATTAAGTAAAAGAAATAGCTACAAAAATTATTTTTAAATTTATTTTCAACAAGATACAGCCTGTTGAAGTTACCACTGTCTAATACACTACAATCACGTGTTACTATAAACTTAAGACAGCACGATTTACAGAATTACTGTGCTTCCTTTTTCTTTCAATTAGAAGATCTGAAATCACTCTGTATCTTTTTTTCAGCCAAATTCTATGTCAATGTCTACACTGCTGAGTATTAGGCATGGACCTTACTTTGTAATAGAATCCAGCTCCATCATAAAACACTCAGAGAGTGTCCTCATACTCTAGTTGCAATTTATAAGTGAATTAGTATTAATGCAATTTAAGTATAACTGACCACATACAATTTGAGCATTTTTGATTAGAGTGCAATTTATCAAAAATTCTCAGTATGAGCGTAGCTTAACAACCACATAGAAAGCATGATATATATGTTTTATTAAACACACAGCACTCAATGAAATTTTACCATCAGAGAAATAACAATCACAGTAGGAAAGAATGATATAAATATTTCAGACATGCAAAGTATGATCACTTCATGATTTGAATCAAAAATCAGGGTATAGATAAACACTAGTACATCATACATGTTTATTATCATGAGGGCTTAAATATCTAAAAATATAACTACCTCTAGAAGTTTTTAATTTAGAACAACATTTCAAAGTTCAAAATGAACAAGGCATTGTTAAAATGTGCTTAATTTCAATCCATCACAGAAGTTCAGGAATGATCTTCAAAATTATGATTGGACTTCAAAAAATTGTTCAGGTCGATAAATTTGATGCCCCCTAAACTTGAAGGTCATTCTGATTTATCACTGTTTTTTCCAGGAAAACCTCTTTCTTGGTTCTGGACAATGATGCCAGGACTTTCTAGGGCCTTGATAGTTAATGTGTCATTTATCTGCTGCCCTAATTCCCATAGCAATTAACTCTGTCTTCAATAAGATGTGCTGGAACTGCTCCTGAGTGTTTTTCTCTCTCTTTCTCACAGATGACTATATTCTACAAAGGTCTGTGAGATTTCCACTGAGGAAATCTGAGATGAAAGCCAAAGCGAAAAAGCTGTACAGAGCACATCCAGGGAATGCAGTCAGCCTGAACATGCTGCACTCATCCATATGAACATGCACTACACAGGTGCATAGGCAACAACAGTAAGGCAAGTCAGCTATGTCCTGATTGCTTTGCTAAGGCTGTGATGAGGAGGCTTATCCCTCTTTGTGATGACCACCCAGCCCACCCTGAAGATGAGACATTTGTCAAGAATCCTCAGTTAACTGCATAGCACTAATCTTGCAGGTTACAGGCAAGGCACTGACAGTGGCTGTCTTCACATTATTAAAGAAGTCTCCTCAGTCTTCCTGAATTTATGGAAGCCCAGTTGGAACTTCTGTGTTCACTCAGCTGAAATACAAAAATTCTGGAGCACGTCATCCTTGTTTTTGTGGAGAAAAAACTTCCATCTACTCTTAAAAAGCAATTGCTTACTACATGCTCAGTACACAGGGTTTTTTTGTTTGTTTTTTTTTTTACAGTTAGAATAATATCTCATCAATCTCTGTAAGTATCTTTTCATCTATTTCTACTTTCTCTAATCTTACTCTAATGAAAATAAATGAGGTATAACATTTGCCTTCTCTTTGCATCACTCTGCATCTTCCCCAAAGCAAAAACAGAGAGCCTAAGTTTTTCTAATTCAAAATGAACTTTCATGTTTCTAACATTTGAATGTCCCTAGATTGAGCCCATGCAGCCTCACAAACAATGCATATGTACAAACACTTTCTCATACACAGTGAAAGCTTCTTTCTGAGCTAGAGTCTGTTTGGTGAAATTAATCACAGTTCTCCTTTAGTGAACATAGGCTAAATAATATTTGGAATTGATGCATACATGCTCAAATAATAGCTATTCTCATGAAGTAATATGTGGAAACTCATCCACATAATATTCTCTTTCTCCACATGTAATAGCATTTCATTCTGCATTTAACTCTTTTTTAAAGCACAGGGCCATTTCAGGTACTGCAGTTGACAAAAAAGCTGAGGTAACTTTAAAGAGCTGCAGTAGAATTTCAAGTGTTTATTGCCAAATTGAAAGAATTTTGTGGTAACTTTACATACAGCACTCAAATGATATTTAAAAGTCCTCTTCCTTCTTAGTAGCATCCCATAAGCAGTTCATAACAAATTCACAACAGATGTAAAAAAATTCCTGTGGATTTTTAAGGCCTCAGCTAGCCTTCCAAAACTAATTCTGGGTTCTCTCAGTAAATAAACAAATAAGTGATGGATATCTACTGTGGATAATGTACAGATATATTATTAATATTTGTATATTTATGCAAACACACACATACATATATGATAATGCAAGTTTAGATAAAAAGATGAAGAAAGAACGGGAAAGGCTAGTATTTCGCTCATCCAAGAACTGAAAATCAACAATAACTCTAGGAACTAAGAGAAAATTTTAAGTAGCAAACATTATATAGCACTGAAAGATACTGTACAGTCTCCAGCATTGGATGTCTCCTGGATTCACTGAACAAAAAAATCCAAGGAATGAAATACAAAATACAGATCTCAGTTGGAGCAGGAGAATAGAACAGATCCCTGTCTTTAAAATGATTTTACGGCAACACAGCTAAAGAAAAATCTTCAACCAGTTAGTTGGAAGGTCTTATTTTAATTATTCTGTTATAACTCTTAAGATATTATGTGTTCCATTTACCTATTTCTTTGCCAAGGAAAGGAATGTGGTCTCATCCTCTAGAGTCCAATGACTATGTACATGTAAACTGCATGATTATACTAGCTGCTGTTCTTTTTCTTTAAGGATATATCTGCAATACAAGAACTGCAATAACTCCAAGCTTCTACAGAATGCTTTTATGTTAGCTCCAGGACAATCACATAGCATCAGTCTCAACAGAAACCATTTTTGTTGCATAAGTATAACCAGCAAGACCTTGGTTTTTGTTTTGTTTTGTTTTGTTTTTAATGTACCACAGGAAAAAAAAAATCACAGAGAGAACCTGTAAAGTACTGTAAATTTATCATTTGCAGAAAGGTCTGACTAATTGCCAAGATGTTATACTAACAAAAATGCAAGTGCAACCTTAAGAAATTGAAGGGGCTCTTTTGTTTTTAATTTGATATCTAAATAATTTGAATGACTATTTATGATTTTGTGTTCACTGAAATATTCCAGAATCTCTCTGTTTATTTCCTTCATCTGAAAAGGCTTTAAAAAAAAAGAAAAAAAAAGAGTTTAGTACATGACCTCACTTGTTATAATCACAGAAACATAATTGGTCCTTCAAAGGATGTGTTGTCCTTTTGAAATTCTGTAACTATAGAGTTTAAATTATTGCAGATGTAGAAGAAAGCCATCAAGATTTTTTTTTTTAATCTAATGAAATGTTTTTACCATTGTAACAGTGAACTGCGCTGAATACAAGGAAGGCACTCAAATTACTAGAAACAAACACCTATTCCACCTAGAAGTGTTCTTATTTATCTTACAGTTTTCTGTCTAGTTTATTTCCCTGCAGATGTTTCTAATTTCATGACCTTAAGTCTTAAACTACTTCAGAAAAGTAATTTTTTAGAGCAAAACTATCTTAGGACTGGTTTCACTTCCAATCTCATTGCCTAAATCACAAGGTAGTAAATTATCCAAGTATTCAAAGATATTCTATGTTCATTTTTCTTATAGAATAGTTAATCTTAACCTTGCTAATCTGCTTTATATTGGTCTTGTACAAGCCTCCATAAAGGCTTACATCGATCTTTGAGATACTCTTGAGTCCTAAATGATGGTCATGATATTTCCCTATGCAATTCTTATATTCTACACAGTAAGGCTAAAAGTTGCTCAGGGAGTTGGCAAAGCTGAACCACTCTCTATCATCTCTGAGAAGTCTTGGAGAACGGGAGATGTGCGTAAAACTGGAATGGCGAATGTCACTCGGGTCTTCAAAAAGGGCAAGAAGGAGGATCTGGGGAACTACAGGTGAGTCAGCCTCAACTCCATCCCTAGAAAGGTGATGGAACAGTTTGTTCTGGATGCTGTCTCCAGTCAATTGGACGAAAGGAGAGTTATTAGGAATAGTCAGCATGGGTTCACCAGGGGAAGGTCATGCTCAACCAACCTGGTGGCCTTCTATGATGTCATTACAGGCTGGGTGGATGGGGGGAGTGTAGTGGATGTAGTTAACATTGATTTCAGCAAGGCATTTGACACTGTCTTTCACAGCATCCTTAGAACGAAGTTGAGGAAGTGTGGAATAGGTGAGTGGATGGTGAGGTGAGTTGAGAACTGGCTGACTGGCAGAGCTCAGAGGGTTGTGATCAGCAGTGCAGAGTCCAGTTGAAGGCCTTTACTTAGCGGTGTTCCTCAGGAGCGGTGCTGGGTCCGGACTGAATGTCACTCTGGATCAAGTTTTCTGGTAGGAACTTCATTCAATCCATGAGAGACATACAGTGGAGCAGTCTGCTTCTGAATGGTAGAGAATTACTTTGAAGCAATTCTTGGATTACTGCAGCCCTTGGAAGCTCAAATTGGATCAATTTATGAATATCTGTGTTCAGCAGGAGGAACAACACAGAGGAGCAGGGGAAGAGACAATGAATGAATGGGAGATACAACACGTTACATACTGACTGCAGCATTCCATTTCCTATTGTTCTGCACTGCTTGGAGGGAGAAGGAATAAGAAGTTCTATGAGAGAAGATGGTTTTAGTTTGCATTTACTTCTCATTATTTTAATCTGTTATCAAGAGGAAATAAATTACATTAATCTCACTTAGGCTGATCCCATTTTGTCTGAGGTTGTCATTGGTGAGTGACCACCCTTTGTTTACCTCAGTTCGTGAGGTTTTTCATTGTATTTTGTGCTCCTGTCCCCTTGAACATGGAGAGTGCTAGTCGAGTTCTGTGTGTTAGGCTACCTAACGGGATTAAGTCACAGCTACACCTGAAGAGCTCTGCTTTTAATCATCTTCTGGCAGAGTATGAACTATTAGCCACTACAATTCAATCCTGTTAGTTTAGTTATGTTTTCAACTGTGTATGAGGTCAAGCACATAGACTGTGACATCCTGACTTGATTACAAGTATTCTACAGGATAGTAGGTCAAAATATTTGCTGAAGTTTAGATAGACATCAAAGGAGACCTGCTTCAAAATTAATGCCTTCTATTTTATTGTGCTGGCCCATGACATTAGAGGTGGATGCTGGTGATATGGTAGTGTTGGCTGAACTTTCCCACTGATGTTCCATTACATTTTGTTGCCACACAACAGATGGCAGTAAGGGCACAAAGTCTGACATACTGGACATAGACATGTGTATGAAGCAAAGGTGTGTCACTGAATACTTCTGTGTAGAAAAAAATGACACACACTGGTATTCTGTGATGCTTGCTCAAATTTTTTGGAGACTAAATATTGCATGTGAGCATAGTTGTGTGTTTCAGCAGTGATGACAGCAACAGTGGTCGCATCTGCTGATTCACAGTTTGATGAGCAAAGCATGCAGGCTCTTGCTCTTTGCTGGGAAAAAAGTAATATTAATAATGCATGGCTGATGGTGGTGTCTATGTTGAAGAACATTCTTTTATAAACTATCAAATAATGTTGTGTTCTTTGTATCTGTTGTAGTTTCCATGGAAAAAATTAGGGGTTAATATTTTCTGAGCAACATACACAGAAGGTAGAAAATTTCTCTCACCCACAAAGCATAAAAACGTCACAGTCAAACAGGCTGACTTTGACTCTCAATAACTACTCCTGGTAAATCCAGTGTGATTATTTCCAGTAATCTACATTTGTTTCATGAAAAGAGGACTGGTTTCCAAGCAGACTCGTTCTATTATTTTTCCAGGTGCAAGCATGAGACTGCATAGCTTTTAATTCACTAAATTTTCCTTCTTCCAAGTTTTGAAGATGAGTGCCGCATTCTTTTATTCATTCATCAGGGTTTTTGATCATTTTTCAAGTATAACCAAAAGCAACCTCACAACACCATCCTCAGATGTATCCCATCATGAGCAGATAATTGTTTTATGAGTGATTTTAATAAAAAAAATACATTACTCAGTTATTTTCCAGTACTGAAGTTCCTTGATTTCTTGAACACTGTTTCCAGGCAAAAAAAAAAAAAAATAGGCCTCTTTTTTCACTAATTCTCAGTCAGTAGCAAGATCACATTTTCTTTCTTCCGAAAAAAAATAAATAACCAAGCAGCTTATTCTAAAGTTTTCCTGTTGCGGTCAGGGTTTTGGCGGACAGAAGATATCATGCTGTACAGGAAGATAGGGCCACCTCTCAGCCAATAGCCTCAGTTTGTGGTGTCAGTAGGCGGAGACAACGTTGTATCCTCAGGTTATAAAAGTACCGTGTAGCCCGCCAATAAATGCCATTTGCCGTCCACCACATTGGCATCTGCAAGCAAGTGGACCGAGCAGCCTGGGGTTGGCTACTGTGCCGTTCCTGAGAAGGGCCACCATGCCTTTGAAAGGCAACATTTTCCTTCAGAATGCTCACAAGTATCATGTACTTCTCAATCATATCACATCTCATTTAATTGGAAGACGTCACATACCTATACTCATTTGTGTGAAACAATCCACATCTTTACCTTTTACACAAGATTCCTCCCCAAAATTCTTATGTCTCATTTTCTCCCTGAGAAAATTCATGACTACTTTTCACAGTTCTTCTGAGATGCACTTACAATGCCAGTTCTAATATTGCCTGGATTATTTTCTAGGGTCAGCCTTCTGTGGACATCTTCTTTGCTCTAAGAATTCAACTCCTTACAGTGATGACAATCTAAATTTTCCTTTTTATCTGAGACTTTCAGTCTCTCACTAAGTATAGGCTTCCCTCACCCTTGGTAATACCTTAAAGCATTTTTCTTTTTTTTTTTTTTTTTTGTCACTGAGAGCTCTAATAACTAAAATCTTATTTCCTTTAGGGTAATCTTTTCAAAGACCTTCTTATAATCACTCCTTAATTTTCTAATTTAATACACTCAAACCCTAACTGAACCCTAACTCTGAATTCCCACAAGATTCTAGACACATTCAAGAAAATACTTGCATCTTTTTGATTATTTTTCTCATACTTGCCTATTGGTTTCCTTCACAACAAACCATTCACTGTCATTGCAACAAATTTTATCACCTTTATTACTGACAAGTCAAATGTCAAATATTCTAGTATTTTTGTTGTCTCTTTGTATGACCTTTGTACTGCAGAGCTATGTTTTTCAGTATTTTCAACTCTGAATTCATTTTTGGCCTTGTCTGAAATTAATTATTCTTGACTGATATAGATCATAGTTTATAAAGCTCTAATCCTAGATCTTGGCTCAGAGTGAATTAAGTAAGCCCCTATAGAATGATGCTCCTTATTTTATCTTAGAGAAAATCAAAAATTTTTTCATCCTAAATTTACCTTTGATTTGCCTACTGTATTTTCATATCATCTTTTCTTTTTAATCATAATCCCTACCATAATCCTAGCCAGAACAACAACCAAATTCCTAACACCAACAGGAAATAACAGAATCACCAGTATTTTAACCTTTGACTTTTGTTTCTTAGATTCTTATTATGGTAAAAACTTCAAATGTATTACGGCTTATTTATAACATTTGGTTTAAATGATTCTGAGAAACACCATCTGAGATGTTATTCAATTTTCTCTAAGAATTTCTTTCTATAACCTGCTTTCCCACAATTTCATTGCTGTAAATTCAGAATTTCTACTTCATTAAACTTAATTCCAAATTTGGGCTTCTACTAGTCATTGTGACACATTCCAAAGATCACAGCAATTTTAATACAGATAGTGCCAACAGTTAGTACACCACATTTCCTCAATGTCTGCTTTAAGATTACTTTGAGATCAGATCCTAAAAAGATGTTATTATTATGTAGGTTCCTAAGTTCTGGCTACATGATACCTGATGGAAAGGCGTTCTTAAAAATGTTCCTATTAATGTTATGTTTGCTGTCTGAAATACTTTGTCTCATTTCAAATTATATTTTTATTTCCACTTCTCAACTTCCTGTTAGCACATTTACTTATTCCTGATATGTACTCCAGATCCTAGATTTTAAGTGACATTAATGAAATCATGACATTTTTACATTGACAAACCTAATCACTAGGCTTTAAAAGAACATTTTTTCTTCTTTAAACTACCAGCTAGATACCTAATCAAAACTAGTTATCTTGCCTCTGCAGTGTTTGTCACTGGCAGACAAACACATAGAAATCTACCTGATTTGCACTTTTAGGAGTAAAATCTAATACCATGCTGAAGTTTCTAGCTGATTGACTCTCACGTATGCAAGGTCCAAATGTATTTAGAGTACACACAATCCCAAGATAGGAACCATTACTGGATGTTGCAGATATTTAAACAATTATCTCATCAAAGTGTTCAGTTGAATTTGAACACTAAATATGATGCACATATCACTGATACTCAAGCTCTAAATTAACAGAGGTTACTGACTGAAAGAACATTGTGACAGGATAGTCTTCTATTAGGAAGTCCATGAATTTTGTTGCCATATTAGCAACAAACTGTGTGAAGAGTTTGGGATTACTTAGAGATGGCAAAGAGAAAATAAACACATAAATTTCCAACACAGAAGAATCAGGTTTCTAACGTGATTCAAACCTTGATAATCTGTAGATCCTTCAATCTTTGCTTAGATGAGCTGCAACACTGCAAAACCAAACATTCACTGACACAGAGATCTCCATGCCTGTCTTTAACTTGAAGCCAAGTTAACAACAGAAAATGATCAACCACTTAAGTATTAGAAATATAGCTGCTTATATTTTTTCCTTCACTGTCTTCTCAATACAAAGGTAAGAATTCACTTCCTAGGAGATTTGTGTTTCTGATCATATATACTCAACTTCAGCTACACTACCCTACTCTCTTCAGTGTCTGATTTTAAGCACAAATTTAACATAAGCATAGATCTGGGAGTTCCATATTCAGAGAACAGACTTCAGTGACTTGCAAAAGCAATTTATAGACTTATTTAATTCCCTCTCTGTTGAGACTTCATTTGAGCCTATATCTGCCTTGTATCTCACAAATTAAAAATGGATTGAGTATGTGCCCTTATTACATATGAAAACTTAATTTTGTAGAATGTAAACATACTTACATTCTACATTAGAAAGGAAAGTAAGCAAGGCTGGAAGAGTAGAATTACAGCTCTGAAAGATGCTGACAGCTTAGAGAAACAGTATAAGACAGTTTCATTAGAGGTTTATGAAAATCCCTTTGAGAGGAGAGACCTCTCAGGGAAGAAGTTCATCAGAAAAGAAACTGATAGCTTATATACAACTGTGAGGTGAACTGCTTTCAAATATCTGCTCTCTGGTAACATAAACATAAAGTTAAAATCTATAAATAAGAGTATAGAAAGCAAAATAAACTAATTAACTCTCTTAATCTGCTCAGAATTGGTATCACTTAACTTCCAGATTTAAAGCTTTCTGGTCGTGATGGGAAAAAATAAAAAATTCACCGTTCACTTCTAATGATACCTTGATAAAAAGGACCACTGTTATTATTCATTTTGCTTTGCAGTGCAAACATACAAAGTATGAACTCACAAGTATTAATTAAATATTCCAACAATTCTTTCCAGAAATCAACTGTTATGAAAATGTAAATCTTTTAATATTGTCTTTAATGTTCACTGTCTCAAACTCTGTAAAAATTACAAATTCTGTAATCCTTGGAATATTTATAATTCACTGAAAAGCATTGTTCAGCAGCTGGTGCCAGTGGAAACAAGAAAAATAAAATCCAGTTGCATCTTTTATCTTACCTTGTCACAGCTATCCCATTCTAATCTAAAATATAAACAGCTTCTGATTACACACTGATGCATGCACTCCAGAAAGATTTACCAAAAGCACAGAGGAAAGGAGAGACCAGTGTGAGAAAAGGATTACATTATACTATTGCAGTGATATAAGACTTATTTTTCACTCTTAGGTTGATGTGTTATAAATTTACCACTTGTTCGTTCTTCAAATTTCCTTGAAGAACAGTGATTTGAAAAAAAAAAATTGCAATTCTAGTGCTCAATTAAAATAAATAAAAAGAAGAAAGAAAAAGATAATTGTCCACAGACAAACTAACGAAACAAACAAAAATCATTTTCTTTACGATTTTTTTTTCTGAAGTTGTAACTCTTACTGCAGAAGTCTCGGACTTTTCCAATAATCAGCTTCATGTCTTTCAGCAAAAACCAGTAAAAATTATGAAGCTGTTAAAAGAGAATGAGAAAAAGAATTATTTAAAAAATAAGAAAAGAGCAGGCAAGTGTTAAGCCGTACGATGCAAAAATTAGAGCTTTCTGTTCCCTCATTCTGTACATAGTGCTGTCCAGTCATGGACCAAATCCAATCTTGATGAGACAATTTTATCCTCATAAAATAAAATCCTTATATATTCTAAAGCCAAACCTAATTCTACGTGGGGAGTCAGGTACAAATTCAAACATACATGGTACTTCCTTCGAAAGGCTTGACTTAGTAATAGTTTCTTGCCTTTCTTGTCTTGAATTTTCTGATGACTGTAGCAAATCTCTTTAAGTACCTTCTTAATTCTAACAGTCAAAGAAAAAATAACCAAGGTTATAAAGTATGTTTCTGATGCCTTGAAAAGTATAAATTTGCTACACGTTCTGATATTTTCTATTTAAGTATTGTAGTTTATTGAAATGATGTAGGATCTCTGTAAAGAGTAACATAAATGTAAAATTAAGTAGCAGAGTTTAGTCTTGAAGGCAAGTAAAGATGAGATGGATTTCACTCATTTTCTTCCCTAAAGTCTTACCTGTGGGAACCCAAAATTCACTGATGCACTCTCAGCAGATAGTAGAAATGTCTGATAACTGGTCTTTGCTCAGGCTCTGTAGTAGGCAGCAGCAAAAATGTAGAATAAAGCAGCTACAGCTTTCAATAGTTTTATTCAGTGATCATAGTTAACATCTGTAACAAAGGTAGAAGAGCACAGGCACTATTTGATTTTCTACCACACTACTGTTTATTTCATTCTCTTCTCTCTCTGAAACAGATCCAAGTCTTTCAGAGGAAGATGGGGGTAGGGAATTTTCTATTCTGATGCTTCTACACTTAGCTTCTTTTTTCTATTTCACAAAAATGAAGAAAACATCAATCTGTTATTTTATTTTTCCTGAAAGCAATGGAAAATGGACTGTTTTGCAATATTCAATCAGTCTGCGTGCTTTTCTAAGTCACACAGAGAGCTGCTTTGAATCCCAGAGGCACAGTTCTATCTTCAAGTTAAAATGAGTTACCGAAAAATAAAAGAATATTGCGATATTTTTAATATGAAAATCCTATCTACAGCTAAACAAACTGGAAACAAATGATCCGTAAACAATAATAGGGAATTTATACCTGAGAAAGATTCCTGAAAAGCTTTTTTGTAAAGACACTAATCATTCCTAGTGATAAAAAGAGCCATCTGAGATAAAGCACTGGAAAGACTGTCCATGCAATGGTCCTGAATGCTAATGAGCATTGCCTTACACAGAGGACTGCACTGAACTTCAGAAATAAGTAAATGATTCCTCTCCATTGCTGCTGACAAATATTTCAGCCATAAGACCTGATTAAGTACTAATTGCTGCCCCAGCAGTGAATGCGTTTTGTGGCATCTTTAAATGGAAATGGGGATGTGTAACCAACCAAGAAATTCACTAGCTTGGAAATGACCTGTTCAGAGAAGCTGATGGACATTTAGTGATACTTTTCACCATTTTCATGCTAAAGTATTTTTAAAATTGTCATCATCTTAATGAAAAGGTCATGTAATAGAAAAACCTTTCTCTGATTGATCTGCACAGAATTTTCACGGAGTAAATGTCATTCCAATTTAGCTGTTTTGAAGACTATTTTGACATATGTATCATAATATGAATCAATATGACTTGAAGAAAAAAACGTTAATGAACTATTTCTATCATTATGTATTTATTAAAAATTCTGTCACACAAGTTGAACCTAATAACACTTAAACTCAAAATATGGGACCTTTAATGGACTAGGTTAAATTCCCCACTGTATAGAACTCATTTGACAAATGCAGTCTTCTTTATTCATAAATCATTCATGAATCCATCCCAATTATACTTACATAAAACAGAAAATATTTGTGAGTGATTATAAATTGATGTTAACTATCTGAAGGAAGATTCTGAGCAGATTATGCAAACAAATTTTGACTTCTAAGTCATTCGCATAATGGTGCTTCCATCTGTTCTGAGCTTTTCATTGGATACACAGAACATGGGGTTATTATTTCTACTCTGCCATAAAAGGCCAGGAAAATGATAAAAGACTTTAAAAGAAGGGAAAATAACTA
This sequence comes from Oreortyx pictus, assembly GCA_036925125.1. Taxonomy (NCBI): domain Eukaryota; kingdom Metazoa; phylum Chordata; class Aves; order Galliformes; family Odontophoridae; genus Oreortyx; species Oreortyx pictus. The sequence continues at coordinate 45,831,622 of JAUPFR010000004.1, read as the reverse complement.
ATGACAAACAGCAAACCAATTTGAAGAAAAAAAATCTGTAGATTTTATTATAAGAAACCATACTTCTCTTGGCACTTCAGTGCTCAGTTCTCAAACCAGCAGAGCAAAATAATCATAGTTAAATGTTATAGAAGTATGACAATGGTTAAAAAAAAAAATTAAAGGCATTTTAAAGCACCAAGAGGTATGTCCAAAACAACAAACAATAATGCAGCTCATTTACATTATGTGAATTTCATCATTGGAAGCAGCTCCAGATTTTCCATAGTTATCTATCAGATGATAGCTGATACCATACATTGCAATTTTTATCTAACACAAACTAAAGAGATTGTAAAGAAAGATGACATAGGATTTAAAGCAAGTAAACAGACACAGAAGGCCAGATTACCTGGTCATAGATATTTGCCATTAATTAACATTTTAGTTAACATTTCTCAAACTCAGTTTCATTGACATGTAATGATAGACACAAGCATGTCTAAAATTAAAGAGATGTCCATACACTACTGTAGAATCTTATTCCTTGAAAGTGTTCCAATTGTGGCAAGTTAAATTTGCAACTGACATAATCATGAATGTACTACCATTCCATAGGCAGAGGGAGCCCAGAAGAAATGGCCTCCAAAAGTCCCTCCCAGTCAGCTCCTCCAAAGTGCCATTAGGTGTCCTGCAGTGTGCTACAATTAATACTCTCAGGTAATTTATAACTATCTCTTCATCTGAGGGATAATAACTTGGTGTGGAAATGATTTTCAGCACAAAATAAAACACACATGAAAATTAGTGATAGAAGTAGTATAAGCAAACCTGTTCCACTTTGTTCTGAAATGGTTGGGAAATGCTTGTGTCATCAGTTATCAGCCCCCATAGTTCCAATAATTTCAAACTGAGGGGTTTTAATGAATAGCCATCGGGTAATGACATCTTAAATTGCTACATCTATTTCAGAAATGAATGTATGACTGTGCCCTAAGGTTCTCAACTTCAAAAGGGTAGATTATGAGAAATTAAGAGTACTGGTTTGTGAAGACAGCTGCTCTGACAAAAGTACAAAAAATAATCTAAAATGCATATGCCAGCCAAAGGGAAAAACTTCTAGAGGATTTCAGACATAATTACCAAAATAATCACTTCAAAAATGGATATTAAATGTAAGCAGAAAAACAATAAAGGCTGACATAAAAGTTCAACAGAGAACTGCTACCTTTAAGTCATCAGAAAGAATAGAAAATACCTAAAAATTAAGTTGACGCAGGTCAAGGTGGTTACAACATGAGAGAAACATTCAACTTTCTATGCAGAAAAAGATTAAAAATAATTTAGGCAAGCTTCAAAAACTAAACAAAGAGATTGCCTTATTTTCAGCTGGAGTAAATGAACAACAGAAATAAAAGGGAAGGTAAATATAGACTGAAAAGGTATTTCAGATGAAATACTGTGCTGTCAAAAGGACACCATGAATGGCATTTAAGAATAATTCCTGCCTACTATTGGTAGTGGTAACTACTAAGATACGCTTACCTGAAAGGATATCAGGGTTTCAATGATGAATTTCAAAAAGAACGAACATTCCCAAATGTATACATTTCTTAAAAAAATTCTTCAGATATCTTCACTTGTTTCATGGATATTTTTCAAAATTTATGTTGGTAAAACTTCAACTACCCATTCAAAATAAAGTCTTGTACTCATTCTAAGTTTCAGATATCTCTTGAGGGGAGGAGAGGAGAGGAGAGGAGAGGGGAGGGGAGGGGAGGGGAGGGGAGGGGAGGGGAGGGGAGGGGAGGGGAGGGGAGGGGAGGGGAGGGGAGGGGAGGGGAGGGGAGGGGAGGGGAGGGGAGGGGAGGGGAGGGGAGGGGAGGGGAGGGGAGGGGAGGGGAGGGGAGGGGAGGGGAGGGGAGGGGAGGGGAGGGGAGGGGAGGGGAGGGGAGGGGAGGGGAGGGGAGGGGAGGGGAGGGGAGGGGAGGGGAGAGGATTTGCTGGGGCACAAGGTACTGAATTCTAAAGACCAATTGCTGTACTTCCAACTCAGGTCTTATAAACGGAGCTTTCTTTGTTATTTTTGCATGTCATAAAAAACATCCCACTCCTAGAAATGACATCTTTCTGTCAAGGGAAAATTAGCAACTACATAGGTCAAATCTGAATGGCACAGAAAGGGAGAGAGAAACGATTGCACATTATTAACTCATATTGAAGAAGAATGTCAAAAACATGTCCTTCTGGGATTTTTAAATCCATTCACACAATTTAGAAGGAAATTGCATAGAAGCATGTAGGTATGAAAGAATTCTTAATATTTTTTTGAATAAATATATGTAAAACTCAAGCTGAAATGATAGTTTTTTGAAGATATACTCTATATTTTAATCCCAAACAGCCTTTTGAGATGTTCCATGAGAGCTAGATTATAATTGCCGTAAAACCATAGAATGGCTTGGATTAGAAGGTACTTCAAGGATCATCAGGCTCCAATATACTTGCCATAGGCAGGGTGTCCAAATGCTAGATCAAGTACTAGATCAGGTTGCCTGGGCCCCATACAACCAGGTCTTAAACACCTCCAGGGATGGGGCACCCACAGCCTCTCTGGGCAACCTGTTCCAGCGCCTCACCACCCTCTCAGTAAAACATTTCCTGACATCTAATCTAAATGTTCCCTCCTCTAGTTTAAAACAATTCTTTGTTGTTCTATCATTATCCACACATGTATAAGATTATTTCCCTCCTGTTTATAATCTCCCCTTAAATACTGGAAGTCTGTAATGAGATTTCCTCACAGTCTTCTCTTCTCCAAACTGAATAACCCCAGTTCTTTCAGCATGTCTTCACAGGAGAGGTGCTCCAGGCCTCTCACTGTCTTTGTGGCCCCCTCTGGCTCCACATCTTTCCTGTGTTGGTGGCCCCAAACCTGGTGTAGTACTCTGCATGGGGCATCAAAAGAGCAGAGTAGAGTGAAATGATATCCTCCCTTGTACCACTGGCCACCCGTCTTCTGATGGAATCCAGCATACCATTGGTCTACTGGGCTACAAATGCACACTGCAAGCACTGGCTCATGTTAAGCTTTTAATCAACCAGGACCCCTATATCTCTCCAAGCAGTGGTACTCTCAAGAAGTTCTTTTCCCAGTCTGTATTCATATCTGATACCACCCTGACACAAGCGCAAAATCTTGCTCGTCAAACCTCATTAGGTTCACATAGGCCAACCTTTCAAGTTTTTCAAGGTCTCTCTGGATGACATCCCTCCCTTCTGCCATATCAATTTCACCACTCTTATTGCTGTTTTCAGCAAACTTGCTGAGAGTCCATTCAATCCAATCACCTATGTCATCTATAAAGTTGTTAGAGTACCATTCCCAAGTCAGACCTCTGGGGGTCACTGCTCTTCACCAACGTGCATCTTGACATAGAGCTATTGATCGCAACACTCTGAGTGCAACCTTCCAACCGATTTCTTACCCAGTAGATAGCCCATCCTTCAAATCTATATCTCTTCAGTTTAGAGATATGGCTGTTATCTGGGATCATGCCAAAGTCCTTGCAAAAGTCCAGGTAGATGACATCCCTTGCCTTCCCTTTGTCCACCAATGCTATCACTTCACCATAGAAAGCCACTATATAGGTCAGGCAGACCTTTCCTTGAGGAAGCTGCGCTGTCTGTCTCAGATCACCTGCTCACCCTCGTGTGCCTTAACATGTCTTTCAGTAGGATCTGTTCCATGATCTTCCCAGACACAGAGGTGAGAATGATCGGTCTGCAGTTCCCCAGACTCTCCTTTCTCCCTTTCTTATAAATTGGGGTGACGTTTCCGTTTTTCTAATCATCAGGGACTTTGCTTGACAGCCAGAACTTTTCAAATATGACGGAGAGTGGCTTGGCGATCACATCAGTCAGTTACCTTAGGACCCTGGGATGAATGTCATCTGGCCACATAGACCTGTACACATTCAGTCTCATGAGGTGATCTTAGACTTGCTCTGCCCTTACAGCGAGGGGAAATTGCCCCAACAGTTCCCACCAAGATGTTCAGAGATGTGAGATTCAGAGATGTGAGAAATATGAGAATCCTGGTTGCCAGTGAAGACTGAGGCAAAGCACTCAGCCATCTCTATGTCTGTTGTAGCCAGTCCTCCTTTCTCATTTATTAGAGGAGATTCTCTCTCTTTGACCTGTCTCTTCTGACCAACATACCTACAGAAACCCTTCTTGCTGTTTTTAACATTCCTCACCAAGTTCAGTTTCATCTGTGTCATGAGTTTCCTAATCCCATCTCTGCATGTCCAGACAGTATCCCTGTATTCTTCCCAGGTGACACATCCTTGTTTCCACTGCTTGCACATGCCCTTCTTTTCTTTCATTTTGATCAACAGGTCCTTGCTAAGCCATCCTGGTTTCCTGCCTCTTTTGTCTGCTTTCTTATTCTGAGGGATGGAGAGCTCTTGTACCCACTGGAGGTGTCCTTAAAGAGTAGCCAGCTTTGCTCCACTCCTTTGCCTCTAAGGTCAACATCCCAGGAGATCTCATCCAACAATTCTTTAAAAAGCCTGAAGTTCACTCTCCTTTGCCAGGCTCACATTCATCAAGATTAGAAAATTAATCAGAGCATGATTGCTGCAGCCCACGCTGCCTCCAATCTTAATGTCTTTAACAATCTCCTCTGCATTGGTGAGCACTAGGTCCAGCAATGCTTTTTTAAGAGAAGATCAAATAAAACATCTTCTCAATTCTGCTGATGAGGGGAAGCATGAGATGAGGAGGAGAGTGCCAACAAGAAAGTTCAGTAATTGTCTACAGAACTGATGACAGCAACAAGAGTCTGGACTGTATGACTATAGGACCCTGTCTGAGAATCAGTGTCTGTCTGGGAGAGAGAGGATTCATTTCTCTAAGATGGGTGAGTATATTACAATGGCTGAACTCAAAAGAAGGGCTTTTTTGTGCAGGAGCACAAGTGAATGTGATTGGAAGGGGTGGAGTTTGACTCCACCTCTCCCAAGACCCCATTTAAGGGCTGACCACCACCAGGGAAGGATCTCTGGTTAGAGATCCCTCCCTAGTGGAGTTATCGGTGAGCCTTGACAATCTTTAAAGGTGAGCCACTCTTTTCTTATTAACTATCTGTACATCATCTACTTAAGCCCATCAAAAATATACCAGCTTTAGCACTATTTCTTTTGGGTGCTATTTTTGGGGGTTATTTGCCCTACAGGAAGGAACAGCATGAAGCTGTGACAGGGGAAGTTCAGATCAGATATCAGGAAGAGGTTCTTCATCAAGAGGTTGGTCAGGCGTAGGAACCAGCTCCCCACGGAAATGGCCAGTGCACCAAGCTTACCATAGATCAAAAAGCAACTGGACTATTTCCTCAGTCATGTAGCCTGATTTTTGGGTGATCCTGTGTGGAGATCAGAGTTAGCCTCTCTAATGATCCTTATGGGTGTCTTTCAACTAGGGCTATTCTATGATTCCATGCATGTATGAAAAAGGAAATCTGGGGCAAATTCAAAAAGAAAAAGGAAACTGTCAGAAAGTGGAAAGGTAAACCAGCAGGATTACAGAGACATCATCTGAGCAGCCAAAGATTAAGTTAGGAAAGTATTTCCAAGAAGAAATTGGGTTTTGTTAAAGTTATCAAGGGAAACAGGAAAGGTTTCTACAGCTACTGAAGTGACAAAAGGAAGACAACGGAACATGTAGACCTACTTCCGAAGGAAGAAGGAGACTTAGTTACCTCAGACAGTGAGAAGTCCCAGGTACTGAATATCTTCACCTCATTCTTTAGTATGGGCACCAGTTGGATTCAGCTACAAGTTCTGAATGAGCTCACAGATGTAATTACAAGGCCACTCTACAGTCTTTGCTTGATTGTGGCAACTGGATGAAGTGTCTGAAGACTACAAGAAATAAAATGCTTCTCCCACTTTCAAGCAGAGCAGAAGAGAGGACTAAGGGAACTGTAGGTGAGGCAGCTTTATCTCAGTCCCTGAGAAAGTGATTGAACAACTGTGAAGGACAGAAATTGTTTTTACTTTTGTTGTCTCAAAGCTTGCTTCATGAGGCCTTTCTGGTTGTAAGACTCCAACTGACAACTGCAAATCATCTAGATGGTTGTCTTGGCACCTCAATGTCTCTGTTCATGGCTGTAAAGATAAGCAGAAATAGGGGCAAGTAGTTTTTTGGGGGGTACAGCTGATCACTGTGAAGGGTGATAATACTTGTACATGGCAACAAAGGTGCTACTCCCTGCTTATTTGTCTGTTGGGCCAGAAGTGTTACACAAACTGAGAACAAAATTTAGAAATGGGGATGGATATAAATCAAACTAATATAAGAATGTGGAGGCAGGTAAACTTGTCAATAAGAAAGCAGGAAGGATATCCTGTTGTCCCGACAAGATAACCAAACAGTTGTCTCTCTTAAACCAAACACCCACAGGAATGGTGAGGAGCTCTTCCCATTCAAGGTTTGAAAATTTACAGCAAAATTGACCCTTAGGTTTAATCCCCTCAAAAAACAGTTTGGAATGTGATGAATATACCTTTAAAAATGTATTAGTATCTCTCTTTGGTTATGCATGTTTGGTGGAGTGATCCCCCATGCACCCAGTGCTGTAATGGGGGGGAATACCTGCTTGACATAACTCATTGGTGTGTCAAGTTGCTCTGCTGGTTTTCTCAGCACCACTAAACCAAATACTTTGGAGAAGAGACTTCCCTGACAGGAAAACCTCTTTGGAAGAACCCCCCCCTCCCTCGCCCCACCCACAGTGCCTGCTTGCTGCGAATCTTCCCAGTTTTCTCCTATCCCCCACGGTGACCAGACAAGTTCCTGAGATCAATGGACTACAGACCTCTCTGGATCCACAGTGGTGATACTCTCTCTCTCTTGCTTTGTGCAAGTTTCCTTTTTTTTTCATCTCTTTTCTATTGCCCACCTTCCCTTCCCCATATCCCTAGGCAACTAGTATTTGTAATAAACTGGTTGGGCTAACACTTGATCCATTGTGTCTAATCTCACCATTGGGTATGCATATACATATAATCAAAGAACCTCGTCTCCCTCCTTTATAATGGAGTGTCACAACAACTATTCCTGAAAACCATTTCCAGGCACATGAAAGAGAAAAAGTCATCAGTATTCAGCATGGAATCACCAAAAGGAACTCATCAGTGATCAATCTGATAAGTTTCAATAATAAAATTATCAACTTGATGGATGGGGGGAGAACAGTGGATATTGTACTCCTGGGCTTCACTAAGGTCTTCAACTACATCTCCCATAATACTACCATCAGAAGCAGTTGAAGTATGGGCTGTATTACTTGAGAGTGAGGTAGATTTAAAGCTGATTGAATGGCCAGTCCCAGAGTATAGTAGTCAGTGCAGTCTAGTTGGAGGTCAGTAATGAGTACGCAAGGAGCCTGTACAGCATCCAGTCTTATTTAACATCTTCATTAACTATGTGGAAAATGGGATACTGCTGTCACAGTGTGTTCTTAAATGATATGCAACTGGAAGGAGAATCTGATTCATCAGGGGAACATGCTGACATTCAGAGAGACTGACAGTCTGGAAAGGAGGGATGAGAAGGATCTTATGAAACTCAACAAGAAGATAACTTCTTCACCTGGAGAGAGAAAAGCCCTAGAAACAGGACATGTTGTGTCCCATCCAGGTGGAATGGAGCTTTACAGAAAAAGACCTAGGAGTCCTGGTAGGCATCAAGCTGTATACAAACCAGCAATGTGCCCTTGCCACTAAGAAGGCTAACAGTTTTCTTGGCTTCATGAGGCAAGATATTGCCAGAAGATCAAGAAGGTTACTGGTGAAGCTAGATATGGAGTTCCATGTCTAATTCTGGGATTCCCAGTACATGAGAGATAAGAACATACTGGAGTGAATCCAGCTAAAGACTACTAAGATCATCAAGAGACTGAAAAACCTCTCCTATTAGGAGAGGCTAAAACAGTTGGGAGTATTTAGACTGGAGAAGTCTCATCAATGTGTCCCATCGATATATACGTTCATATACATAAAGCAGAGTGAGAAGTATATGGAGTCGGATATTTTCAGCAGCAGCTGGAGTCAGGACAAGAAGAAATGGGCGCAATCTGAAACCCAGGTTTTGCCTAAAGGTCAGGAACGTCTTTACTGTGAGAGTGACAGAGGACTTTCAGCTCTACCACAGATTTCCTGGAGAAGCTGTGTAGTCTTCCTCCTTAGATATCTTCAAAAGAATGTTGGATGTGGTCATGAGGCTCCTGTATGAGCAGGGGAATTTGGACCAGATGACCTCTGGAGATCCCTTCCAACCTTACACACTGTGATTCTGTAAAAAGTGTTGAAGCCAATGCAGAGCACAAGTACATGACCAACCACGACTGAGTAAAGTCTACAGGAATCATGAACCTGTATGAACATGGCTCTGAAAAATAGCAGAAACATATGTTCTGCACAATGTATATGCTCTAAATTGTCTAGGACATCCACATAGGTCTGTAAGATGTGACTTGTCATCTAGGACAGACACAGAGCATTCTGAAAAGGCAGCTGCAGTCAGTGGCACAGCCTGATATATCTGAAATGTTCACAGACACCCATGTTCAAGAAGCTGAATCATGTTCATCTAGTCTATGACGTGAGTCACATATTCTAAATATCATCACAAAGGTCTGACAGCAGCCTTTCACTATTATGTTGAAAAATTCACTGTATATTAAATAATGGTAGTGAAAAACAGTAACTCACATAATATCTTAATTGTTGATCTCTTCATCTGAATGAGGTTTTCCAGTTGTTTTAATTAAGAACAAGGCCAAAAGCCTGTGAATAGAAAAAGATAGTTTCTTTCAATATGTAGCATACATGAGTAAATGGATAAACACAGTAAAGTATTCCTTAATTATGGCTTCAAAATGAATTAATACTTTCTAAGAGTTAGTATAACTAACTGTGTAACATAGCCTAATTATGATAGAAATGTTCCCATGGGAATGAAGATTGTACTGACCTGCAGAGAAATTATTTTAATATTTTTGACTAAGAGACTAAATTCCTTTTGTGGGACTTTTTATTGTATAGGTACTGATTCATCTTTGATAGTCATAAAGATATTTTTGCATCCAGCATAAGTTGTCTGTATAATGACCAACACTATTGCAATATATCTTAATGAATTCTTAGTAGAATATGTTAGAACTGTATGCAAATGAGATGCCTCTAAGTGAACTGAACCCCAAACCATCCCAGACATGACATAAGACGTTATAACAAGTAACTACCATGCAAGTCTCAGAGATGATAAATGAGAAATTTTGTCACCAACAGCCAAACACCACAGACAACTCGAGAGGAGCTCTGGGGAGCTTCTAGAGGGTACCATCCTGAAAAACTAACTGTACCATCAATTAGGTTCAGTGGAAGTTGTTGTGACTCCTAGTGAGTTCTAAAACTTTTTGTCAGAGATATTTTATGAAATTTTACTCTTCTGGTACTTCAACCTTGAATACATTTACTCATAAATGTCCATGCTGCCAGAAAGCTATAACACAGAATCACAGGGGCTGTAAGGGACCATTGAGTTCAAACCCCTCCTGAAGTACCCTATAATAAGTAACACAGGTAGGCAACTAGAAAAGTCTTGAATATCTCCATAGATAGAGACTTCACAACCTCTCTGGGCAACCTGTTCCTGTGCTTCATCACTCTTACCATAAGGAAGTTATTCTACATGTAGGTACAGACCATCCTATGTTCAGGTTTTAGGCCATTACTCTGTGTTCTAATGCTACACACTGTTGAGAGGAGCCTGGTTTCATCAATTTGCCTTCCACCTCCCTATAGATATTTATAAACATTTATCAGATCCTCTCTTAGTCTTATTTTCCTCAGGCTGAACCGATACTAATTACTCAGCCTTTCCTATTACAGGAGGGGCTCCAGACCTTTTACCATCTTTGCTGCCTTCCACTGGACTCCTTGTAGATCTCTCCATTTTTTGAACTGGGGGAGCTCATAACTGGACACAGTACTCTAAATATGATCTCATCAGGGCAGAGTGGAGGGGAAGAATCACCTCCTGTTGACCACACTCTTTTTAATGCATCCCAGGAAACCATTGGCCTTCTTGGCCACCAGGGCACACTGCAGACTCATGGTCAGCCTGTTGTCCACCAGGACCACCAGGTTCTTCTCCACAGAGCTCATCCCCAGCAGTTGTCATGGTTCTGGTCAGGTTCATCCTGGTTCCATGACTAATGGGGTTGGGAGACTTACGAACCCATGCCCGGGGGAAGGGGGGCAGGGGAAAGTTAGGGTGATGGGCCTAAAAACAAAACAGTGGCAACAAGCTAAGAGGGAAAACTTATTTACTACATGTCATAGTGAAATGCAAGATAACACAATGTGATACAATACAATACAATTGAAATTGAAGCTAATCTATCAAATAAATGAGAGAGAGGGATTGTCCAAAACCGAAGACATTACTCTAATGTTGAAGTCAAAATTGTTAGGGAGCACACACCACAAGGATGAGCAGAAAGAAATAGCACTAGTCTTGTGACTCCTGAGTGGTTTTATCTTTCCTTTTGAATGGAAAATGGAAAAAGAGCAGTGAAGCCTTCTGGAAGCTGTTCCTTCTCTTCCAAGAGTAGGTACTTGAAACTATCAACAATCCACAGAAATGCAATATCAACTCTTCAACCCCTAGTGCACTATATAATGTGCAATGCATGACGTGCAATATTGATAACAAAATAATAAAACCGTGACATTCCACCCCTTATTCCACATCACTTTATCATGCTTATTATATCATAGGATCATGTACACAAACAAACAATAATCAACCTGCATTAAACACACTCACACATAAATACACATGGAATTACTGACTGCACTCAGGAGGGCAGAGCCACCACCATAATGACATGGGGCAAGGGACAGCTTCAGGACAGACTGGACCGGGTTGCATACAGCCACACCCCATGGACTGGACTTCCTTGCCTTAGTCAGAGGAGGAGTCAAACACCTTCCATGTTTAGATGGAGCAGAGTAACAACAGTCAGTTTGATTTTTCTGTCAGCAGGGAAACACCCAAGCAAATAGATGAGGTGTCCTGGTAGCATTATGTTGGTGCCCATTTCTTTGTATGTGGCATCTGTGGTTCTCCATCATATAACAGAATTATATAACAGCTTGTGTTGGAAAGGTTCTTAAAGATTATCTGATAATCTAGTTTCAAACTCCTTTACATGAGTCTAGTTGACAGTCATTACTTAAAAGTCCTTAGTTTCTTATCTTAACCCCAAACAAACTTTGTCACAGGGAGTTAATACGGTCGCACAACATGCAGAGGAAACAGTAAAAAGCCAAAACCAGATATTCATGAAACAAATTTAAAACATTTTTTCACATTAATTGAAGTAAAACTTACAGGTTGCCCCCTGTAAATTACGCTGTTCTGTGTTTCACTGAATTTTTTTGTTATTATCTGCACTGAGTACTCAACTCCAGCTAATTAACACATAAACATAAAAATCAAGATAGTCATAGAATCACAGAATTTTTGAGATTGGAAGGGAACTCTGGATTATCTAGTACAAGCCCCTGCTAAAGCAGGTTCCCTACAGTAGGTTGTACAGAAAAGTATCCTGGCAGGATTTACTATTTTCAAAGGAGGTTCTACAACATCTGTGGACAGGTTATTTGAGTACTCTGTCACCCTTACAGTAAAGAAGTTATTTCTCATGTTCAGGTGGAGCTATCTGTGTTCCAGTTTTTGCCCATTGCTCCTTTCCCTACTGCTTAGCACCACTAAACAGACACTGGCCCCAACCTCTTGACACCCACCCTTTAGATATTTTTAAGTATTGATAAGATCCTCTCAGGCAGTCAGAACAGTCTAACCAGTTGCATTAAGATTTGAACCAGGATCTACTGAGGTAGAGTTTTACCACAATTCTTAACACAAACATAGCCACACTAATCCAGATTTGCATGCCTGTGAAACGAAAGTGCGAAGTGGTAAATCATATAAGCTGTTTGGAAAGCATCTTTTTATAGGAAAATGATAAAATGAATGTTCCTCCATATAGAGCCAGCAGTGTTCTTTCAAATAGACAGCATTCATGGAGTGTTGATATCTTTCTCTGTTAGAAGAGGGTGCTTGCTGAACTGTGCTCCGTGCTGATGTAATGACATTATGTAATTGCTTCTGTCTGGAAAACAAAGGGGATATGCAACTCCAGTAATAATACCAGGATGAAGAGCTGGAAAAGGGGAAAGAATGGCAGATAATTTAAACTACTATTCAAAATTCATTTTTATTCAGAAGCATGGCAAGGCAATGAACTCTTAGGAAAAGAAAGCAGCTAATACTTTAAGGGATGTCTGTCTGAGTAAAAAAATCTGAGGGAAGATCTCATTTTCTGCCACTCCACCTCTCTTCTTGACAGTCGAAGACCAGGTTAATTCTCCCTGTGACACCTGATCATCTGTTTGCCTTTTTCTCAAAACACTCTGCTGGCTTGAAAAATGGCACGCACTGTAATTGAAAACACAAGCCACATCTAATTTTAAGGTGTCCCTGCACAGATCTCAAATGATGGGTTGTAGCAACAGTTAAAATGACAAAAAAAAAAAAATAAATAAAATAAAATAAAATAAAATAAAATAAAATAAAATAAAATAACTATACCTCTTGGATCCAAAGGGAGGCACACCGAGTAGAGAAAGGAATGACAGAGTTTGGGCTGTGTGTGCTCAGTAGAATGCATTTAAAATATATAAATAAATAAAAGGAGAATTCAACAAAGATCTACCAGATGTCTAGAAAGATGATAATCTGTTAGTACAATATAGTGACAAAAGCAGTTGGAAACTCTGGAGAAGTGTTCGACTCCACACCTATAATAATGGAATTATTTAGCATTTATATAGTATGTCTCAGCTGCACAGCTAAAGCTATTTACAAAAGATAGAGATCATTATCCTAATTTTTGATTTGGGAAATGGGTATGTAGAGAGTTTAAGCCAACATTTTAAGAGTTGGCTCATGTGGGTGTTCTCAAAAAAAAACAAGGGATCCGATTGTACAGAGGCTCCAATCATCTGCAACTTCAGTTAGAATGGCTAGTAGCTGCAGGTGCTCATCAAAAACAAAATCATGTTGCAAATGCTGAAAACTTCCAACACTGATATCCCAAATTAGCAGATGTTTTTGTGTAAGGAAGCATTATTGTTGTGGCAAACTTTACTTGGAAAGCCAAATAATAGGAATAACATCCATTTTTCCAGACTTCCATGTTACATGGTGTTCTGCACTGAAACACAATCTTACCTGAAAGAAGATTACTTAATAAAAAATCAAAATTAAGAGTAATAATAAATAATCAAAAATAACATAACATTTTAACTCTTTTTTTTTTAATCTCTATAATAAAAGATGCCATGAAAGTTTATGGAATGCTCATTTCTTTGAATAAGCATAAAGGAGACAAAAGGTCTAATTTAAGTTGGAGGATTTACTCTAATTTTAACAGGAGAGAGAGTAAATAGCACAAGATTAACAATAGCACTGTCATGTTCTACTTCAGGAGAACCATAGTCTGCTGGCTGCGTAGTATAGATCCTAGTATAGATCTCAAGAGCACAACAGCTACACTATCAAAACAGTAGTAAAATCTGAATTGCAGCCCATTTTAGGTAAAGTGCAAAATTATAGTTGTTATTGTGGCTCCAGTTCTAGAGCCATTTTTACATTAGTTGACTGGGATACTTCTGAATATCTCACACTGTGCATATAGGTATTGCTTAATGTTTACAATAATTGCATCAGTATTACCAAAGAAAGAAAGAAAACAAAAGTGACATTTGCCTAAAGTTAATGAAGCTGAGTTCACTAATCCCCTCCTAGATTAGAGGCTTCCAAGTATCTGAGGACTTTGGGGATAAAAGATGCAATTATTATATTGAAAGCTGAGTCCCAACAAAATTTCCAACCCTGTCCCTATTATAATAACTATTAATGCCCTTGCTACATTTTGCATCTGTTCCAGCATGCAGCTCACTACAGAAAAAGCTTCCTCTTGAGAACAATCTCATAAGGCAGAAGCAGCTGCTCTTGTTCCTTCTGCTCTCCCTCTTCAATTCTTTGGAGTCATGTCACTAAATTTCAAATGATAAGTTTGCTTTATTACTTTAGCTTTGAGTGGAGGTTAGGGACAAGTTGGTAGCAAGACTTAGACTTCATATTGCAATGCATGAGAGAACAGCCCCGGGGCCAAGGTAAAGCCCTGGTTCTTCCAACCTTAAAGATGTTTAACTAATAAAATTAATTTGCCTCTTTAAAATTTAAAATAAAGACAAGATGTTCTGATTTTTTTTAATAGTCTAGGTTGGCAAAAGTTAAAGGGATATTATTTGTACACTGATTTGTCTGGTGAAGAGCCAAATTGCAGATAGTTTGGACTGGTGCCACTTTGGGTTGCTTCATTTCTTCCTTTCCCCAAGCTCAACACAGCCAAGATTGTTAACATGCACCAGTTGCTGGCCAAAAATTTAAAGAATGGAAGAACAAGTGAGAAGGTCAAGAAGAAGTAGCAAAACAGCCATTCTACCATAGTTGCCACACCAAGGCACAAATTAAATTATATTATTTGTTTGCTATAGTACCAGTAATAACTATGATTTCTATAGTTTGATGAATCCTATGTTTTTTTTTAATTTAGGAGCAGTTTGCACTTAAGCCTATTACTACTTTTTTTCCAGGTTCTTATCATAAAAAAAAAAAAAAGGGCACACTGTAAATCTACGTGTTCACAGAACTGCAAGCGCACAGCAGATTAATCCTGTATCACAGCGTCAGTTCTCTGCTTTACAGATCAATAAACTGACAAAACAACATCTATGGCAAAAAATAACACCATATCTGTAAAATGCTTATCTACTTTTCTAGAAGGCTATACTGAGTTCTCTTCAGACCTTCAAGGTGGATGTGTCTAGCCATACTCTTAAGTGAGCTTCTCAAGAGGCTGAAGGACTTCAAGGCCAAAAGAAACTATGTATTTGAATAAAAACTAGAAAACGTCATGAAAAACGTTACAAGAGACAGAAAAAAAACAGTTGCTCTTTCCAGATCTCTTATTTCAAATTTAGCAAAATCAGGTATCAACAAAGAGGTTTGCCCTACCTCTCCTGCAGCATGGCTAGAATCTCTCTGTTTGACGCACAGGCTCCCAGCTTCTAATGAAACTTCCTCATTTCCTTTTTCCTACTACTTCCAGTATTCCTCAAAATCTTCTATTCCTGTACTGATTAAATAATTTTTCATGGGAAGAATATCACTTTTTCTCTCATGACCCAGGAATATAACATACAAACACACATATATATAAAATAAATGCCTGCATTATTCAGCCCAAAAGGTAAACCTCAGTGGAGACATATAAGGTTTAACAGTTTTAGATAAAAACTTTATCTTCTTTTTTTTTTTGTGTGTCTACTTTATTGACTAGTGTACAACACAAAGAGAGGACTACATGTTTTGCTGTGGGATGCAATATTTCTAGGATTTCATGTCCACATTTTTTCTTAACTAGCAGTTAAGTTTGCATCAGTAACCAGTCCTCTGTACCTACTGTGCACCAGTGTATTTGCTTCCAGAATGCAAATAGAGTGATTCATTCAGAGATCTCCAGCAGTGCACTTAGTTGTATGCTACATGTAAACAAAAAGCAAAATTTTCACCATAAACAAACAACACAAAGCACAAATTGACCGGACACAACTGTAAGCAAAGAGATAAAACTCATCAGAAATTCAAGGAGAGCTGAGTCCGTCATGAGTTTGCCTGTTTCTGAAATAGACACAGGTATCAAGATGAAGAGGATGGCAAAGCAGATCACGGTCATCTTTTCAGGTAGTACTGAACACAAGAATGTAAACAAGCAGATGATTACTTTACTAGTCTAAAGGTAGACAGTTAGCTTTTTTTGGTGTGACAGTCAAACTGGATCAGTCCCACTCCCCAGTCCCCTAGTAATTACAGCTTAATGTTAAAAAATAAAATTCTCCCTGGTGATTCACTCAGGTATTTGGATAAAGGTCACCCATTCTCTCTTTTTCAGAGGAGAACTTGGTCTAAGTCACTCAGTGCAGCCACCTGAGTTTTTAAGATGGAGTTTCTCAGCAGAATCTCATCCTCAGACTTTCTCAAGCAGAATCCGATTTCCTAGACTAGAATCCCTTGCTGCATAAAACATAAGTTCACTCTCTGGAAAGTGGTCAGGCAAGACACATTTATCAAACTGCCTTGTTTTAGAGAATCTCAGTGAAGACTTTTAAGAAAAGATTGGTTCAGCATCCCATGAAAAGCAGCAGCTGCTCTCCAATGCAGCATCATAAAGAAGCAAGAAGATTCTGAGCAGCCACTGATGGACTTTCAGGGTAAACAAAATGAAATATCTCAAACAATAATTAGGACGCTTATCACTCAAGCAGAACTAGGTTTTTTAATGACTACAAGTTGCTAAGATACTAGGTCTGGACATAAACTAACATCCGAAAGGCAACATTTGCAAAAACAGATGCCTTGCAAAGCCCTGCTGGTTTGGGTGCAATGTTACAGAGACAGAAGTGGCACAATTAAATCACAGACACTAATCATCTTTTGGAAGCTTTAATACCTAAGCAGCTATTAATTTCGAGCTGGCACACTATATACCTAATAATGTGTTTGGTGCTACATAACATAAATCACATCCTTTTTCCTTGTGTTTCCTAAGAATTACTTATAATTTACAAAGTAACTGCCCCAGTATTTATTAATTTTAATTACAGAACCAACAGATTTCCAGAGAAAGATTTCATCCACAATTATAAAACTAAATATATTGCTGAGTAGAGGAAATGAAGTAGTATTTAATTACCAGCAATTGCCATAAGTAACTGTCAAGTGCTAACCATCGCTACTACAAATGTAAAATGGAAAAATTTATGTGCTACTGTTAATTTAATTTACTAAACTTATTCTTTTGCACTCTTAGAAGAGAAGATCAGATAACTATAGTAATTCCTTTACACACCAGAGGCTATGTGAGCACAACACCCTTAGCTTGCAAGCCCAGAATTAATAGCACTGTAGCTGAGGACAATAATTCATACAACAAAGAAATAAGTGCAGATGAAATCAATATAGATCATTGATTAGTTTCGCCAATCATTTGAAAAGTGAAACTTACCTTACAGAAAGGATAAGCTACTACCCATGATAAAACTAATAACATGCTATTTCAACATCAGAAATGGTAACAGGAAAAATAAAATCAGCAGCAACAGCTTTTGATTGCTTTAACACTGATATATCATTTCAGTTAGGGTAGCAGAAATCTGTGAGTCTATAAGGACAGCTTCCTGACATTTCTCCAGGATTTTCATAGGATACCCCTTAAACTCTGCATGTTTCGCTCTGGTGCGTTACTAGAAATTACTAAACACATTAGCTGATATGTAAGAAAGGAAATGAGTAACAACGACAACACTTCTCTCGGTTTCAGAAGTTCAGTTGTACATGTGTTCCAAGTCCTAGCAGTCAATCACTCAGTCACATAATGCATAATAATGTTACAGGAATGCCTGTGTTTGCTTCTGTGTATCCGTTATATGATGGACAGGATAAACTAAGTGGAAATGAGGACATAAAGGGGAGGCTGATCATATGATCTTAAATATTGTAACACAGAGGATGTCATCTGGAATTTAAAAGAGTGTGAAAAACAGGAACCAGATGGAAAGCAGTGATTAGTTGTAAATCTTTTCTACTTCTATGTGACTGATTCAAAGAGAAATTCAACACAAGTGACTAGTGAAGGCAGAAGCAATAATTCATCTTTACTTACACCATCTCAGGAATGCCTATGAAATTGTCTCACATTCTGGATTTCGTGACTGGATCCCTTCTGCAAATTTCATACCTTAGTAGGATGCAAGAACTGTAGGAACTAGAATTCTCTTACAGATCTAGCACACACTCCACGTAATCACTGCAGAAAACAATCCTCTGGTACACATGCAAGTATATCATAATACATGGTATTTCATACAGATTTGGCCTCCATGACATTACTTACATAATTCCTTAAAGACAGTTACAGAATATTTTTTTCTAGTTATACATCTGTCTTGGGTTAACATGGCAAGACTTTGACAGTTGCAGGGCTGCAGGACTGGCCTCTGTGAGAAGAGCCCTGGACTGCCCCATACCAGATCAGAACTAGCTAAAGCTGTTTCAGCAGGCACTACCAGAGATGGGACATGAGCAACACTTCAGTGTCCTCAGATTTCAGAAAGGAGAGTGAGAGAATGAGAGATCGAGGTCAGTGCTGTATGAGGGCAGCAGATGCTCCAGGCATGAAGCAGCAGTTCTCTGCAGCCTAGGAGGGGCCCATGGTGGTGCAGACTGTCCCTCTGAAGTACACTGGCACCGCATGGAGCAGATCTCCATATGCAGCCATGGAGAAGTCCACAGCACAGCAGCAGATAAGGCCTGTAGGAGGCCACAGCCCATAGAGCCTCAGAAGAAGTAGCCCCAGGCCAGAGCTGTGGCCCATGGGGAGCAGCCCACAGTCGGGCAGGACTGGAGGAGCTGTCACCCTGGGAAAGACAAAAACTGTTTTTCTTTGTCTCAAAGCTTGTTTTGTAAAGTCTTCCTGGTGATAACAACTGCAAATTATCTAGGTGGGTGTTATGTAGCTAGTAACCCCTGTGTACGATGTTTACATTTGAAAGCACTTCTTTGGAGGTGTTTTACTCAGGAGTGTTTACTGATGGAAGATCTGACCTGTGACCAGATAACTGGTGGGGAGTCTGGGTAATGATACCTGTTTATCCTGTGAAGGCAAGATACAATATGGTATTTCCATGCCCTCACCCCACCCCACCCCCCCACACCCCCACCCCTTATCTGCTGGAGAGGCCTGGAAATTGGGAACAAAGAAGTTCCTGTGGAGATCCAAAAGCCAGGAGCTGCCTCTCCAAAAAGAGCTGACTCAACCACCTTGGACTTATAAATAAGTTATATCTTTGTTAAGAACTTGGAGAGAGAAAAAGAGAGTGAAGAGAGAGAAAAAAGGAGGAAAAAAAGAAGACATTATCAACAACCAAACAGCAGAACCTCCAATGACCCATCACTACTGGATATCAGTGCCTGAACTATGAACCTTGCTTGACCCACGGTGGTGATTCTATCTCTCTTACTTTCTACCAAGACTCCTTGCTTTTTATTTCCTATCTCTTTTCTATTGTCCATCTTCCCTTTCCCATATCCCTAAGCAACTAGGATTTGTCATAAACTGGCTGGGATAACATCTGACCTGCTGTGCCTTGATCTTACAATTGAGTACACATATATATATTTTAAAATAATTTCTTCTCCCTCCCATAAATAGGAGTGAGACACACCTACAGGGACCCATGTGGAGCAGTGCACTCTTGTAGGATGGACCTAGTGACATGGAGCCATACTGGAGCTGTATTTGGGGAGATGCAGCCTGTGGAAAGCATACGCAATCACAGAATTATATCTGGCATGTATGTATATATATGTATGTATGTATGTATATATATATATATATATATATATATATATGTATGTATATATTATATCTGGCATGTATACATGGCAGTGTATCTCATGGCAGTCTGACATTCTGATCAGCATAGCCAAAAACTGAGAGAGGAGTTCTGTTTGTTAGCCAAGGCAGAATAAACAGCAGAGGCCACCACTGGGTCTTCCTTGACTGTGGCAAAAACTAGCAAGCTTACACCACCTATAATACATCAGAGAATATGTCCTCATGCCAGCAGCATTCTTGCTGTGGAGTCTCTAGTGTCTAACAAAGCACCAATGCAAACTGAAGGTCATATTCCACAGAGTATTCATACTCCTCCTTCTCATTCTAACAATCTTTCCCTCCTTTCTTCTAGATTAGATTCAATAAAATGAGCCCATCTTGCAATTGCAGCATACTTGAATTGAATTTATCCTTATACTAGGAAGAAAATCCTCCAAAACTTTTACCTATTAGTTGCTTTCTTAAGAAGGAACAGTGTTGGACATTAAAAATATTTCAAAATCATTATGCATTAAATAATTGGTAACATCTTAACGTTTATAAAGATTGGAATGTTACATTAAATAATCAGAAAGATCTGTGTATAGAATTATATTGAATTCTAGGCAGATACGTATACAATACTCAATCCCTGTGGTCCTGTGAAGCTGTGAATGGCAACCAGTAAAAAATTTTTACAGCACCTGATACCTTCATAGTTGCCATTATGAAGAATTTAAAAGCTGATTTACCTTTATTTACAAAGTAAATTAATTGAAGTTCTCTTTTTTATGTAATATAGATATATTTCTGCCAATTGATTTTTGGTCTTTTTTAGGCAGGGGTATCAATTTTATGTATTCTGATTCCGGACTTCAAACTCATTGTTTATGTTATATTTCTTGTTATGATCAATAGCATAATGATAACATCATTTTCTTTAATATTGCTCTGCGTGAAAAGTATATAGGAAAGATTTATCTTCTTAACAAATATTGTAAGCACCTTTCCACAGATTTTTTTCAGAGAAGTTACTGTTACAGCTACAAGATGCCAAAAAAAAAAAAAAAAAAAAAAAAAAGCAAAGGAAAGCAGAAGGGGAAAGGGGAAAGGAGAAGGGGGAAAGGGTATAAGGACAACTTAAGGACAGTTTCCTGGGGGATCACATCCACTAATTTCCTTAACAATTGGAAGTTCATACTCCTGAGTTCAGGGTTCTGATTTTGCTTTTTGCTAGGTCCACATTTCTCATGATCACAGACTCTAACAGAACATGTTAACTATAGGTCAGGTTGCCTCCAATCTCAATTTTTTAAATAACCTCTTGTGGGTTAGTGAGCACCAAGCCCAGTAGCGCTCGTCCTCTGATCAGCCATACACCTCAACAGCGGACTTCAGGACAACAATGGAAACCAGAGGGAGCGTCTGGTGTCTGGTCCGGAGCTCAACCCTTCGTCCACTCTCCACCAGAGCATTAACTCTTTAACTCCCAACATGATGTTCTGATGTGGAATACCATCATCAAAAACACAAAACCGCAACAGCACTGTGGTTTCCAGCTTCTTCTGCTTATTTCTCAGACTGCATTCATTGGTGCAGAGGCATTTCAGCTGAGCTATCAGCAGTATTACCTCCTCAGAAAAGTCCTCTCAAGACCCTTCTGAACAGTTCATGGGTTTTCCCTTCTGCTTCCTAAACTGAGAGAGTTACATCAAACTCCATCCCCTTCCTTCACCGAATCTAGTTTAAAGCACTGGTAATTGATCTAACACCCTTGCTGCACCTGTTCAGTTGTGTTTCATCTGATGCCCACATCCCCAGTCTCTCCAAGGCCCAACTAATATCATAGAAACCAAACCCTTGATCCATGCAGCCAATCATTCACCTGTCCATTATCCTCTTTCTTTCTGGTCCCAACTGCCAGATGGGAGGGTGGAGGAGAGCAGTGTTTGTGCTCTGATCTTTTCAGGATCCTTCCAAGGGATGTAAAGTCTTTTATAGAATTTTTGGTTTCTTTTTCACTGCCTCCTGAGGCCCAACTTGAATTAGAAGTAGTGGACAGTAGTGATCATACTCTAACAGATACAGTCATCTATTCTTGTCACTAATGTGTGCCCCTGACAGACAGCAAACATCTCTGGAGAAACTATATGGATGACAAATGGGACCCTCAGTGCCTCTTAGCAAGGAGTCTCCAGTTACTAAGGCTCTTTTTATTTTTTTCATAGCACTAGTTTCCTCAGTTGGACCTGCTTAATGTGGTTGTTCTTCCTGGACTTCTACTGTTACTTTCATCTTCTCCTTTTCTCAGCCCTAGAGTCTTGTGTTTGATGCTCAAAGGCACGGTGGAGGTAGGGGAGAGATGCTTCCTTCTGGTCCAAGCAGAGATGAGATCCCAGTTCCCCTCACTTTGTTTGTTATTATGGTCTATCTTCCCCAAACTGAGAAGCTAACTCTGTTTCTTCCCCTTATAGGGACTTAGGACAGTGCTGTCAGTCAGCTCATGTCAGTTCAGAATGCATATCAATCTCCTTTTCTGGTTTCTGAATACTTTTCAGCCTGGCAATTTCATCTAACTGCTTGGCCATCTGCTCAGGAAGTTATCATAGAATCACAGAAGGTAGGGGTTGGAAGGGACCTCTAGAGATTATCTAGTCCAACGCCCCTGCTAAAGCAGGCTCCCCAGCCCAAGTTGCACAGCTAGGCGTCCAGGCGGGTCTTGAACGTCTCCAGAGAATGAGACTCGACAACCTCCCTGAGCAACCTGTTCCAGTGCAAACTGATCCATCGCCTTTCCAGGGATGGAGGTGAGGCTGGCTGGCCTGTAGTTCCTGGGATCCTCCTTCCTCCTCACTATCCTCCAGTCTTTAGGTACCTCTGCCATTCTCAAAGATCTATCAAAGATGATACAGAGTGGTTCAGCAGTCACCTCTGCCATCACCTCAGCACATGTGGATGCATCCCAGCAGGACCTATGAATTTACATACACTGATGTTGCCTAAACCCTCTCAAACTATGTCCTTCCTCACCAAAGGGGAGCCTTCCATTCCTCAGACCTTCTAACTTATCCCCAGAGTCGAGGAGTTCTGAGGGGGAGTTCCCACAGAGAAGAGAGAAGCAAAGATGTTCAGTATCTCTGCCTTTTCAGCAACCCCCTTACCAGAATCCCCCCGTCATTTAGTTGAGGACCCACATTTTCCCTTGTCTTTCTTTCACCAATCACATACTTAAAAAAAAAAAAAAAAGAAAAAAAAAAGCTTTTCTTATCATCCTTTATCTCCTTAGCCAGATCCAATTCCAGGTTCCCTTTTTTTCTTTTTTTTTTTTTTCATGGAGCAGAGCACTCTCACCCAAATCTTCTGAACTGAGGCCTTTAGGGACTTCCAGATTCTGGAGTTCCCCACAGTGAAATGTCTGGGACATGCATGACATTCTTGTCACCAAATTGGAGAAGAATGGATTTGATGAGTGGATCACTCACTGGATAAAGGAATTTTCTGGATGGTCATGCTCAGAGAGTTTCAGTCAACAACTCAGTGTCCAAGTAGAGAGTGGTGATGAACACCATTTCTCAGGGGTTGGTGATGGGACCAGTGCTGGTGCAGTGGGAGGTGATCTGTCTATAGCAGGGGTGCTAGAACTAGATAATGTTAAATGTCCCTTCCAACCCAAACCATTCTACAATTTTATGATTCAATGGGCAACCTTTTAACTCCTCATATCAGCCTGGGAAGTTTGTTGCTCTCCAAGTTAGATTTCTGCTTTAGCTCAGCCAGTGGTCAGCATATTTACTTTAATGGATATATACTACCAGCTTTTCCCAAAGGAGAAGAAAGCAGGCCTCTCTGCACCCTGGCTACACAAACTGATGTACCACACTCTGACTGATTAACTAGAAAGGGATATTATGACGCTGCTTCTGATTTTGCCCTTGCCTCATCAGCCACTTCTCTCAGCAGCTCTCATGAAGTCTAGTAGTGCCCAGCTGCTCCTTGTGGCTCCCCCTTGCCCACTGAAGCAATTCCCTCCTTCCTTGCAGAATGAGTCTTCCTATCACCTCAGAGAAGACAGCAGAAGACACTGAGTAGCACATCCCTAAACAAATCCTTCATATTCAATAGTGTAGGATCAGATTTCACAGTGCATATCTCCTACAGTATTGTTTATGTTAATGGTATTTAAAATCAAGTGAATTTCTTTTCAGTCTTGAGGCAGTAATACACTGCAGAAAAGAAATCCTAACAATCTATGTCTTCACTGTGAAAATGTTTGGGACAAACACCTTCATGTGAAAGATAATTTCTTTCTGTCATAGGTTTACCGGGCTGGATTGTCCCAGTTCCATGACGATCGGTGAGGGGGACCCCACGGACCCACGCCCCAGGAAAGGGGAAGGGGAAAGGGAAAAGGGGGATGGGCCTAGAAACAAAACAGCGGCAACGATCTGAGGAGGAAAGCTAATTTACTAAATAAGATATCAGAAAGCAAATGACACAATATAATACAATATAATTGGAATTGAAGCTAATAAATCAAATAAAATGAGCAAGAGAGTGTCCTATAAACCAAAGGCCTTACGCTAACACTGAAGGCGGACGGCAGCGAGCACCCACTGCTGAGTCGATCCCAAAGGAAAGAGCGTGTCCTGTGACTGCAGAGAGTTTTTACCTTTTCCCTCTGAGCGGAAATAACGTAAAAAGGCAAAACATCACAAAGTCCTCTGGGGAACGTAGTTCTCTTCTGAGACAGGTATACCCAGAATTATCAATGATCCATGGAGTTGGAGTATTAACTCTTTAACTCTTAATGCACTACATGATGTTATGATGTGGAATAGCAATGCCAAAAATCATAAAACCATGACACTCTCACAGAAGAAAAGTAATTAATATATCTTCTGAAGTATATGTTTTTAAGTGACAATACTACTCGTGTCCTGGGCATGACAGCGTCAAATCCAATGAGAAAAAAAGAAAAAAAATCCTACAGAATATTAGGAGACGCTTCATATAGGTACGAGTCTAAGGAGATTCTTTCAGTCTCTTTGGTTTGAGAAGATCTCAAGCATTTCTTGCAGACAGACCATAACAGACAAAAAAATCAGAGAAATTCAGGGCACATATGTGTATCATACTGAATCAAGATCAACAGTTTGTCTGACCCATGCTTTGACCTACTTATGTGATAGGACTTCTGTGGTATTACACAGAAGTGGCCATGACTGCTCTGGACTGCAGCAAAGTCCCTCTGTGTGGGGGCTCCTGTTCCCCACGAGAGCAGTAGGGCCACATCAAGGAAAAGAAAGCATGGGCTCTCCAGCACAGTACAAGAATAAGCTTAATCAGCTGACTGACTGAAAGAGAAGCCACACGGCCACAACATGTCAAGGAGTTATCTGGGTACAATAGGTTGCGTATGTAATTTGAGCAATCCCAAAGGTAAGATATTCTGAACTAGACTCTACAAGAGCATATTTCTTTCTAAGCATAAAAAAATAAGCTAACCTTTAGACTGGTGTTCTGTGCTTTTTACAGAAAAAGCAAGACACTCCTCATTTAGCTTATCTGTATTTGTGGATGATATCCTCTTCTCGGAGAGATCTCCTGTCAACATACTCACAGTCTGTAATATATATGTACTCCATTCTTCATGCCTGCTATCTGCTGGTGTTCTCTGTTGACAGTGTGTATAAAGTGTGTGTACCTATACCATTACAGTGGTTAAGTTACGTACACATACAAAAACCCACGATTACAAAGGATGAGTTGAGCAGTGTTTGTATGTGAATCATTCAAAATATGTAAAATGAGTATATAGATATTCTGATTAACCTTACAGATTTCTACCATTACTTTTCCAAAGCTGACAACACTAAATTAGAAAGAGCTGATGATTCCCTCAGGGGGTGAAGAGGCCTTACAAAGAGATATCAGCAAAATTTAAGAGAAAGGAGTCCCATGAAAAGGATCTGGTGATTTCTGGTTGTCAAGAAATTGATTATGAGCCATTTTCTGCTATACTCCATGCACAGAATTGCTAGCTTGCAAGAGAAGAGATTGTTCCACTTTGCTTTGCACTGGTGTGGCCGTATCTCAAGTACTGTGTCCAGTTTTGCACATCACACTATAAGGACAAAAAGCTATTACAAAGCATCCAAAGGAAAGTTTCATTTCTGCTGAAAATATTTTATATAGTTAACTCTTTTCATCTTGCAACATTCCCCCAGATGGAAACCCCCAGTTTTCTGTTTCTGCAAATAAGAAAACTCAGCTCATTTTCTATTGCTCTCCTAATCATAATTTCTTCCCCGAGTATTCTGATCCTTGGAATGCAGTTTCCAGCAAATAGTTTACATGGACTGAAATTAAATCAAATTTCAAATTCTGTATGGATTGTAAAATCTCTGTGATTTTTGTAATTTTGAAATGATAAAGAGGAGTTCATTCTATTCCGAAAAAAAAAGAACAGGTTTGAGAGATCTTGAAAGGCAAAACAACAATATTTTTAGAAGTTTTGCTTAGTCTCAAGGACTAAAATGTAAGCTACAGGTCTCATACTTTATAGTCCCAAGATAGCTTTCGCATTTTGTTATTAAGTTTCCTTGTATTTATGTTGTAACAATTATAGCAGTGCCATAATTAACCATCTTACCATTCTTACAAGATTGCAACGCACTGCAAGTGGTCATTATAAAACAGTGGCTTTAGAATAGGCTTGAAGATGTTCTTATTTAGCTTATGTTATAACAAGCCCTGATTGTCCCTGCATCAGGAAAGAATTTAGCATCCACTTTCATTCAGTCTCTATTTCCCATATGTGCTCTCTGATTAAAAGTGGAGGAATACTGCACTGGAAAATGCACTTCTGCAGTATTTTAACACATCCCTACAGCTCTTAGCATATGCCGATACCATTCTGAGTAACTGCTTATAGAAAAATGGCCAGACACACATTTTACAGTGACTGGTAAAGACAATGCTGGTGTAGTTCACAAAAGCTTTTCATTTTTAGTGAGCTATTCACATTCTGTACTCATTTTATCTAATAGCTTAGCCTCCTAACTCTCTACTCTCTGGTAGTGAATTACTTTCCAGAAATAATAGGGAATTTCAAGCACCATCATGTTGCTAGTATTATCACTTGAATATGTGGGTCACCATCACCTCATCACCCCATCCTGGCTTGCTCATTAGTGGCACTCTGTATGGAAAACCATTGAAGATCATTACCACTGTAGTCTAAAGCCAATGTGCCAGCATAATGAAAAACAATTCAGCAGTTCCCTATGCTCTGTTAGTTGTGTTTGTCATAAATGAGTTGTGGAGATTTGGAGTGAATGATCCATATCATATTGAACCGTCCTTTTTATCGCTGACAATTGAAGGTGACTGAAAAGCTGGGTCAGTGTCAGACTGTATCTAATTGGAAACCTTTCCTCATTAACGTTCGATGTTGACTTGTAGTAGTTGATGAAATTAGGACGACAGTGGAATGGATTTTATTACACAGAATGAGCTGGTTGAGCTCTCTTCCATTTCAATGTTATTTTAACCCCATCCATGGCTGCTGAGAAAGGAACTCAGAAGCAAGAGAGTTCTGAGTGATGCAGAATTAAGAGGAAATTGAGTAAAAATGTCAGTGTTGCTCAGGAAATTGAAACCATGTGTACATTTATGCTGCATTTACTTCAGCAAAGTAAAAAATCTTTTGTGGAAATACTTCTTTATAGATCATCTGGGGTTATTTTGTGGTTTTGATTCAAAGTAGGAGAGAAAATTTTCCCAGGTAAAACGGAAATGACAAATTGGAAATACAAGTGTGGGATGTAAAATGTGTTTGTTTTCTGAAAAGCAGCAATATGGAAATATTTTTTCAGGCTTTAGATACTCAGTTTTGCAATAAGAGAAATGTTAACTCAGCCCATTTTCTTGCTCACCAAGTTTTGCAAAGTGCTATTAAAAGGAAACAAAGAAAATTTGTAACACTTCAAATGTTAAATGTAAATGCATAAACCTACAGAAAATGTTCTGTAGTCATGATACAGAGATAAACAAGATTCAGAGTACTAAGCTCTAAACTTTCCACAGATATCTGAAAACTTCAAAAAAAAAAATGCAGTAATAGTTTCATTTTCAGATCAATTGCAGCTATACTGATCTCATGGCAACCTGACACGAGAGAGCATAATGCCTCTAGACTCTCAAATTAAGGTAAATTCAGTCATTATGGAGGAACATGTTTGCAAAGGATGCTTTACATGCAGTATCTTGGTATCACAAATACTCTGTTAAATGATTTTATTCTCAAACTCAAGATTTGTCTAGGGAGCCTGCTTTGGCAGAGGGGCTGGACTAGATGATCTCTAGAGATCCCTTCCAGCCCCTAAAATTCTGTGATTTTGTGATTTCTCTTAAATATAGTTTTTTTCTTGATGCTTTGTTATTTGTTTGTTCCTTCTTTACTTGTTTGCTTGGTTGGCTAGATTTTGCTTTTGTTTTCTTGTGGAGTTTTTTATACCTTAGCAGTAATACATTAAAACTGAATATATATGGGATAGTTTCATGTCAGGTATTCATAAAATATCCTGAGTTCTGTAAGTCGCTACTCATTATGGAGAGAAACTCCAAGGAGTCTGGACCCAAGAACTTCAGAAGAAAAATAACAAGAGCTTGAGCCTTCACTCCCAGACCACTAGTAGGAGTATCTCAGAGGTTTTTCCTCCCATCAGATTCATGAAACACGTTTGGTTTTTTGTTTGTTTGTTTGTTTGTTTGTTTTTAACCTCTGAAGTCTTTCCATAAATCAAAAATATTTAAGTGGACCCAAAAATTCCACTTACTTCTGTAGCTCAATGGCAAGCCAAAATCACTGTGCAAATATCCTGAAGCCTGTGATCTCAGAATTTCTCTTTCTGAACAAACAGTTCCACAGACTTCTTTCAACTCTCACAATTTGTTCAGTCTAATTCAAACAGGAGTCTGAGCTGTTTTGTTAACATCTCCTTTTTGTGGAGGAGATATTAACAAATGGTGAGGTACTGTAGCTATGCTAATTTGATATAATAAGCACTATGTTGTAATTATAAATGCCTTATTATAAGAAGATGGAGAAAACTGATAGCTGAAGCTGAGGTAGAGATTAAAAAAATTAATAACAGAGCATTATTGGGTGTTAGGTTTTTTAAAAAATATATCTCAGTAACAATTTGTATCAGTATGTTGTTGAAATGTTTATCTTGGACACATTTTCCTTTGTTTTCATTTAAAAAATAAAACAGGTTTTCTACATCTTTCTGTACACTTGTATGCTTGCATTTCATAAATGTATCACTTGGAATTTTAGAGTGAAATTACAATTTTCTAGATATCACTAAAGAAAAAGTAGTAAGTATTTTCTGTGAATCTATAAAAGAAGAAAACTCAGAAACACATCTATTGTTATGAGAAACCCACACTAAAACACAGAAATTTTTGTCATGAATTCGACTGTCATTTTCAGAT
Source organism: Oreortyx pictus (assembly GCA_036925125.1). Lineage (NCBI taxonomy): Eukaryota > Metazoa > Chordata > Aves > Galliformes > Odontophoridae > Oreortyx > Oreortyx pictus. The sequence goes on along the minus strand of JAUPFR010000004.1, from coordinate 45,802,500 downwards.
ACTGCTACTAGCAACCAGTGGACAGAATCACTTCCACTTGTCTTAAGTCAGATATATCTTGATTTACAGAAGTACAATCTCTTGAAAATTTTTCTTCTTGTGCGTCCTAAGAGTAGATTTGATACAAATTGCTGCTTTGTTTCTAATGTTGTGCTGCTGTACTTCAATGATGGTTACATTCAGATGTGATTTCTTAGCCTTCTCCCCTGACATTATTAAAACCTTTGACACTGTCTACAGAGGACTTACAAGGCTCAACATAAAAAGACAGAATAAAAAATCGTACCTTTTTAATCTACTCCCAACCCCATCCAGTCTCTGGAGCATGATGAGTAATTTTCAATATTGAGGTAGTGCTTAGAAATGGAACTTGCTACAAAGAAATCACTCAATTTTCACAAGATATTTAAAATAGCTATGATGTCATAGATGTTTTAAAATTCACAAGGGGGAAAAAGCAGGTAAGAGAAAATAAAAAAAAAAAAAAAGAAACAACATGAAACAGATGAAGCAAGAATACATGATAGAAAGATTACTCTGTAAAAAGACCTGAAGGATCTATAAGTGAAAGTAAATAACTGGCATGTAATCAGCAAACAGGATTCCATACTTGAAATTAAAATATTGGTTACTGTCCAAAACAGAAACACTGACTTTACTAAGAATGCCAGTGTTTAATTAAGTTATTTGAAGACATTGTTATGGGAAATGCAGGAGCAGACACATCTGTTTTGGTTCTTTCTGCTTTTCAGACAATTCCAGCCTTCATTTAGATATGCATGTATCTGATGTTTCCACTGACATACAGAGTCAACTTGCTTGACTCGTTCATCAAATCCATAATTTTTCCATATTTTACCTCCACTGTATTTGCAGATTCTCATTACTAGGAAAACATCAGATGTTGCAAGAGAATTCCAACTACATCCAATCATGGTAAGCTGCTGGGTAAATTCACATGGCTTTCTTCCTAATCAGTCTTTCAGTGACCTTCCTTCAGTGGTTTCAAGGAATGTTTAAGAGGAGCTGCAGAAATTTTGTTGGTACCAGGCTTGAAATTTATAATGGGCACATTATTTGGCCACAGAATAAAATAGCTTCATTCATCTAACAAATGAAAAAAAGAAAAAATTTAATGGATGCACTCTTAATTTTAATAATTTGTATGACAAGGACAAGGACATCAGCTGAAACTGATGTGAGAAGGTCATTCAATGAGATTTGTGACTTCAGAGTTCTTTTTCACATTAATATTGATACTTCATGTATTTAATTTCTTTTTTGCTGGCATTCTGTGGCAGATTTTCTTTTTTGGTACACAGGCAAAAGGAAAAGCATAACAACTTGTTGCCACTGTGGAGTATGGTCCACGCGTAGCCTGCTGAAGAATGGGAGAGGTCATGCAAGACCAAATAATGGGACAGGGCAAAGGTCTGGTAGCCATCATGTGATTGATAACATGAACTGCCCCGCAAGTCAGATAAGACCGTAGCTGTGCCTTTGCCACTCCACTTGCCTAACTAAATATGGCATAGTACTCACGTCATGGTCCTGAGCTATGACCAAAAGTTGTCAGGTAAAAGAGAAAGTGCCACTTTTTGCAAAAACAGATGTTGATTAACAATTCCTCATGTATATGGAAACAGAAAACAAGGTCTTAAGGAACCAATGGAAGTTTCTTTGCTTTCTTGTAAAGTCATGTTTTTCAGATCCCTGCTTATTTCTTAGTTTGTATACCTTATAACGGCTCACTCTACTCCCCCTTGCTTACCATGGCAAAACGTGTGTAAGAAGGGTTTAAAGTCAGGACATGGGAGCTCCCCTCATTCAATCTGAGACCCCTCCGTTTGCAAGCCCCCCACCTTCCCACTCCATCCTACAACAGACACTCCAAGACAGGTCATGTAACCTTTCCTACCCCAATTTATTCCCTCCCTGTGTCCGAATACAGATTACCCGTAATCTAATAGATTGTTTGCTTAGAATACATGAGATTATAGACCACATGTGCAACTGCTTGCTCAGAATACATTTAATAACTTCTTTTGTTGCACTTGATCAGTATGTAGTCACTGTCTTCTCACTGGGTGAAGCAAGCCAGAGAATAGGGTACAACAGCCACACACTAGATTAAATCGCCCAGGACCCTATTCAGGGTCAGGTAAAGTGGATCTCTGGGAAACCTGATCTAGTGCATGGCAACAACATTCATAGCAGAAGTATTAAACCTAGATGATCTTTGAGGCCTATTCCAACCTAAAACATTCTATGATTCTATGACTGTGCTTTGGCAGGGATCACATTTTGACGGTTTCTAATATTTTACACTTCAGATTCTATCATCCATGGAACATTAAATGTCAGAGAAGAGGACAAGCACAGACCAAAGCCCTGTCAACGTATGTTTGCAATCTAGCAGATAGAAGATAAAAAACATGTGGAGTAGGAAGAGAAATCAAAATAGTTGTTTCCAATCTCAAAATATCTTCAAGATGGAAAAAACACTTCTCATGCAGCTTTACCAAGCTGTTACATTCATAAATCTCTCTGTTGAACAGATTCCAGTAATTTTCACAGTGAATGTGTACTGAACTGACTTGTTGATATTTTCACACCAAAGTACACCATTTGTGAGCTTTTATTCATTTCTTGTTGGAGTTATTTTCTTCTTCCTTTTCTATGAAAGAAGTTTCTAGCTTTGTTTCTGTGAACCTGCTCTCATCCAAGGACAGCTATTTCCTCGTAGCTGCTGTGCTTCCCTCCTTGGCACACAGAATCAAAACTTAGTAGAATCCATTAAGTGGCAAGGGAGGAACTAGGAAAGTACATACAATGGATAGGTATGTGCCACACATGTAGATGCCATAGATGAAAGATACAGTTACCATAATGGTATACCAGCCTCCCCCTTGAATCATTAAGTTTTTTTGTGCAGTACACATGTTCAATAGGCCAGACTTTAGAAAAATGGATACAAATGCAACTATTACCAGGAACCTCTATGTTGGAGCCATCACTTTTTAATATATAATGCTGACTGAACTCAAAGGGAATCTGACTAACTGATTACTATATAAGAAGCAAGATAAATAAATATTCTCTGCTTCAGAAAAGAAATTTGTAAGAAAATAGCCCGTTATTAAGTGTGTGACCAAACAAAACAAAATGTCCATAGGAAAGAGCAGACCTTTGACAGCCAGGGATGCCAAAGGAAAAGGAGCAGTGGATAATGGATGTGAGATTAAAATGTAATGACAGTATGATTGTGAATGAGATACTGTTTGCTCAACAATATTAATCACCATTTAAATACTAAAGAAAGCACTTTCAACTTTCAGCTTTAAGCTAACATTGATCATTTCAACAATAATTTAGCATCTAACCTAGTTCTTCATGCAACCCAGTTACCTGGAACATCTTAGTGAAAAATCTGATGTCTGATGGTGTTACAGTAATTCACAGTTAAGAGAAGGATAAAAAACAATAATCCTATTCTTGGGTTGTAAAATTAATTTAAGAATTGCTGTCATTTATTTATTTATAGTGAAATATTTATTGTTCAAAGATTTCCTCTTTCAATGGCATTGCAATTGAGTGTGTCTTTTTTGCTATTTTATTCAGAAATATGTGTTATCTCCTTATTTGATTGTTTTAATTTTACAAGAAAGAGGACTATATTACTATGATCCTTCTGTGGCTCATAAAGATTCAGCTACTACAAATCAAAGAAATGATGACATTATTGAAGAGAGAGGGAGCTGCATGTAGCCTTTTCTTTTGACCTCTTTGCAAGAATGTCAAGGCTAGAACTTAATGAAATGAAATCTGTTTCAAGTGAATCCGGATGGACCTGCCTTTGGAGCACTGTTTTGGGGAAACAATTTCAGCTGGCCTCTGAGAAGATTTACACCTAGGTCTCCAGTGTCAGAAGCCAATGCAGACTGCATTCACTAACTGGAGACCTTCTTATCACTTCTTATCTTAGAGCCAACTTCTTTCTCTGAAATAGCTTGAAGTAAAAACATTTCAGAGACAGAAAGAGATACAAACAAATAAGAGCCCAAGATCACTATGATATTCTGATTAAAAAAAAATAAGTTAAACTACCTAGGAACTTCCTGACAATAAATTAGACAGAGATTAAAGTTATTATTAACTCAAAACAGATCAAAGAATGAAGTAAATTATTTTATTCTTGCTATTTGTAATGATTACTGTTTAAATTACAGCATTCTTATATGTTGTATAAAATCTTCAATCAGAAAACCATCTTTCCTATAGTAAATTGAAACACCTAATAAAATTTACTTTTCAGATATAATTTCCCTGATAAATTTGGGCATTTTTTCTACAAACTACTCCCAACTTATTTGATAAGAGAACAAAGTAACATAAATAATATGGTTATTACTTAACATCAGTTAGAACAAAAATTTCACACAAGTGATTTTCTTAGTTGTTCAAAGAACTGAGCTTTTAAAACAGGAGTTAAAAGGAACTTTGGGCAAAGCAACCAATAGTCTTTTGCCAAAACAAATAAACAGGTTACTTTGTTAGAACTTACGGTTATTTGGTAACTGTGTGGTAATTGTAATTAATTATTTTAATGTATCTTCCAATCTTCTTGATATTAGGGAAATGCAGTAGCATGCAACAGTGTAGGTATTTATTTGAACTTTAAAATATCTCCTCACATTTTAACAATCAAATTGAAATTACAGAATGTTCATTATCATATGGAGAGTATTCAAACTTTTAAATACAATTGAAAAACTGAAAACTCCTAGTCTTTCTTAAAGTGGGAATTATCTATTCTTCTGCAGTACTGTAAACTATCTGAGTTCCTCACCAGAAAACACAGGGAGAATACATGTGACGATGTGTTTAGAACCATCAACACATCCAGCTGCAGCAAAGTGTTTTCAAAGTCAGCCAGCCAGTTGACAGTGTTTTCCCTATGGGTCTGGTCTGGCCCTCCCAGAAAACAATGCTGCAAATAATGTTGCTGTATATCTACAGAAATTACCTACCAACATGTTTGAAAACCTGTGGGTTCGAAGAGAGAGATAACTGAAAATATGTTTATTTATTTTGACAAGTCAATTTGATTAACAAACAACATTTTTTAAAATGTGTGTTTATGGACAGTGCAACAATAACATAAGAATATTTATCCAAAACTTATCTTTTTTTTCTTTTTCCTTTTAATTGTCTAGCTCACAGTCTGTCCTCATTCACTTTAGCTATTCAAATGTTCATTTATTACTTCTATTTGCAGGAAGTGAGTTGTACAGTTTTAAGGACATGTATTTAGAGAACTAAATTGCCATCACATTAGAAATGCTATTACCCTGTTTCAAAGGACAAAATCAGTATCTTCTGACTTATGTACTCAATTCCTCTGTATTCTGAATGATCACTTACACAGAGAGCTCTTCATAGTGCATCTGCCGCTTTTAGGATTTGCCAGAAATATTCATCAAATACTTTTGAGAAACAACATATCCAAAAGAGCAGTACAACTAGGAATTCATGTAAGTAGAATATTTTACTAAGGCAATTGGTTAAACCTTGTATCATATTATTTCTCTACAGAAACAGAGTGAACCTCTAGAATCTGGACATATTGCCCCTTCCCAGCTCTTGACTGCCTTACTAATCCTTCTGTTCCTTGTTGCATATTTTTTTACCTTTCTGTATTCAGAAAACTAAGGCACCATAGGCAGAGCCTAACATATGGTACATGGAACTCTGCCAGTGCTTTTCTTTTCTGATTCAAAATATCCTTCCTGCTCTCTAAATTTTTGGTCAGCCTTAACGGTCATTAGCAATCCTTAAGAATCCTTAAAAATCAGTGCATTAGATGATGAGTCCTCAACTACAATCAAAAGCTATGTAGAAATTCAACAGCCACATTGTTATTTGCATTTACTTTCTAAATCAAAAACTGAAATGAAGGAAATAAAAATAAAAATAAAAAGTAAAAATAAAAAGCCCCAAAGCATCTTAAGTTGCTTCTGGAACCTGGAATATGACTAAAACTGTCAAAAATATTCAGGGTGCATAGAAGTATAATAGTAGGCTTTAAAAGGATGGTTTTTTTCCTTCTGACATTGCCAAGCATTACAGGAAATGGGAGATGAAACTACTGCAGAGTGAGGATGATTGGAAAATGATTTCCTGATGTTTCACGGCCTCTGCTCTCAATGGCTGTAGAATGTGGAATGGATGAAGGAGCAGTAGGAAACCAGTCCTGTGTATTCTGTTTGGCTGGAAATTCAACTCTTTGAAATTATTAGGCTGAAATCTCATGGGGAAAAAGTAGGAAGCTGTATTAAAGATGAAGTAATGGTGGACCCAGTTACTGAATATCCCTAGAGAACCATCCTATTATCAAACTATAATCTAAGGAAGGAAGGAAGGAAGGAAGGAACAAACAAACAAAGGAACGAAGGAACAAAGGAAAAAGAATGAAGGAAAGAAGAGCAACACAGACTTAGACATGGATCTAGGGTTTGTGTTGTATCACCACAAAAATAAAAATATTGTATTGTATTCCAGAGGCTGGTTTGTTCAAGACCCAGCACGGCAGGAATTGCTGGGGCAGATTTAGTGGAGCTGAAGAATTGTAACAAGTTCTTGGCATGATACCTCTGGTTGTTAACTACCTGTGCATTAATCTGTAGCACTTATTTGTGGACAAAATTCACAGCCGCAGCCAATCAGAATATTAGTATGTAGGACTTCCAAGAACAGAGTGAAACAGGCACAGCATTTTCCAGAGAGAAGTACTAATCATGGGTAACCCTGGCCTCTCCCCTTTCAGAGTCAAAGGACAATAAAATGAGCCCTAGAATTATGCCAAAAAATAAAGCTCTCAGATGGTATTTTGGCTGTGTCACTTTTCCCTAGCTTCTCAATGATGAGAACAAGCTTAAATGCAGCCAGGTCTATTTTTTGCTAGCCAGAAAATAAAGGTCTCTGAGCTAAAATGTCACAATGCTTCTTATTTTCAATTTTCAGGTTATAGTTAAAAGCTGAGGCTGACATTTTACCTTGAACTCACTCAGTGGCAAGAAAACAAAGGAAACGTACAATGGTGTGAAGAACTGAGCACAATACATCCCTCAGCCTCAGCTCTGCAGCTCCTGGGCTTCTGTTACTCTCAATAGGGACTGGGCTGAGTGCCACCAAGAGCGAGCCTTGTGAGGATGCACCACCAGTGCTGGCTATAGCCATCCTCTTCTGCAGAGCTGTGTGGGTGAAGAGCACTGTGGGCTCCTGGCCTTTAACCACATGCACAGATGCTTCTCACTGCTGTGTCAGCTTCTTCCACTGTCAAAGGTTAATTTTCTTCCCATTGGAAATCACTGAAATTCTTCTCTATAAGTCCCCGGGTTTTATACTGGATGTTTCACTGAATTAATTTAAGTGAACCTTAGAAGCCATGAATATAATCATTTTCTCCATCAGTTTTAAAGCATTATACATTGTAAAGATCCTGATAAGACCCTATTTTTTCTCTCTGAGATAAACAATAAATTTATGTTAAGATTTCTTGAAGGTCTGACTTATATAAGACCCTATTTTTTCTCTCTGAGATAAACAATAAATTTATGTTAAGATTTCTTGAAGGTCTGACTTATACCTATAGGGAACCATACTGGGTCCAATTTTTTTTCTTTTGCAATTACATTTTTGTAGGTATTACTTGCTTTTTTCATCCTCAGTAGGTTGATTCTTGCTCCAGTCCTTCACAGTTCTGTCATTTTCTGATAGTGGAAATGAAGGAGAGAGTTAACTCATGCATTCAGGCCTCCAGAAGAAGCACAGTTGTAAGTGCCACATTCATGCTGATAATCCAGGAAGTAAGCACAAGCAATTTAGAGAGGGTCAGAGGCATTATTTCTTAAAGTTAACAGCCTTCACTCTGAGACTGGGATGAGACATTGTGACAACTGTTCTTATTGCTGTCTTATGCATCTTTGGTAAGGTTTTTAAGGAAATAAAGAGATGGCAATAATGAATATTTACATTTTTGTGAAATATTTGCACTGATGTCCCATGTTTTTTATGCCACTGTAATAGAAAATAACTGTTGATTTCACATTCTTTTTTATGAGACTTCTGTCTGCTGCACACTATGTAATCTTCTCCTCCTTACTTCATAGGAAAAAGCCACATGCAATTTTTTCCATTACCCTTTTCCTCTCCTCTCTTCTTTTTATCTCTTTTCTTTTCTTCTCTTTTTTTTTTTTTTTTTCCCAAAGCATATTTACATTACACATCAGGATATCGTTTAAGTCAGATTGTGTAATCTTAGAAAAACACTCAATGCAGAACTGAATGCTATAAAGTAAAGCAAACCACAACACAACCTTCTGTCATTTCTTTCTGCTATTGTGCTTTTTATGGGGGGAAAAGAAGACAGAAGGAAGAATTGGAAAAGTGTTGTCAAGGTCACCAACATTTTTCTGATGCAGAATTTCCCCAGGTGAAATTTTTTTAATTTACAAATTTGTAGAGATAAAAAAGGCCCTGCTGAGAAAACCACAATATTCACTGTAGCATGTGGTGCTGATGAGCTACACTAGATGATAAAGCAAATTGAAATCTCACATTTCTAAGACCTTTCATTAGTGGGGGGAAAAATCATGTGAAGAGTTATAATGTAGTTAATGGTATTGCAGGGCTGATCTCACTAATTTTACCATTCTGTTATGTGTCTAGGTTATCATACTAATTAGTTTCATCTGGAATATTAGTCATCTTAACAGAGGGGTTTCATGTATCCTTTCACTTGAGTTCTGAAGCTTCCAGCTTCATACTCAATAAAACTCATATTATAAAACAGATTAAAAAATGACAATTGAATTTTAAACTAACCACTTTGCTATAGGCATGCCACCAGAGGAGAAATAGCACAGCAGTACTATAAAGTAGTTCTCGAGTAAATGGGAAATACACTCAAAAGGTCAAAAGAAAATCTAAAGTTTACCAAGTACTCATTTCACATGTTTTCTTTCTACTGAACTTCTTATTGCAGGAAACTATGATAGCTAATATCCCTTAATATATAACCAGACTTAACTATAGAGTTATGTTTTACCAAGTTGTGTCATCTGCAGTGGGTGACTGTAATAGTTAAAGGCATAGATTTACATTTTAATTTGATATTAAAGTTTGCAAGAGAGGAATGAAAACATGTAAAACTTCTACACAAGGAAAAAAAAAAAGTAAAATAAGTAAATATATAAAAACAGAAATGCTTCCTTTATTTCTTTTTTTCTTGCAATAATTTTACTTATGTTCCTAAAAATACATCAACAGACTTCCATAGTAGCAAGTAATTAAAAGAAATCTCACCACTTTAATAAAATACTGCAGATGTTACTCTGAAATTTAGAAAGATTTGATGGTTTAAAATTAATTCAAAAGTTTCACCTCTTGGGAACTCCCTTTTTGTTAGGCTTTTCATTTTCTCTTTGTCCAGGGCTTAAAAACTCAAAAACAAAAAGGCTACATTATACAATGAACGCAATATGAGTTATAATCACAGTATGATGTAGTCTTTACTGACAGGGAGAAAAAAAATTCAAATATATTCTCTACCTAGATAGACAAGAAGTACAACTATTTGATGACATCTGTTTATAGTGGCTCCATGTTTCTGAAAAAAAAAAAAATCCATTATTTGGCATTAAAAAAGAAAATGAAAAATGTTTAGTGGTTAAAACCATCTGGAAAATAACCCTTGATTTCTTCTACTTTACTAAGGCCATTATGATATACATTTGACAACAAAGTATCTCCAAATAATGTAAACATGAATTGGTTTTGTTACTGCAAATATCTTCTGTTAACTACTTTTCAGAGGCAGATGGTGATTTTTTAAATCCCCTATTTTGAAAACTTTCTTTCAGAACACTCACTTCCTTGAAATGGTTGAAGAAAACCTCAGTTTATAACTTTCTGCAGATTCATGGTATTTTTTTAATCAGTGTAATTATATGTAAGAATATTCTCAGAACACAAAGGGATGCAAAGAGGAAGGCTAAAGCCCACTTGAGAGAGAGATCAAGGACAACAAGAAGGGCTTATTTAAGTATATTAATATTAAAAGGAAGAGCAGAGAAAGTGTGGGTCCACTGCTGAATGAAGTGAGTTCTTTGGTAACAAAGGACTGAGAATGCAAAATTACTGAATGCCTACTTTGTTTCAGTCTTTACTTCCAAAACTCTCTCCCAGAAAACCCAGACCCTGAAGATGAGAGTCTGAGGAATGGCAGACTTCACCTTGCCAGAGGAGGATCTGATCAGAGATCATCTAGGTAAACATGACACATACAAATCCTTGGGTCTCAGAGTGGTGTATCTACGTACACTGAGGGAGCAGACAGAACTGATTGCCAAGCCAATTTCTATCATCTCTGAAAGGTCGTGGAGAACCAGAGAGGTGCCTGAAGACCAAAGTAAACCAGTGTCACTTACAGTGTTCATAAAGGGCAAGGAGGGTTTGGAAAACAACAGTTCTGTCAGCCTCATCTCCATTCCCCAGAAGGTGATAAAACAACTTATTCTGGATGTCACCACCAAGCAACTGGAAGAAAAGGAGATTATGAGGAGTAGTCAACATGGATTCACCAGAGGGAAATTTTGCTTGACCAATCTGGTAGCCTTCTATTATGTCATGACTAGCTGGATACACAAGGGAAAAACAGTGGATTTTTATACCTTGGCTTCAACAGGGCTTTTGACTCTGTCTCCTGTAACATCTTCATAGGTAAGCTTAGGAATTACTGAATAGACAAGTGGACAGTGAGATGTGTTGCAAACGTGCTGACTGGCAGAGCTTGGAGGGTTGTGATCAGAGGTACAGAGTCTAGTTGGAGGCCTGTAGCTGGTGGTGAACCCCAAGAAATTCTACTGGCTCTGGTCTTATTTAACATTCATTAATGACCTGGGTAAAGGGACAGTATGTACCCTCAGAAAGTTTGCTGATGATACAAAGCTGGGATGAGTGCCTGACTCACCAGAAATCTGTACTGTCTTTTGACAGGAACAGGAGAGGCTGGAGAGTGGGGTGGAGAAGAAACAGATGAAAGTCTACAAGGGCTTATATGCAGAGTCCTACACTTGGGGAGGAAAAATTGCATTCACCAGCACAAGTTATGGGCTGATCTACTGGAAAGGAGCTCTGCATTGAAGGACCAAGGTGCCTTGGTTGACCATGAGCCAGCAGTATGCCCTGGAGGCTAAGAAAGTCGATGGTATGATGGGATGCAATAAAGAGAACAGAATCAGCCGGTTGAGGGAAGTTATATTCACCCTCTACCCTGTCCTGGGGAGGCCTCGCCTGGAACTCTGTGTCCAGTGTAGGGCTCCTCTTTTCAAGAAGGACAGAGAACTACTGGACAGAGTCTAGTGGAAGTTTAGGAATATGATTAGTAGTTTGGAGCATCTCCCTTATGCAGAGAAACTGAAAGATTTGGGACTGTTTAGCATGAAGAGAAGACTGAGAGGGGATCTTATCAATGCTTATAAATATCTAAAGAATGAGTATCAAATGGAGCTGGGCTATTTTTGGTGGTGTCCAGTGATTGGACATCGTACACTGAACACAAACTGGAACACAGGAAGTTCCATACAGACATGAGGAAAATTTTCTTTGTGGGTGAGAGAGGATTGGAACAAGCTTCCCAGAGAGGTTGAGGAGCCTCCTTTATTGGAGATGCTCAAAATTCACCTAGATGTTTTCCCATGCACTATATGATATCCAGAGGTCCCTACAATTCTGTGATTCTTTGTCCACCTTTTTACATGTATACAGAGAAATAAGATTTTCTCAGATACTAAAAGAAACAAAACTTCTAGTGAATCCTAGTCATCAGACTATCGGAAATGAAAGGGACAGGTGCCAAGTGATTATAAAAATAATTAAAAAAAAATGAATAGAACTAAGAATGGACTAATGGAAGAACAAAACAAAAGGTTTTTGGTTTGATTTTGAGAGTATTAAAATCTCCAGAAAGGACAGCATACAGCCAGCTATCTGAAAACTTAATTTTCAAGTTTTTCCTATGGAATTCTTCATTTATACAATTTTGTGCACAGGGAAAAGAATAAAAAAATATTTGGTTTGTGTTCTCAATGGAAGTTCATAATTGAGAGCAGTAGTTCTGTTTTTGCAGCTCTGATTAGCTTCGTGAAGCACAGTATTTCAGCTATCACATAGGAATCATTACACTAAAGAAAAGGCAGGCTGTTGTGTTTTGTATCGCTGTTCTTCTCATTACAGCAGAAAGGTCACTATTAAAAAATCAAAAATGAAACACAAACATGACACATTTAAGCTTCTTACAGTCTTGGGAGGTCATAAGATTATTTATGGGCTAGAATGTTTGGTTGTACTTATGCAACAAAGAAAGAAGTTATTCTTCCATTCTTATTAATAAGAAAGGGCTTTTTTAAGTATGTCATCAGTAAAGCTATGGAAAATGTGGGTCCTCTACTAACTGAGGCAAGTGTTCTGGTAATGGTGGATTCAGAGCAGGCGGAGATGCTGACAGCATTCTTTGCTTCTGTCTTCACTGTGGTAACTCCTGCTCAGGACTCCTGGACTGTAGGGGTAAGTGAGAGGGTCTGGGGAATGGAAAGCTCCCCTTCGGTGGGGCAGGACATGGACCAAGAATGTCTATGCAACATCAGTGTACGTAAATCTGTAGGCCCCAATCCACGTGTGCTGAGGGAGGTGGCAGAGGTGATTGCTGAACTGCTCTCTATCATCTTTGAGAGGTTCTGGAGAATGGGAGAGGTGCCTGAAGGCTGGGTAGAGCCAAGGTTACTCTGGTCCTCAAAAAGGGCAAGAATGAAGATCCGGGGAACTACAGACCAGTCAGCCTGACCTCCATCCCTGGAAAGGTGATGGGATAGTTTGTTCTGGATGATGTTTCCAGGTAGTTGGAAGAAAAGAGAGTTATCATGAGCATTCAGAATTGGTTCACCGGTGGTAGGTCGTACTTGACTCACCTGGTGGCCATCTATGATGTCATTACTGGCTGAGTGGATGGGGGGAGCACAGTGGATGTAGTTGACTTTCATTTCAGCAAGGCATTTGACACAGTCTCTCACAGCATCCTTATTACAAAGCTGAGGAGTTGAGGAACATATGAGTGGGTGATGAGGTGTGTTGAGAACTGGCTGACTGGCAGAGCTCAGAGGGTTGTGATCAGCAGTGCAGAGTCCATTTGGAGGCCTGTACTTAGCGGTGTTCCTCAAGGGTAGGTTCTAGTTTCGGTCCTGTTCAACATCTTCATCAATGGTCTTGATGAAGGTCTAGGGTACACCCTCAGCAAGTTTTCTGATGATACAAAGCATACTGGAAGGCTGTGCTGCCATTCAGCAAGACCTGGATAGGCTGGAGAGTTGGGCAGAATGGAACTAGGTGAGGCTTAATAAGAACAAATGTAGAGTCTTTCACCTAGGGAGGAATAACTGCGTGCACCAGTACAGGTTGGGGGATGACCTGCTGGAGAGGAGCTCTGAGGAGAGGGACCTGGTTGTCCTGGTGGATAATAGGCTGTCCATGAGCCAACAGTGTTCCCTGGTGGACAAGAAGGTAATTGGGATCCTGGGAAGCATTAAAGAGTGTGGCCAGCAGGTCAAGGGAGGCAATCCTTTCCCTCTACTCTGCCCCGGTGAGGCCTCACCTGGGTTATTGTGTCCAGTCCTGGGCTCCACAGTACAAAAAAGACAGGTATCTCCTTGAAAGAATGCAGTGGAGGCACCATGAAATAAAGAGCATCTTGATCCACTGAACCACAGAAATAGGCAGATTATGATCAGGAAACTGTATGCAGAGCTGAATATTGGCTTCAGTGCATTGGAAATGGTGGTGTCAACATTGGACTATCATGAAGTTTGCACCTGGTGGATCCCACAAATTCTCACTTGGGAACAAAAGGAACACCATATGCAAGTTTATCAGGACCTATTGAACCAATATGAGTCTGAAGGTGACAAGATTGATCCCCTGGTTTTCCTGCACATGTTGTGTGACTCCACTCGAGATGATCTGTTATACAACCACAGGCCGGTAAGCTACAAAAATGATAAAGGATGTGGAACACCTCTCTTATAAGGAAAGTCTGAGAGATCTGGGACTGTTCAGCCTCGAGAAAAGAAGAGGATCTGATCCATATCTAAGGAGCGGGAGGCAAAGGGACAAGACTGGATCCTTCTCAGCAGTGGTGATAGGACAAGGGGAAATGGCCACCAACTGAAATGGACACAAAACCTACAATTCTGTGATTCTGTGATTCCTAAAAGCAAGTATCCCAAGATGTAGTTATCTAGAGGTAATGGTTTTGTTCTGAGCGTATTGTATGCCATGTAAGTGGATGGTATTTGTCCGCCCAGATTTGCAGCTTAAATTGTGGTCTTTCGTCTCTAAAACTGGTGTGGAATCAAGTCAATGAAAACAGGACCAGGGAAGCTGGAAGTAATAACAAGACAACCGCAGTTCTCTGCCTAAATGACCTCTGAGTTTTCAGCTATCTATCAACCTTTACTCTGGGAGGTTTTGCACAGTTTCCTGTGAATAAACTACACTGAAGAAAAATGTGTAGTTTTGCCTTTTGGATGTTAAAATCTTTCTCTGTTCAGAGCTGTGAATGCCAGCTTCAGAACTACTCTTAAAATTAGTGCTTCAGTATGTTAATATATCTTTTATTGTCAAGGTTTGTGAAGCTGAGAATATGGAAGGTTGATAATCCATATATTTTTATATATGGTGGAAGTATTTATGCAAGTTGGACAGTTAGTCCGACTTCTTAAGAAGAATGGAAAGAGTGGAAGAATATTCTGTTTGGATGATTGGTCAGAAATATTTTGTATGGTCACAGTACTTAAATCCGATCAAACATATATGTCTATCTTTACAAAAGAAGAGAAGGGAACTGAAAAGTTAGTTTGCTTTTCCTTCAGAAGGTCTAACTTCAAAAGCTACTCAGTATCGTTGACCCTCAGGAGACTAACTTAGCACGCTGCTGAACCAGCCACTGATTGCTTTGTTAGATTATTTAATTAACCCTCAACAAACTCTCTTAGGGAATGCAGGAAAGGATATTTAACCAATTTCCCTCAAAGTGAAAACCTTGATTGGTGAAAGTTGAGAAGAGAAACAAAAATGGCCCATGCAAAATTACACTGAAAATGCTTCACGGAGTAAGATATACTGAACGTAATATTTAATTAGCAAAAATGCTATTTCATCCCTCTATTTTATATGAAGTCTTTTTTTTTTTGTTTTGTTTTTTTTTTTAAGTCTTTGAGTAAAATCTGTTTTCCTTGGGATCCATCAAATTCAGTGGCTTTGTTTTCCTGCATTTTATTATTCCATCTATTTCTTAGAAGTTGCTGTCAGAAGAGGTGTAGCTGCTGAAGGAGCGATGATACTACAGATTTTAGCAGAATTCATTTCATTATTTTTTTTTCAAGTAACTTAGTGTAGCAATAGCTTTTCAAATGGCAGAAATGGATTCAAAAATATCTGAAAACCTGATACTGAATAAGATGTTATGACTTTTAGGTGATTCCATTTATGACACACAGAAAAGGGGAATAATTTACAGTTGAATTCTATCCTGCAAAAGGTT
This sequence comes from Oreortyx pictus, assembly GCA_036925125.1. Taxonomy (NCBI): domain Eukaryota; kingdom Metazoa; phylum Chordata; class Aves; order Galliformes; family Odontophoridae; genus Oreortyx; species Oreortyx pictus. Next base: position 45,786,845 of record JAUPFR010000004.1, on the reverse strand, counting down.
TTTTTCAGGCTGTGCTAAACACCAGCTTAAACAGCTATAGACTCAAGGCATGGAGAAAAGGAAAAAAAAAAACAGGGTAAGAAATGGAGTAGTGTGATTTACCACATCTGAGCAGCCTCATATTTCATTAAGAAAAGTGTTCAAGATTTTCAGTTCAATCTTTGATGGTTTTGGCAAAGATCTTGGAAACTGCTTCTTAATTTAGGAATGGATAAAATAAATATGATATCATACTACCTATGAAAGCTACTGTAGGATATTTTATTGGATGTGGCTGGTCCAGCTGAGGTGAATAGTTTCCAGGCACTGACGTCCATGCAGGAATGAAGCCCTATACAATCTCAAAGTTTGCACAGCTGCATCTTTTTGGTAGTTCATGATGTTACATGTCTGACGAACTGTAATATCCAACATATGGGTCTTGTTTGAACGTTTTTATTTAAGTATTACCTATACTAACAAATTGCTAAAGCAATCATGCAGAGCACACTTTGAAATCCAAAGTCCAAAACAGCTTAACTGCTCCTTCCTTCTGAACTCTCTTTTCCTTCACATTTAACTGCAGAAGCCAAAAATGACGGTATTCCACATACATGAGATGTGCTCATTGTCACATGATTTTGAGAGGTGCATTTTTATAATAGTGTTTTTTAAGTACTTTTATAGAACCATGAATAATATCCTCAATTTGGGTTTGCCTAAAAAAAATAGGAAATCAAGGGAAAAACTTGTGTTATTGAAAACTACCTTTCCTCAATTGATTGTACACACAAGAAAAAAAATTCAAGAGGCTTTATTTACATAACTTTCCCTGACACCAAGATGTGACTAATTGGTCTAGTGGAGGATGATCATGGTACCTACAGACCTGTCAGTGCGAGGGAAGGTTATGTAATGGATAATCTCAGGATCCATCATGGATCAATTAAAGGTCAACCAGGAAATCAGGCCCAGTCAGCATGGGTTCATGAATGGTAGATTCTTTTTGACAAACCTAATTTCATTCTATGGCAAGGCGACCTGCTTAGTGGATGAAGATAAGGCTGTTGATGTGGTCTACCTGAACTTCAATGAAGTCTTTGACACTTGTATCCAGTTCTGGGCTCCCAATAAAAATAAATAAATAAATAAATAAAAATAAAAATAAAAATAAAAATAAAAGGGATTTTCTTGAAAAAGTCCAGCAGAGGGCTACTAAGATGATAAAGGGCATGGAACACCTCCCTTATGAGGAAAGGCTGAGGGTCTGTTCGGCCTTGAAGAAAGAAGATTCAGAGAGGATCTGATCTGTATCTATAAATATCTGAGGAATGGGAGACAAAGGAACGAGGCTGGACTCTTCTCAGCAGTGTGTGGTGATAGGACAAGGGGAAGGGATCACAAACTGAAGCATAGGAAGCTTCACACAGATGTGCATGGGAACTTCTCCACAGTTTAGCATTGTCACAGGATGCACAGAGAGGTGGTAGAGTCTCCTTCTCTGGAGATGTTCAAAAGACTCACCTGGACACCTACCTGTGCAACCTGGGCTAGGGAGCTGCTTTGGCAGGGGGTTGGACTCAATGTTCTCAAGAGGTCCCTTCCAACCCTTACTATTCTGTGATTCTATGATCCTCATGGAGAAACTGGCCGCCCATGGTTTGGATAGGCATACACTTTGCTGTGTGAAATACTGGCTGGATGGCCAGGCTGAGAGTTGTGGTCAATGGAGTTAGACCCAGTTTGTGACCAGTCACCAGTGGTGTTTCCCAGTTCTCAGTACTGGGGCCACTCCTATTTGACATCTTTATCAATGGTATTGATGAGGGAACTGAATTCACCCTCAGGAATTTTGCAGATGACACCAAGCTGGGTCGGAGTGCTGATATGCCAGAGGGTAGAAAAAGGCACTACAGAGGGACCTCGATAGACTGGATCAATGGATCTAGGTAAACTGCATGAGCTTCAACAGGCTAAGTGTAGGGCTTTGCACTTTCATCACAACACCAGGCAGCCCTTCAGGCGTGGAGAGGAGTTGCTGGAAAGCTGCCTGATGGAAAGGAACCTTGGTGTGCTGATGGATAGGGGCTGAATAGGGGCCAGCAGTGTGCCCGTGTGGCCAAGAGGGCCGATGGCATCCTGGTTTAAATCAGGAACGGTGTGGTGAGAAGGACTAGGTAAGTAATCCTGCCTGCCCCTGTACGAAGCACTGCTGAGGCCCCACCTCAAGTTCTATGTTTAGTTTTGGACACCTCAATACAGAAAGAACATTGAGCTGCTGGAGCAGGTCCAAAGAAGGGCAACAAGGCTGGCTAAGGCCCTGGAGATTATACCCTATAAGGAGTGACTGAAGGAACTGGGGCTGCAGAAGAGGAGACTGAGGGAGACCTTACTGCACTCTTCAAATACCTGAAAGGTGATTGCAGTGAGAGTGGGGTTGGTCTCTTTTCACTGATGGCAGATGACAGGACAAGAGGAAATGTTCTCAAGTTGTGCCAGGGGAGATTTACGTTGGACATCAGGAAAAACTTCTCTTCAGAAAGGTTGTTAAGCACTGGAATAGGCTCCACAGAGAACTGTTTGAGTGTGTCCCTGAATGTGTTTACAATCTGTTTGGATGTGGTTCTCAGGGAAATGACTTATCATTTGGTTGTTAGAGTTAGGGTAGTATGGGTTGGTTGCAGTTGGACTTGATGATCTTGAAGGTCTTTTCCAACCTGAGCAATTCCATGATTCTATGATTTTAAGATTCTATGATTCTGTGATTCTATGATTCCACAGGTACTGTTTCCAGACAATGGCACTGGAAGAATGTAAGTATATTAGCAAGTTCTGAAGCATTATATCAAGGGCCTCTGACTTTACCACCATTTTTTGTTTCACTGAAATTTTTGATGGTCCAAGTACCTCAGATAACCTAATTTCTTATGAAATTTCTCAGATACATCTGTTGTTCTTAAAACATAACCACAGATTTAAAGCTTCAGTGTTTGAAACCACTATCTTAATTATCAGCCAAAAATCTGTAGGAAATCAATCTCAATAACTAGACAAATCCAGTAGAAAGTGGTCAAACCATCCACTGTGAAATGTGTTTATCCTTACATGATGATTTTCTTACTATTGGACTTCGATATTTTTGATGCCAACAATTACAGAAAGAGTTGAGTTGCGCTTATGTTAATCAGGGCACTGTGGATAATGTCATACCTTTGTATATTCAAAAACAAACATAAAAATAACCAGTATGCTGTTGAAAGTTTCCAGATGTCCAGACATGGCTGCGGGATCAATTAGGCCACCATGAGAAGTCTTTGTTAGGAAATCAGATATGGCAATACAACATGAAGAACTATCACTATTTTTGCCAAGGAGTACAGTTTATAGCAGCCTAAATGTTAGCTTAATTGCTGATGGATTGGATATGGGCTTGTACTTTCCAGACAAACTTACTTTCCCGTATTCAACTTATTAAAACTGGAGATGGTGAAAGGTAATGGAAATTTTTTTGAAGTTTGCAGTGACAACTGATAACCTGTTTGCTCATGGAAAGATTTTGGACACACTGCAGTTTACCAGAAAAGTTTACATTGTAAAGTAAAATGCTGCTGTAGTAATTGATTGTAGTGTAAATATAATTTCCTAATGTGTTCTATGTTTCTGCCGTCCTTATTTTTCTAGCTGGCCTTATACTTTATTGGCCATTAGAACAAAATATGGAGAGTGTCCTTTATTACTTCATGCAGAAAGGTATTTCAAGTTTTACTGCATAAATCTGTGCTATCCCAGGGCTGCTTCTTTGCTGCAGCTCAGCCATCTGAATAAGAAATAAGCTTATGCCCATGTTAGTGCTTAAATAGCAATGAATTTCACTTTATTGTGATATTTATGAAAGCTTTTAAAAATGTGGTTAAGCAGAAATGTGGCTTCAGCTGCTAGTTCTTGAGGAGGTGAACTTTAAAAACTGTCGAGTTTTACATTCTTTTCTGATATCTCATCTTCTTCTGCCTTCTTTCTCTTCAGCTGTATCTGCGAGTCCCACCTTTGTGTCACAATGTCCATGGAACATATTTTTATTTATTCATTTGCTTTTGTAAAAGAGTGTCTTTATGTTGCGTGTAAAATAAGCAAGAATAACAACAAGAAGCAAAAAGCTCCAGGTACAATTTCCAAGCCATTGCATGTATAGCAATTATTACTAGTGATACAGTATCTGTGAGGGTTGTTATTTTACTTTATCCAGTCCTATCTAGACCTCTTAAGAAATAGTTTCTAAATAGTTCCTTTGCTAAGGATTGTATTTTGGGAGTGACAGGTAACTGTGGACTTTGATCAGAGTATTTCAGTTCTGCTTACCTCACCCTCAGCTCCTTTCACAGGAGGAAATCAAATGTGAGACAAAGATAGAAGTCATTGGCATGGTAGAAAAACAAGCTGTGTTTGATTAGTAACATGTAAGTGCAGCAGAGGCTTCTGCATTTTCTTAAACTTGATGGGTTCTTCTGAAGAGGCAGTAAGAGTCAAAAGTGTCTTCCAGGACAATATCTTCCATGTTATAATTTACTTCTGTAGAGAAAAGGTTCTGGTAATCTAATGTCTGTGAAAGAAAAATAGGTACAGTTTAGATTACATAATGATTTTCTCCCAGTAGCTCTCTTATTTGTAAGACATATAGATGGCCCTGAAAAATCTCTTTTGCTGATCTCCATCTTCCAGTGGATTTCATTCTTACCTCATCTCTCTGCTCCTTGTATATATAATACATCTGACTGCAGCTGGGTAGTGCTGGAAAGCACTAGTCGAGACCTCCCAGGAACCACATGATTAGAAATATTTCCAGTGAACTGTGAGCTTTGAATGAGAATCTCTATGTTCTAAAGAGTGTATACAGAATCCCAGCATTCTGTATCTGAGTTGTCTGGTTTGAAGACATTTTTTACATCTTTTCCTGTTTTTAAATGAAAATAACAGTCACTGTTATGTTTTGTGCATAACTTAGCCATGTCTGGTTTATAAATGCTGCAACAGGACTTCCAGAGTAGTTAACTTAGAAACAAACAGACAAACAGTGCAAACAGAGTTTGCTGTTACAGGTCAATCTAACTTCTGAACTTCAGTCATAAAAGAACTTAAGGTGCCACAAAGCTCCTAAGAACTACCCAGTGTGACAGAGACCTCAGCTCAAAGCAGTGATACCAACAGGACGGTGCGCACCGCCAAATGCATTAATGCAGTCCTTTAAGGGAACAAGGTAGATCCTTGAAATTACCGTTTCAAGGACTAAGAATTGTCACTGCATGGCCCTGTGCCTTGTAGACTGAACATGGTGGATCAGATCAGTTTCTACTCACTCGGTATCTGCACCACATCTTCCATCCCATAAGACATACCCAATATTAACAAATATTTTGGTATCCTGCCTCTTGTAAATAGTTCAACAATTTCAACTTCACTCTTGCTCCTGCATCACCAGAACACATCCTAGGAAATAGTCATATTCTGCTTGTGCACTGAGTATCAAGAATAAATCACAGAAATCACAGGTTGGAAGGGACCTCCAGAGATCATACAGATCAACATCCTGCTCCAAGCAGATATGATGAAATCAGATTTCTCAGATCAGACATTAGTCTGGTTTACTGACCATCACTTGAGACAAACTACATGCCACAGTAGCATTTATTCATGGCTTTCAGGGTGGTGGGGAAAAAAAAAACAAAAACACAGAAGTTAGAATTCACTCCCTTTTAGCTTTGTTGTAATTGTAATGTTAATAAAGGTAGAATTCATGTATTTGTAAGTCACATATATAATATAATATAATATAATATAATATAATATAATATAATATAATATAATAATATATAATATAATATAATAATATATAATAATATATATAATTATGGATATAATTTGGAATGAATACAACTCCACAGTTTTTGGAGTGCTTTAGCAAAATCTAATACTTTTTCAGGAGAAAACATATGAAATGATATAACCCTAAAATGATAACTACAGAATGCAAAATAGTAAAGAACAGGAAGAAAGGATCTGCAATAACTAGTAATTCTCTTCTTAGGGAAGGCAGAAGTTCAAAATGACAGTGATACAAACATCTGTAAAATATGGAAACAACAAGAACAACAGGAAAATATTTCAGTTGTGTCAGAGAGGTGGGGTGTCAGGGTTAATCCCAGAGGAACAACTTGTTGTCTTTTGAGTGGTCTCTTCTAAGCTCAGTCTTCACCATAAACATAGTGTGTCGAGTCATGACAACTGACACCTTCATATCAAAAGATGTCACTGCAGGGAGTCAGTAATGTCAAAGAAATCTTTTGCAATCTCTAGAAAAAGGTAGCTGAGCATGCACAGTAAGTAATTTTCTGGGCTATAAAACAGCATGAAACAAATAGCAAAAGAGCGGCTACCACTAGCTGATTACTGGGAGCAGGCACTGAGACTAAAATTTTGCATACATACATTTCTCCCCTAAATCCTTGGGGATGAATTGCAGAAAAATGAAAAACGTCTGCTTGCTGCAAAAATATTTTTTTCCTAAGTGTGAAGATCCTATGTGTTTTAGAGCTTGTTTTATTCCCGAGCACTGTAACACAGTTTTCTTATTTTAAGGATGCAAATAAAATATCTCTAATACAAGTGCGTCCAAAGGTTCACCTTGCTACCATGGAGCTCATTTGTTTTCCAGGTGTTACTGACAGATTTTTTATTCTAAACGATCATAAGTGAAAAACTCATCTGTAACACATATTTATTTTTGTATGCTTTTTAAAATGTTTGGAAAACAAACAAACAAACAAAAAAGAAATCTTGACTGGAACTGCAACAAAAAAAGAAACAGAAGCAGATACGTAGCAATAAGCAGGAAATATATTCACAATGCTAGTGATAGTGCAAGCATTACTGATAGCAGTAAGGAATGCAATTAATACATAGCTGAAAAGACAGTTGTTATCATATATCGTTAAGTATATTTTAAAGGGATATTTCTCTTTCTTTCTCACACGAGTATGCACAGAAAGTGAAACTCCTCATGCTAAGGACCAAATGAAAGTAGTCCAAGGCCTTGCCTTTCATTTCTAACATCTTCTTCTTGTGGTAATTGATGGTGACTTCACTTCTTAATTTGGTGGGCAATTACCATTGAAACAGAATATTACATACTTTAAGCAAAATCATTGTCCGAGCGATTTTAGTTTAATTCCATTAATGATAACTAGCTATACTCATGGATCTAGCCATTTGTAAATGTACTCTTTTCCAAACACAGCTCCAAATTAGCTACAATTATTATTCTCTAGACTCCTTGGTGTGTTTTTCTTTTCATGATTTGCATAATTATCTCATTTCAAAGAAGGCAGGTGGTCAGGCAGTGCAGGTGAAATCAAATTGTTTGTTATTTAAAGTTTTCAGACATCTCTGCCTCCAGACACTTGCTGTAGCATTACAGTACACAAGAGCCTAACTGAAGAACACCTACTGAAGCCACAGGTCTTTTAAAGCAATTTATCTCTATGTTCCTGACAGAAATATAGTCAGAAATACATGGGGATTCTACCTCCCATTTATCTGGTGAAGAAACGTGTCTTGGAGGAAGAAAACACAATGGATCTGAATCTATAACAGCACAAAAAGCTTCTGAATTAATAAATATTTATGAGTAAATATTTGTGTGATGGATATAGATAGAAGAAAAATGTCTAAAGGAAAAGATCTACTATTTCAGATCAAGTACTCCTCTTTAGAAAGTCTGCAAAAAATAATTCTGAGTCATAGAATGGATTTCTTTGTGTCTGTTGCAAATTATATTATTGCATTTAAATTCTTAAACAACAAGATTGATTTATTAGTTTAAGATTGTAATGGGGAGGTAGTAAAAATTATATTTCTTGAAGTTTCTTCTTACAGAATTTTGAAGGGAGTTAAGTAATCGTAAAAGGTGTTTGAAGCTGCATTTACAGCTGCTCCCAAAGCTGCATTTTGTCCCTAGGTGTACGTGCTTCAACAAACACAAAAGTAGCAAAGTGAAGATAATGAGAAGCACATATGATAACAGGACTAGAACGTGAGATGGGAGCACAATTACCATTTGCTGGGCACAGGGGCTCTTAGTTTTTAAAGTGTCTTGTGTATACGTTCTGTTGAAGCTGAGAGGCCATTGTGAATGTCCACAGGGTTTTTTTCACTGTATTGTTCATTTGCAAAATACTTTTATCTAAGAAATTCAATAAAGAAACAAGGGAAACAATTTTCCCTTGAGGTCTGGATTAGTTCTTCCTACAGCTCAAGGATTGTCTTTTATATTTTCTTTGTTTTGGACCTGGATGAAGAGTGCTAGTACTGAGAACTTCATTGAAAAAAAAAAAAACTTACACAGTGAAACAAATTGCAACAAAACAGCACATTTTAAAAATAGTAGGATGGTATTTGAAAACTCTCCACCCATTTTCTTCTCTGTGAATCAAAAACAGTAAGAATCCTCTCTCCTGCAGGCTAAGCTCCTGATTTTTCACCAGCTTGGATTATAACGAAGAAGAGAGTCTGGTCAAAATGTCTTTGTGGGATTTCAAATTAGACATACACTGTGAAAGGAAAGATTAAGAGAGACAACTTTACTTCAAGACTTCAAGGGAATAATTCTGTAGCATTATGATCTCCTCTTCTCCCTCACTGATTAACTCACATCCATGTCCCAAACATTGCACTTCTTCTACCAGTGTTTGGAAACACTGAAAAGACAGTTATCTTCCTCAGATGTGCACCTTAAAGAGTATGTCCCCAAACAAAAGTACTCTATATTGCCTAATTAAAGCATGTGTTATATCCTTTAATAACTCAGAAAAATAGTCCTAAGCAAAGGAAAAAGCTTCTCCCTAAGACATCTGTATGTTTGCAGTAGAAGAGAGTTGTTCTCCTCTTGAAAGCAAGTAACAAATGTTTTTTACACAGTCTGTTTGGTGGTACACCCCTCATTTTTTTATTTTTCAGTTTCTAACATTCATGCTGTTCTTGTGATTATTCACACATGGAGAAATTATGTTTGTCTCCACTCACAAAATATTTCTAAGCGATAATTTCTAAACATCAACATTTCTCGTGATACTCGCCATGCTCAAGTAGTACTAATTGTTCCTTCAGCTTTTGTTCTAAATACACTTCCAGAGGGATGGACTGGTGAGATCCCAGTTTTATTTTTGCTCCCATCTAATTCTCTTTTCCAACTCCGACATTTTAACAGAAAGTTAGAGATAGTCCTCATCAATTATCTTTAGTTCTGCTCTGGAGAGATTTGTCACACAGCTGGAGTAGGCAATGCAAATACACCCACAGGAGAGAAAAAGAACTTTTAAGCACCCTCGTGCACAAAGGAAGGACAGCATTTCTGTACATTCTTGCCTCAGCATTTAGTAATTCATGCCCAAAATATCTACCAACATTTAAACATTTGCAAGGAAGTCTTTCATCATCAGTAAAATTCTTGTTTCGGAAGCGTTTCATGTGTCATGTAATCCAGTTTTTTTGTTTGTTTGTTTTTTAAAATTATTACGGTTGATAAGTAAATGGTCCTATTTTTTTTTTTGACAATTATTTAATTCTCTCTTTACTACTATTTCTGTTTTTCTGCTAAAATGGGGGAAAAAAATCAACATTATATAGTCATTAAGTCTTCACTGTGAAGAATGACTCAAAAAATGCATGATCTAATTGACTAGAGTGTAAAAC